>SEMN01000494.1:227500-393363 GCA_005408345.1 Macquaria australasica | reverse complement strand
CCTCTTTTTTCTCCCTCCTGCCTTCCTCCTGTCTGTCTATCTGCTGTTTCGTAGCTCTGCTGTACGTGCCACAGATTCAGATGGCAGTCAAATGGTAGACGGAGACAAACACGGAGACACATGCATGCAATTACATGCTCACACACACACGCACATGCATATGCAGACCGGCAACTGCACGCATGGAGACAGACTCACACACACACATCTGTGCAAAGGTTCACACACCTGCAGATACAGACGTGCACATTCATTTTTAGTAATACACTCTGTAGTGTCATATACATTCAAGTATTTCAGTCACCTCCCTCAGTCAGTTTAGTAGGAATGATATTACTCTTGGAGCACAAAGCTATCAGAAAACAGAATGCAGGAAATATTAATGAGAACGGAGACTTTTCTGAAAGATTAAAAATGAAGAAAGAGGGAGTTGTGGGAGAAGTTGGAGTATGGCGCAGTGAAGAGAAAACAGTATGAAAAGTAGACTTTTCAGGTATCACTGTGCATGTTGTCGTAAAAGTACAGGATACTATTTGTGTATTGACTGTTTTAATGTTTGGGTGAGAGGGAGACAGCGACATCAAGAGAAAAAAAAGGGGGGGGGGGGGGGCAGAGAGGGAGAAGCAGAGAGGAAAGAGGTCAGTCTAAGCTTATGAAACATTTTCTAACCTAACCTGGCCTATTTCTGACAGGGCAGGACTGTGGACTTGCAGTCAGACACACAAGTTCCTGGGGTTGACAGCGACATGCCTTTAGGGACTGACACATATAAGCACACACACACACACACACACACAGTAAGCATCTGACGTAGTAACATGTAAGTTAACGACCTTTCACCTCATTCAGCTGTAGGGGCCTTTTTGGAACTGGCAGCTCATTTGAGTTTGGAAAACCCAAGGAGATGTTAAAGCCCATTTACCTCCATTTATTTTCTCTGTTATTGTGCAATGCATACATGTCATTAAAGGAGTAGTTCAATGTTTGCCGAGAGTTAGATGAGAAGATTGGAAGATCATCACCCCTTTCAGGTCTGTGTGTCAAGTATGGAGCTGGAGCCAGGAGGCGATTAGCTTAGCATAACATAAAGAGTGGAAGCTAAGGGGAAACAGCTAGCCTGGCTTGTCTACTAGCACCTCGCAACATCACAAATTAAAATGTTGTATCTTGTTTAATCTGTACAAACAAAAATATAAAATGATCATTTCAGGTTTTAGGGGATGTTAAGTGCTAAAACTATTTCTTGACTTCTTCTCGTGGCTGTTGTTCGCCAAGAAAAAGCACATGACCACCCACCCAGAACCATAACTAAAAATGTTAACATTTTTATTTGTCTACAGATTTTTTAAAAATGAGATACAAAATGTTAATTAGTAAGCTTCAGAGGTGGTAGGTAGGCGGGTTTTAAAGATTAGGACAGAGCCAGGCTAGTTGTTGTCACCCTGTTTACAGTCTTTATGCTAAGCTAGGCTAATCACCTCCCAGCTCCATACTTAATGTACAGACACGGGAAAAAAAATCACTTAAAGCATATTTTCCAAAATGTTAGTCACATACTTGTGTTTAAAATATTGATTTTGAACTGCTTTTCTTTTTGATACAGAGACACCAAAGAAGAAGATTTGGCTATGAAAATAAAGTTTGCAGGGCAACATGTTTAGGTTCTCCACCTTTGGCTGTCAGATGACTGACAACATGCAGAACGGATCACACATGATGTTGCTGAATCCAATTGGTGAAAGGCTTCATATGTCATACCTTCCTGTTGTGTCTTCACACTTTGTGTTTATATCATGATATCATGTGTTAATGTTGAAACACGCTCATTCTCTGGCCTTGCTCATCCAATCAATGACCCTGAAATATTCTCTGGTCTAATGAGAGGAGTGCATGAACTGATATGTAGACACTTAGTTCAGACACAATAAAAAGATGATAAAGAAAAAACTCTTTGACAAACCAAATTTAAGGTTCCCGCTTACTTTGACGATCATTTAGCTTAGACACTTTTAAGTATGTAAAAAAAATTTTTTTCATACTCCTCATTAGCCTTCTGAAGGGGGAAACTATAGTCACATGTCCTCATATCACCAACCGCAGTGACTGTGTGCTGACACCACCAGGAATAATGTTCCCATACCTCATAAAAGGGGAGTTAAGTTGTTAACAGGCACCTTATATATGTTGCTGCTCTGAGTAAACAGTGGAGCAGGAGATATAAAAGAATGTATTCAATATTTAAAATATAACATATGAGACTTTTTCACCTACACGTAAGAACACTTCATTCAATACATCACAAAAGCACAAGTCATACATTTGGTATGGATTCAGAAATGTGGCAAATTTCTTTTTGCTTTTGTGTGAAGAATTCACAACATAAAGTGCTCACAGTCTTTTATTTACATTTGACCTGAAAGCTCGCAAGAGAAACATATGTTGACTTGGATGTCAAATTGGATCCAGATTGCGTGTCCTCTTGAAAACGTTTGAACAGTTACAAGACCTTCTTTTTTATTTTTTTATCAGAGACACAAACATGAGTGTGCGGTGGTATAATTGGCTGCACAGACAGTCTACAGATGTTATTTTCTTTTAACTAGTAGAGTAATTTCAGATGCTGTATTTCTGTCACCTTTTGAGAGTGAGAACGATGTGTTCTGCATGCATTTCTCAAGTGACCATGCTGATGTTGCTGTTCACAGTCTTATAACAATTGTTAATACAGTATATGCTACTGTAAAAGTATGTTGATGAATTTTTAGCTCTTTTGTGAATGTCTTGTCTTGTCATAGCTTAAGAATATTTATTCATGTGATAAAAAAAAACGAAGATATGAACTGGGAAGAGCCATTGGTTATGGAAGTATTTTTCCAATTCCAAGCCAATTTCAATCACACCCTCAATGTTCGAAACACCAGATAATCTACAGTAGGTTTATGTTTTGGCCATCAGTTGTAATGACCTCAACAGAAGTCATGTTTATTTTGCGAGTTTGGTGTGGCGGATAGCTTCAATACCCATGAGCCTCAGCTGCTGCTGCTATGAGAAGAAGAAAATCAGAGTTGTAGCAAATTTAAAACACATCATTGTTGGGAACTGAGAACAAACACCACACCGAGTTGTTGTAGAATTTATTCAAAATGGATCCAGAATGTGAAGGTGAACCAACCAGAAATATCCACCAAAGTACTGAATATTTTATCACATTTCTACAAAGTGTAATCTTTAGCTTCTGCTCAATGTTAGTGGTGCACACAGCAGAATTTTAAGCTTGGTGATCGGATGTTTCTGCAGGTAATTTGACACAGGCTTGTACCTGTCATCAGAAAACAGATGTTTTCTTACGCAGTTATTCACGTGTTGTACTGATGACTCAACTTGGAGGGTTTCATGTCCATTCAAGCCTTAAAGTGCTCTAACATGGACAGTGTCTGCAGAAAATGACCAGGACACTACTCCCACTTTGCAAGTCCAGAAATTTAAAGCTGCACTAATTTATATTTTGATGTATAATGTATTTACATGTATTTACATATTTAAATGTAAATGTGTAAAAAGTTACACAAATCCTTTTGTGGCTGCAGACGGAGTTGCGTTAAGTCTGATAAACTGCCTCAAGTGATGTCACTGGAGTCAGCGTCGGTCGGGGCTGAAGACTACATGTTTGAAAATGAAAAAAATCTGGGGGTGTGGTGTTAGAGAGAAGAGAGCTTACCAGACCTCTGTAGCCCGCTCCTCGTCTCTATTTGAGGCTAGCAGCTCGGGGCTACACTAGCTAGCATAACACACCGATCACACACAATCTCCGACTGTCAGTGGTCAAGTTGCATTGTGGGTAATGTAGATGCCAGGTTTTGACAAGGAAGGAGAATGTGTGGAATAAAAACATGATATCTCTGGTTCTGCTGGTCCTTGACAGTGTTATAAGAGGGCAATGCTACATCAGTGGAGTGCTCTTTTAAATAAACTTTAATGTAAAGCTAAAATTTAAACGGTAACATAACTAGATTATTAATCAAAAAAGTTATAAATTGATGTTTTTTGAGATTTTTGTTTCTTAAGTAGCGAGCTCACCAAACTGACAATGTACATATAATGAAAAACAGTTAAAGCCGACCAAGGAAAAAGTGTCTTTTTGATCGCCCCAAAGCTGTGCTTGCCATTCAATGTTCAAACCTGCTTGATCATTACTTTGAAACTATTTTCTATTTACACCGTTTTGAACATTGATTTTATTTGGAGCACTATTGTTTTGTTGCTCCACAAAGTGTGCATTGAACAAACCCCTGATCGTTCACTGTGCATTCAGATCCCCATCAGTTATCACAAGGGCAACACTGATTTGTCTAGGGGTCAACACAAAACATTCACAGCATCAGAAACCAACAGAAATTACAAAGCATAACGCTGTGGCGGTTACAAACATGCAGAGCAGGTTTGTGTGCTTCACTGCGCTATTGTCCTGGATGAAGAGGTTTGTCTGAAGGTTTGGATACATGTGTTGTTGACTGTCTCGCCCCTCGGCTAAAACTACAGGGCCTCCTCTCCCCCCTGTGCAGGGCCCCTCAACCTCTCTCTTTCTCTCTTTCTCTTATTCTCAACCATTCACTCTATCCTCCCAGTCGATCCGCTGCTTTCTCTCCCTCTCTACTTGCTCTCCTTCTCTTTCCCTGCTTGTTCACACACACACACACACACACACACACACACACCCTTTCCATCCTTTTGCCTGTGCTCACTGCCCATATCTTTCTCCTTTCTCTCTTCACCCCCCCCTTCCTCTCCTTCCCTCCCCTCCCCCTCCGCCTTCCACCCCCCCACCAAACCCCCATCCTTCTGAAACAGAGTGTGTGTTCTGCCACGCATGTACACACACGCACACACACACACACACACACACACACATAGAAAGTGGTGCTTTATCTCCCCTAGGAGTTGTTCTTAACTCGCTGACTGAGGCACGCTGTGTGTGTGTGTGTATTTGTGTGCATGTCTGTGTGTGTGTGTGTGCGTGCACATGCGTGTTAATGCGGACCGTGCATGGGGGGTGGGGGTTAGCATGTTTTTGTGTGTCTGCGCTGCTGACTCCACACATGATCCCCATTAGAGGCTGGCGGGAGTAGACACACACACACACACTTGCACACACACACTTGTACACACTGCACACGCACTTTCATACACCCACGCACACATTAATGCTCACACACACACACACACACACACACACACACACACACACTCACTCTCATGGACATGCACACATGTAAGCACACATGTACATACAGGTATACATGCATCCACCACACACACACACACACACACACACACACATGCACAGTGGGGTTCTGTGGGGCCTGATCCCATTTCACCCCTGAGGCTTTTCCACCGACAAGGGACCAGCGTTGGAACCGGTTCCTGAACAAAATATTGAGCATTTTCATTGAAAAACACCGGTTCTCAGACATTAAAATTGACCATGTTCCGGCCACTTAAACCTGCTTTTCTAGAGCCGCGGCAACCCTGAGGATCGGGGGTAGGGTGATGTCATCACCATGTAAAACCTAACATCATTCTTAGGCAACCACAAGTGTCCTAGGAAACCAGATGTGTCGTGAGCAAGGAGGAGAGTTTTGAGGCTCAGTTTGGTAATCATAGAATTAATAGTAAAATAATCATTCATCCCGTCAGCTCAAGATGCAGAGGCTTTACTGGCAACGTAATTCTTGAGAAATCACAAAGGCTGAAAAGTTTGCATTGACAAGCTTCGTGTGCCAAGCCAAAATGTGGAGGGAGATGGACAAATCCAGCTTCTCCAGAACAATGGAATAAGTCATCCACAAAGGACTACAAAAAAGTCAACAAGTGGTCGCAGAAATAACAATGGAGCGAATTTCCATTTGCCCAATTCTGCAGTCAGACGTGGGTTAGCAGATAAAGTGACTGAGGAACTGACTGTAGCAGCGGTCATGTTTGAGACAATGCTGCCGCCAACATCCTGAGATGAGTGTTACACATGTCCTTTAAGCTACAATATAACGACTGTGTAATATGTTTTTTTTTTTTTCCTGACCGGAGAAATCATAGGGGTCCAACAAGTCTTTGCCCTTGATTGCACTTGAATGGTTGATGTATGACAATAGCTGAAAGAGACGTGAATGGCTATGGTTGGGGTGAGGGTCAGGGTCAGGTTTAGGGTCTGTCCAATCAGGTTCTTTGTGGGCGTCACAATGCAACAACTCTGCTGTGGAAAGAAAATGATGCCTTATCAGACTGCAAGTGTGGGGGAAAAAATGGCCATAATGATTGCTGCAGTTGGGATTGTATTTTGTACATAGGCTACGTTGTGCAATGATTGTAATTCTACGCTTACTCCAGTCGGTCACCAACAAGCGGAGACTTGCCAAGACACGGCAACCTAAACACAACCATGTAACTTCTTATCCCAATCAAACATTTATAGCTTATCCAAAACGCAGATCCGCCTTAACTTGTCCAACATTTCACTTGTCACAGTTGATGCTGAAGGTGCTTTCCTTCTACACAAGTTGGCTGCAGCTGGTAGCTAGCCACCTCTAGCTAACTGGCAATATGGCAGCGAAGAAGGTAACATTTGGGCGGCATGCAAGATCTAAGCAGAGATATGATTAGATCTTCTAAAGCAGCTTTACATGTTTTATTCTCAAAACTAAAATATTTTAATCCACAGCCTTGGGGGTAAAGCAACACAATGCAAAATGTCATAATCACATTTATTTGCCAGTAACACAGCAGTGTAACATACTATTGGTTCATTTTAAGTCATTGCAGTATAGTAATGGTTACAAGTAAAATCTCAACAAAATAATACCACCACTCAATGGATTAAATGATGTGTCAATATATATCAAGGAAAATTATTTTGTCTTGGCTCATTGCCCCCTTTTACTGTCAGGAATACTCTCATGATTTTGAATCTAGGTCAAGAGAAGAACACCACCATAAAATGTAAGTTGTGTCCAGGTCATAATTAACTGTCCACAGCAGCAAACTCAGCATGTAATCTGTTGGATCACCTAATCAGGAAAACAAGTCCATGATAAAACTGGGGGCAGAAGAGCCACCTCAACGGCTGCTAAGCTAGCATCGATTTTTGATCGGCTGTGCAGCAAGTAACACAGGCAGACATTAGGAGACTTGCATCAGGCTGCCCATGTCTGTAGAATCACCGTCTTAATAACAGTCTCTTGTGCCGTCCTGACCATGCATTTTGGTATGCCTTGTTCTGTTCAAAGCCAGTAATAACTTAATAGTAACGTACGCTACAAGCTCCCTTAAAACGTTCCTTATTGAGTAAAGTCATCTCATTATGATTTAAAGTTATAATCCTAATCCTATAATCCATAAAATAAAGCCCTGTTTTTTATAGCAATTATGGTAAGAATTCAATGTATTTACATGCTGTAATTATCTAGTTTTATAGCAGTTTTCATTGTTAGAGGTGGAGTCCGCCATTTCCAGGCAGGATTCAAATTCTTTTCACACACATAAGGGATTCAGAAGAAACAATGCAGCATGTAATCCAGTGTTACTGTTTGTAACTTTGTCTCATTGATATCAGCATCACTGCTTATTGTTCACTCTCCTAACGCTGTATTAAGTTACTAGAACCGACATTTCCTGCTGCTGCTGCTGCACAATAAAAGTGTTCAACATGGAGGGCTTTTATTGTGAAGCAGTAACAGGAAACACAATGTATTTATTCACGCTGACTGTAAAAACATACACCGGCTGCTATTCTGTTGTATTTCTGACAAACTAGCTGCATAAGGAGTGTTTACTGTAGTATTAAACCACTTGTGTCACCAAATCAACCAGGACTGAAATCTTAAGGATTATAATTTTAAGGATGTAATGACTAATTAGTGATAGATTACTTTTCTCGAGTAACTAAACAATCAATCAGTCAATAAAAATGCATTTATATAGCACCTTTCAAACAAATCAAATGCAATTCAAAGTGCTTTACAAGCGATTGACAAAACGTAGGATGTTAAAAATGGATTTAGAGACTAATGCACACCAAAACATCCAAAAAAGCACAACATAAAATAGCCTAACAATAAAAATAAAATACTATACAATAATTGCACTAACTGGACATGACAACGCCTGTTCACAAAGAATTCCTGTTACAGCCAGAACATTTTGTCATGTAATTGTCAAACCAGCGTAACTGTAGGCCAGTTTGTAAAAAGGCTCCACTGGTCCTGGTCCATCGCCGGCACCAGTGTCACCCCCCATGACTTGATTGGAAAGTTATATTTACACCCTTTATACTTATCTTATTTTAAGTTTGGTTACATTTGATACACATGATAAGCAAAGACATATCCAACAAAATTGAAAATTAGCTTGTGCTGGATAGGCAAGTGGACGCTTAAATCAAAGACATACATAACCATGCAAACTGGCATTTAGCTGCCAATATTTCACATATTTTATTTTGTAATATGCACAGCAACATTTGAACCCATTTAGAACATGCTGATAAACCTACAGTTTGAAACCTCATCCTACATGTTAGAGACACTGTCAAATGAATTCACTATAGTGTGCAGATTTCGGCTTTTTTAGGCTACAAAGTAACAAATAAACACAAAAGAAAATGCATCAGTGTCTAGAACAAATTCAGTGGTAAAACAAAGTATATAGTTAAGTAGAGCACATCACCTTCTGTATGCCAAAGACATTGTTATCTTGTTGTCATTACTTCCTTAAACACTAATTTTATAGCATCTCTGCATCACTGGGTCGTATACAGTGGACAGTAACAGCGAAGGAGGGAGTGACAGAGACAGAGCAGATAATGTGATTTCAGAAGCCAGATCCACACCCAAAGCATTACGACTATAAGAGTACGTGACTTCATTTATGTACTGTTATTGTCATTGCTTTCGAAAACCTAGTGATGCTCACTCAATAAAACAGCAGCTATCTCTATGAGAAAAAAAAAAAAAAGAAAAGCTGGATCATTTAATTTGTTTCATTGGTTCCAAGCCTCATGAATCCTAAGAAGATTATAGAGGTTATGAAGATCATGTTGAGTCACAAAAAGGAAAACAACCACTGAATTCCCAACAATATATTACTTAACACAAACATTAAAGAAAATGTGTCCCAAATTGTAATATATTACATTTAGAAAAAGGGAGCCTTAATCCTCAAAGTGAAAATAAATTAGGGTTCTTGTATGCTAACCCATAAATGTGAGATATTAAATAATGAACTCCATCTTTTGGCCTTAAATCAGGGCATTTTATGGACACTGGTTAATATACAGTTAAGTACTGGAATATTTTTTCAGTATGAGACATCAAAATCAGAAGTTGAATTAGTATCAGATTCAGAATTGCAACAACTGGAGCACAGAAATATTGACCTGGTTAATTGGTGCTGACACACTGCAAGAAGTATGGGAGTGACACACTGGGTCCCGGGGAAACCATAACAGGAGCTCACATATTACAGCGTAGATAAGACAGGCTGCATGACGGCAGACTAAACATAAACACTCTGCAGGTATACATTCAGAGCTGAGGAATCTTTCCACTGTGGCAGCACGGCAAAGTTGGTAACAGCTGATGTTCAAAGTGGAGCTGGGCTGAAACTCAGCAAAAGATTCAACGCAGATGGTAAAAACACAACAGCCCTGATTTGCAGACTGACTGGCTAATACCTGTGCTCACTGCTAATATGTACAGCACACAGATTTCCATATACTGTACAGTGTTACCCATAAACGCAACAGTAGCAGCAAAAACAAAGGCAGCATGAGAGATAATCAGTCTTAAGTCCTCATCTAAACTACACCCAGTCTGTCCAATGCCTGCTGGCCCTGGGGATTGTGCTGGAGTTTTAATCCACTTAAAAGCAGAGGACCTCTGCCGCTGTTTCCAAGGGGCTTGACCCGCGCACACACACACACACACGCACAAAAACAATCAGTAGTATTAGCATGCAGCACTATGCATAAATTCAGCCACTCCTCATAAACACACAGTGTTTTTTCCACACTTAAGGTAAAAGCACAAATGGTTGCATGCGTTCCACATGTTAATCTATGCAGAAATTAAAAAGGTGTTCTGAGATGTATTGATCATGTAATTTATAATAACCAGGTTGAGTATAGCCAAGTCAGTTCAGATGTTTGAACTGTCTACCTTTATAACAGGGCCAGAATGAAATCTCTCATTTAAACCTATATAGGAGGCTGATGGATTGGCACAACCTAACGCTGACTGGATTTATTGAAGAGGGGTTAACAGTAATTCCACCATTGTTCAACTCCACTTTCTACTGTAGGTCTGCTACAGTATGCGTGTGTGTATGTGTGTGTGTGTGTGTGTGTGTGTGAGGGAGATCTGTTCTCAACCTTTAATATCACAAGAATTTTAAAAGGAAGTTGCTCTACTTATTCACTCCGCTGCACTAAAACAACTGCAAAATTATAAACAACACACATAACATTGTTCACATTGATGTGTTGGGAAATTAACTGTGATTAAAAAAAATGTTTTTTGTTTTAACAATAATAAAATATTTTTGCTCGTGTTTAAATGGTTTATTTTGTGCCACGGACACAATGTCATACTTTTTCTCTTGCACCAACGTTTGTCGTTATCTAATTTGAAATGTACTAATTCCCTATTCTTGCGGAGGGAGGGCGAACCACTGACTTGAACAGCTGCTTCATGACCCAAAAAACTGTCAGTCTTTCCCTGGAATAAATTGTGGAATATACCATCTTTGGGTACAGGGGGGAGCTGGAAACGTGCATAATCAGGAAAGCGGGTGTCACTGGCAAGCGCGTACGTTGTAGCGGCATCACAAATTGTATCGCGGTGTAATAAACTTGAATTCGTCAAACGTGGCGTGTTGAAAGTGTCAAAAAGGGTGAACATAAGGAACAGCTTGAAGTGCAGCTCCCCCGTGTTTCAGCGCCGTGTTTCTGGAGGACCCATAGTAGAATCAATTCAGCGAGAGGGGAGCTTGAAACCGTCCACTCATGCTTTCCTCAGAGTCTGAGAGAAACACAGTTGAAGTGAACACACAGACCAGTCGGCCGCACTACATGCCCACAACAGGCAGGCTCCGATCACTAACCAAAAACAACAGCAGTCTCTCTGCATGTAATTATAATAATACTCTACGAAACACCATGCAAAGATCTCTAAAACTATATGTCACTTCAGCAATTTCACTATGATACTAGATCTTTAAAAGTATAAGGTCATATGAACTCACCATAGAGTGCCACAGACACATTGTAAATGCCTAAAGAAACAAGACTCCTATTCAAATATTTTATAATTAATCTATGCGTCTGTTGTGTCAACAGATATTCCCAACATATGACATTTTAGATTACATATAAATCATTTCATTCTCAGGGTTTGTTATTTGTCGACTCCATGTACTATTTTACCTCTTGCAGATGTCATGAATGCAGGTGATGCTTTAACCTTCATCAGGCGAAGCGACTCATAATGTGATGCTCAAGATCAGGGGTAGTGAGCTTCAGCTGTTCCGCGCGTTGGCTGTGAGTGCGTGTACTTGCGTCCGCGGGGGGCCACGGCACAAAGGTCCAGTATTCAAATTAAACTTTTGTCTTTTTCAATTCCCATGTAAACATATAGAGAAGAAAACAGATAAATCAATCAATCAATAAATAAATAAATGGGCATCAATGGTCTGTGGGACAAATTTAGAAGAAGAAACTCATTTCAGATTTCACAGATTAAATAGTGTGTAGCTACAACTGCTTCTAAAACTTGTGCAATGGTACATTGGCTGAGTACATATGCTCTGCTTCCCACTCATTTTGCTCATTCATAACAGCTTCACCAGTCTGCCTTCTGTTCTGTTGCTCTTCACTAATCATTTCCACTGCATCAGCTGGACGTGCCTTGCTCAAGGGCATCTGTTGACAGAGAGGATACTCATATAAACTGGCACTGTCATACGTGTTAGCATCGTTGGTAATGGTAGCTCACAGTCAATGCGAGGCAGCAACAGCTCAGCTCTGAGGTGGAAAAAACTCTCGAGTAAGGCTTCCCAGATATGAGTAAAACTGCTGCATATGAATGAGAAAGTTGCTAAGTCCAACATTTCCTGAAAAAAGAAAGGTAGGTAATGTGCTGAGTTTCATGTGTTGGCCACAGAGCAGAAAACCAGCATTATTTAGGGTCAGATTAGAGAAAGCAGTCTGACCTTTTGACCACCATCATGCTGCAACACCTGCTGCAGGCATCTGGGCGATCAGATGATGTTAACTAAGGTTTTTTTTTTTTTTTGTACATCAAGTTTGATGTAGTTACAGTGGTTCATCATGACGGTGCACTTGAATCGTTGCGTCTATGTCCCATGACTATATGGGTGCAGTATTTGCATGCATGTACAGTACCCACATGCGCCTGCGTGCATGTAATCCTCATTTGAATGTGTTTGCGCGTGCCTCGCTGAGGGGTGTGTTTCCACGCCACCGGCCCACTCACCAATGTCACCTTCATGGGTGGCTCCATCGTAGGAGCATCCTTCAGAATGTAACAGATTAGCTTTGCAGGCAGGGATGTTGATGAGGTCATCACTTCCCAAGGTCACACCTATACAGATCTAGCTATAGGCCCACTGGCGTTACCCCCCCACACACACACACACCTCTTCAGATCCTATAGAGGCTCGATTCTACCTCCTGCCTGCATGCAGATCTGAATAAGACAGAATAAACCATATCCAACAGGACCAGCCTTATTGTACTACTCAGTGATGGAACAGGCTGTTTCGGCCGCATTAGGCTCCAGACTTGAACAAGGCTGGATAGCTCTGTGTTGCAACGTACTGTACTGTCACTTATAGTATTTATAAGCTCCTATGGACTTTTTAATCCCTACACGCACATTTCAGCATGCTGCGTAGTTGCAAGCTCTGTTATGCAACGATTGATGATCAGATTATAGATTCTATTCAATTCATATATTTGAATATGCTGGGCATAAACTGTGTGCAAAACTTCCAAGGAATAAAGCATGCAAGAAGACGACTTGCTCGGCTCCAGCTGCACTTTCAGGTCTCAGGCCCAAATTCTCTTCTTGCCAGTCTGCTGGTGTAACTGTACAACACTATGCACCAAAGTTATGACTTTGCTCATGATAAAGTCACTGATTTTTTTTAGTTTGTGGACAAACATTAAGAATTAAGCAAAAACTGTTATTACAGCTCTCATAGCTGGCCTTTCCTGTATCTCTTCTGCTCTATCAGAGTCAGAGTCTCTCCTCCAACAGTTCCTCTTGGGGTTGTGCAACTGCACAGCAATAGTGCAGCAGGCATGCAAAAGATAGACTTGTACAACAGCTACATCTGTATGTGTACTAATTTTCCTCCGCTGATTCTCTACGGAAGGCAAATCTCCCTCCTGTACAGTGCTACATCTCTTTCTGTATTCCTCTCCCCTCGTGAGACAATGAAGGCATTGAGGCAAATCTGTTTCCACAGACTGCGAATAAAAGACAGCCAGCTTTGTTTTGCACGAGTGTGCGCACACACACACACACACATATGCGCGTGTGACAGATAAAGAAATGAGTTTGTGTGCGGGCTCACAAGTATTTGCGTATCCATGTGCAAATGTGTGTGTGCATGTGTGTGAGATGCCTGCGTCATGCGTTCGCCATGTGAGTCACTTGCTCTTGTGTAGGGCTTTAAGTAGTGAGTAAGAGCCCTCTACACCATCGACCGTCTCCGCTCTTACTCTCTGGGGCCCCGAACACACAACCAGGGCTCTGCTGCTTCCTCCTCTGCCACTACTTCATCTCTGCTCATCGCCCAACAGGTTGCTCTGTCAATAATGAATGCTCACAAAGAACTGCATGTCGAGGAGTTTGAAATCTGAGATACATTCAAAGGGAGACAAACATGTGACCACAATCACCTGCCTGTCTATTATTTCAGAAAAGCAATAAAACAAACATGAACATGTATTCATTGGTGTCTCTTCTCTGTCAGAAATCTCAACATGATGAGATGACTGAGGCTGTATTTGAATAATAATAGCTCTGACCAGAACCGTCTTCTTTGGTGGCCTGCTGGGATAATTGCAGGTGAGCCACGGAGGAGATAGAGAACAGCAGTGCAGAGAGAGATAAGTAAACACACAAGTGACGTCTGCGGTTGATGACTAATGCTGTAGTGACTCCAGTACCCTGTCTTTCTTCAGGACTGCTGGAATAAAGGTTGCTGTGAAGGCTCCGCTGGCTAGCGCTAATTATTCTCTGTGAGCCATAAAACATGGACAAATATTCTTGATCCAAACAGGATATCACTGCTCATAGTGTGCACATTCCATATTTATATTATTTTGCTAATGTGTCATTGATGTGAACAGATTTAGAGCCCTTATTCTTTTGCTCTGTTATTTTTGAGCTGTCAGTGTCATGGGAGTTCATTTAGGGTGCTTTTACATGGCAAAACAAAAAAACAGAGAAAACATTTTTTATGTTGAGGTGTGCAGTTGTTTTTGGACTTATTCCACCATCTAGTGGTAGTGCATATGCTGTTACATATTGGGGCTACACACTTGTGTGGATGAATCCTACTAATTGAGATCACAAGGTCAGTAAAAACACATTTGTCTTTACTAACATCAGTGCATGTGAGCCAAAATGTGACTTGCAACGATGAACATATGGTGCCGAAATAAAATATTTATCCTTCACACATGTGATTAACTTTATTTTCAGAAACACAACATAAAATATAGTGAATGCACAAACAAAATCAATAAAATAAAATAAAAAGAATGGCAGTTTTGGGTGAAATTATATTGGCACAAAATAAAGAAAACACATAAGAGAAGTGCTCATTTAGACAGAGGTAGAGATACAACACAAAGTGGAATTAGAAATTAGGACACTGGAGGCCATTCAAAGTTCACTGTCAAAATTTACAAAAATAACTGAACACCAAGAGATTAAAAACAGCTGTGGAATAATATTATTTAATTAAATAGTACCATTATTATCTGTAGCACCTTGTTCATTGCGAGGTCACTGTCATGCTACAAGTTTTTCTGCATCACTTGTTCTAGTAGATGTAGAAATATAATTCTTCCTCTTCAGCGTTTCCATGCAAACTGTACGTGCAGAACTCCACGGCGCGATACAAAATGAGATCCATGAGAGTGGGGATATATGAGGTCTTTTCACACTGGAATGGTTTTTGTTTTTTAAATTTAATGCACTTTACCCTCTCTTGAAAAGCAGCACCACGTACAGCCTCATTCATCCTCCTCATCCTATGTGGCCCCATCCTCATCCTCCTCTTCTTCTGGCAGGCTGCCTGGACAGGGCTCCATGGTAACAGCGACGCCCATGCCGCTGCGTCCAGCAGGCATGTTGGTGACGCACGTCCATTCATTTCTTTCTGGAGAGTAACACTCAACGCTGGACAGGAAGCCGTGCTGGTTAAAACCTCCTGGACAGACACACACACACACACACACCATGTTTAATGAAGCTGTTAATAAACCAATTAGGGAACTATTGAATGATTAAATTATCCTGTCTTAAGCTTTTTTTTTTTTCATTTAAAAATGGATTAGAAAAAATGATTTTTTACTTTTAGGTTTTCAGTTGATTTTATTTTGTAAAGTGGTTTGTTATTTCGTCCCGATCAAACATTTAATTTGCCTGTTGTCTGTTTACTCTTAACATTTGAACCATACTTCGCTTTATTTAATTAACAACAATGAGTCATTGGGCCACATTAGAAATAAAACAGCCCACACTGTTGTAACAGAGGATCTCACTTATTTAATTACTTAATAAGCCTGAATTATTATTGCTTCTACATGCATAAATATCTTTTAAAAAGACATTTTGACATATAATACAGATACAAGCTTTTCTAGTACAGACTGATGATCAAATGAAACTTCTTTAAACTCTAGGATGAAGCTAAACACGTTGCTCTTATTAGTGTGAATAAAAGATAACTGATCATATATTTTTTTAAGTGTGCGATCACCGCCACAATGACAATGCACCTCTAGCTCTGCAGTACAAGCTATGTGCAAAGCTTTCCCCTCCTCTTTTTCATTTAAATCATGTTTGAACTGTCAGTCTCTTATCATATTTTGATTAGTTATGTAACTGACCGAGCACAAAGATGCTTCCCTGGTGGACCGTGACTCCGTGTGCACTGCGACAGTAATGCATGGGGGCCCTGGGCTCCCACAGGTTCCTGGCTATATTGTAGCGCTCCACAGAAGACAGCTGGCTCCGCTCATCAAACCCTCCTATTGCGTACAGGTACGAGTTCACACACACCAATCCTGCAAAGACAGACAGAGAGGGAAACTTATGGCTTATTCACTTTCTTGCTGAGAGTTCGATGACAAGATCAATACCACTCTGCACGTTAAATATGTAGCTGGAAGCAGCAGCCAGTTAGCTTAGCTTAGCATAAAAACTGAAACAGCTAGCCCGGCTCTGTCTTAAAGTAACATAATCTGCCTACCAGCACCTCTAAAGCTCAATTATTGATGCGCAATATCTCTCTTTTTTAATTCTAGGCTAGGTGTTTCCCCTTGTTTCCAGTCTTTATGCTAAGCTAAGATAACTAACTGCTGGCTGTAGCCTTACACTGAATGTAGAGAAATTAGTGTGGTATCGGTCTTCTCATCAAACTCTCGGCAAGAAAGTAAATAAGCCTATTTCCCAAAATATTGAAAAATTGCTTCAAAGTCAGAACGCACACACCAAGATATTAAGTGAAACTACTGGTAAACACGAGCATTAAAAAACAGCACATGCGCATACAACACAATCGAAAACCATTATTTTGACTTAACTAAATCAAACATCAAAATGTACACACACTCACCCAGTCCACTGCGTATAGTGTTCATGGGTGCCAGCTGGTGCCAGGTGTTAGTGTCAGGCTGGTATTTCTCAGCTGTGTTCCAGCGGTTCTGCCCATCATATCCCCCCACCACATACAGAGCCCCCCCACACGCTGCAACTCCAGCACCCAGACGAGCCACCGACATCGGGCAAACAAAGGACCAGCGATTAGACTCTGGATCCCACCTGCAAACCAAACAGCAGTTGTGCAGTGCATGTAGTCAATGTAGTGATAATCTGTTAATATAATCAAATTAGTGTATCAGTGCTGCAAAAACTTTAAACGATTCAGAGGGCTGTGGCTGCGTGCAGCAACCTTCTCAATCTACATGAGCCAGTCAACTTTAAGTGGATTAGGTTAAGCTGGCAACCATGTTTGGCAACTATTGACAATCTTTATTTGAAGCCAAAGAGGTTGTAACACCACTAAGAGCCACATGATTCTGTAATCTAACAGTCGTATCTAAATGCTTAAATTGTTAAGTTTTCATGCTATGTCTATGGTGTCCTAGAAAAAAAGTGGGTTTTAAGGTCTATGGTAAAAATATCTAATCATACTGTAAACTACATGTCTTTAAATGAATAGTTTGATGTCTTTTTTTTTTTTTTTCCAAATAAGCGTATTCCTTTTCTTGCTGAGAGTTAGATGAGAAGATTGATACCACACTCGTGTCTGTCTGCTAAATATGAAGCTACAGTCAGGAGACGGTTAGCTTATAGCTTAGCATAAAGACTGGAGGTAGGTGGGAGACTAGCTTGGCTCTGTCCAAAGGTAAAAAAAATAAATAAAATCCACCTATCAGCACTTCTAAAGCTCACTAATTAACACTTACATTTTGTGTGTTTAATCTGTACAAAAACTTAACTATAAAAATTATAAATAGTGGTTTTATGGGGGAGTTATGTGCCGGACTATTTCCTGGCTGGGTGCAGTGACTTACCCCCTGTGAAACCACGACATCTTTACACTTGGGCTTTTGTACAGATCAGATAAACGAAACATGTTAATTTGTGAGTTTTAGAGATGCCGGCAGGTGCATTTTATTAATCTTTGGACAGAGCCAGGCTAGCTGTTTTGGCTTTGTTCTTTATGCTAAGCTAAACTAACCGCCTCCTAGCTGTAGCTTCATATTTAACGGACAGACATGAGAGAGGTATCAATCTTCTCATCTAACTCTCGGTAAATAAGCATATCTTTGCAAATGTTCCTATTCCTTTAATACTGGAGACTTTGTAAAAGAAAACAATGCAAGGTATAACAACAACAAAGAACTGAATCATGATGAGGCAGGTTGGACTGCATGTTCACCGACTGGTTAATGATTAAAAAGGTTGTTGGCTCAGTTCTCGGCACTGGATGTACTCCAGCTGTAAACTGCTGATAGGAGGGTGACTGATATTAGATCAGCTGCCCTCAAACATTGGTGAAGTGTCCTTGACAAAAGCACTAAATGCAAGTCACTTTTTGGGTCACTGGGCTGACACTGACCCTGTGCTCTGAACCCTGACATTACTACATGCAGCAAGGCAAACTTCAATGATAAATACTAATATGTAATCTAATTTTTTGGCACAGTTAAAACATTGAACAGAGCCTTTTCTGCCAACCATTGTTACCATAAATGCTCTAATCTCCTTTGATGTGTTTCACATTGAATTTTCATTTCAATAGTTTTATCAGCTTTCATTATATTTAGCGGCTTCTCATGAAAAGACTTCCAAGTGGCGTCTGATGAGTTCTAATAATTCTCTTGTGACTAGCATCTTTAAGAAATCTATACCCTTCAATATAAAAAGAGATTGCGGTGACATTTGAAGCACCGTTCTTTTGATATGGAAAAAAGCTAATAGCATCAAAAGAAACTGTCATTTGGCTTGACTTGCATTTTTTTTGTTATTAATTGATTGAAACTGATTTATAACAGCATTAAAACTCCTCCCTGCTCAGCGGTGGCAGCAACAAGATGTAAAAGCATTCCCGACTAGGGTGACATTCCTGGGAAGTGTGTCTCAACATGTTCTGAAAGAGCCCGTGTTGTTGTCTAATTAGGCTAAGAGGAATACCTGCGAACTTCTTGACTGCTCTTTAGGTTGAATGGCAGCTATTCATTTAATCTCTCTAATGCCATTACCCATACTTACACCGAGGTAAATGCACATAATCTAAGAATGTGTATATAGGGGAGGAAATCCGTGCTCATTACATTCATCCCAGTAAATAGGATGTCATTAAAATCAAATTACTTCTTGAGTGCCTAGTTAAATAAATAAATCACACGCACTGAATGAACACCTTAAAAACGTCTCACCTCTCCACCGTGTTGTGATGTGTGGAGCCCTGGGAACCTCCAACAGCATAGATGCAGCCGTCCACCACGCCCACCCCGACCCTGTTCCTGGGGATGTTGAGGGAGGCTCGCTGGCTCCACTGGTTGGTCATCGGGTTGTAGCAGCACAGGGCGCTGGACTCCGTGTTGTTTTGAAGAGACAGGTTTCTGCCTCCAACCTGGATTCACAAAAAGAGGGATTAATACAGGGATTATGTCGATCTCTTTAACTTCTCAAAACACACATTAGTCAAAAAAAAGAAAGTGGGTAAAATAATTACAGTATTACATATCAAATAAACACAGGAATATGCCAGGACAGTGGCACAAAACTAAATGAGTGTTTGAATTTAGTGTTTTGTATGTCTCATATCATGTTGTATCATACAAATAATTGTGTCATAATGCATCATATTCCATCTTCGAGAGTGTCATTCAGAAATTAAAACTCTACGTTTTTATAATGACATTTCATAGGTGGTATGACATAACTGGTGCAACCTACAGTGTAGAGCAGTCCAAAAAGCGCACAGGCTCCCAGACCGCTGCACGGAGTCCCCATGTCAGCCAGTTTTAGCCAGACATTGCTCCTGGGATTGTACGCCTCCATGGTGGCCAGTGAATGCTGCTGGTATCTGAACAGAGACAAAGAAATGGTGAGTGGGGAGTTCACTCTAAATGTTCTCTTGATTTTAGATGCATTCATTAAAAAAGTACATATAAGTACACAGAAGGGGAAGACCCACAAGGAAAAGCCAATGACTTCATATGCTGATACATGTATGCATGCATGAAGAGGCTTGAAATTTTGTGGCACAAATTGGTTCATGTGAAAATGACAACTACACTCCCCCATGTTGGTCAAAAACACATTGCACACGCTGTTTGTATCTGTTCTTAAATACCAGCCGAATACCAAATTACTTCGAAAAATAACTCAAAATAGCTCAAAAAGAACAATCCAAATGTTCTGTATTAAAACAAATGTATAAATGATAGTTTTAAGCTCGCCACTTTGGTTAAAAACACACCTGTGCTTTATGACAGAGGAAACAACAAGGAACAGTATCAGTATCAGTATGCCTATATAAATGAAGGGCTTACAAAATAGGAGGTACATGAACCCAGAAAGCAGTGCACCTCTGCAAGGAAGACAGAGTGGATGACCTCCTAACAGCCACTGGGTGGCAGACTGAGACACTTTCTGGATCCATGAGGTGCTTTGCACACAAGTTCTGTATCAAGGGTGGACATCTATGCTGTGAACGCAGCTCACTCATTAACATGTATGTCATAAAGCGTGAACGATGAAGCCACTAGCACCAAGTGTTGTCTCATAATCAATAATCTGATGAGCAATATCAGAAATAGGTCCCAAAATGTTTGTTATGGCCTTACAGTGTCTTACAATATCTGTTCAACCGGTTATGCGTTGAAGAACTTGAGGAAACTATATGAGATAACTACCCGCCGGCCACATAGATGAGTTGAGTTCCACGGTTAGGTGCAGGAGGCAGCTTCCTCAGTGTCATATCCTGAAAGATTTTAGACAGGAAATCCTTACAGGAATTGGCCTGGAGTTAAAAGAAAGGGCAGAACATTTAAGGTAACTGAGTGAGTATTGAAGGAAATGACTGCAGGTTTGATTAAAGGTTTTACTGAAATAAATACCAATAGAGAACATTAGTTCATCTTTGCGGGCACAAATCTTATCTGTCCATTCATTTCTATAATAAGAAAACATAAAGAAAGGCTGTTTACCTTGCTGAGGATGGGGCAGGACAGGAGCTGGTTCTTTAGGAACTTGGGAGGCAGGGCGTAGATATGAACCGCATTCAGGAGGGCATGTAGGTACTGGGCTCTGCCCTCCATGTCCCAGCGGACCCAGTCTGTACAGGCCTTATACACCTGACATGGATTTGTTTAGACATTTCAATGTGTGGTTTGTTATGTACATCTAAATACACTCTTGTCAGAACTTGGACTAACAGCATTTGTGCAGATTTCTTGGGGTATGTAGTGTTTAACCTTTTTAGCATGAGATGACTATTGTGTCACACTATTGACTCTCACTTTATAAACAAAATTTCAAATTTGAATGTCAATTACTGTATGTTTCTGTGACTGTGGTAAAACTTGCTCAGAGTCTCTAATAAATGGTTTAGCTGTTGGTCGCACAAACAGGCATGCAAAATTAAAACATCTTACAATATATAGTACTATTTTTATGCTTTGACCCAAATCATGCTTGCAGTTAAGCATGCAATGCAACAACCAACAGAAAAATGAATAAAAAACATAAGACATGAGTTGAAAACAGGACTTCAGAAGTGGCAGAACATACAATGATTACAATATGTTCCTTACATGACTATCAGACAAATTTTAATTAGTTCTTTTAATGCCACACACCTCAGACTCACAGAGGACCTTGAGACTTTCCTGGCTGATGAGCTCCAGCAGCTGACAGTGAGAGAGGCTGAAGAACTCATCTTCTTTAGTCACCTGGGAAAGAGGGATGCAACGGTACACAAAGACATATTGACTACCAAATGTGCACATTTTACCTTTTTCAGATTGTATTTTCTTATGTGGATATCTTTTCAAGTTTAAATATTATCCAGTTATTAATGTGAGTTGGTAGGCGAGGTGTTAGAGCCAGAAATTATACACAAGATGCAGACACAGATACAGCATTCACACGCTTACGAAGGTAGTAGCCATCATTTCCAAAAAAGCGTCAGGGAAAGAGAGAACATGTGCAATGTGCTGGCAACAAGTAAGCATAATTTATTGGTACTGTGGTGCAACCAAAGTGCCAAGTTTGTCCTTGAGACAAATCAGTGAACATTGGATTCAGGTAACCATTAAACACTGCAGCCGTACTGTTCCCACAGTTATCATGAGCACTGCAAAGTACTAACCAATGAGATGAGCTGCAAAGGTGTGGCTAATTAGTGACGCATTAAAAAATGTATATAAGCTGTAATGTTCTGTAGCTTATTTTGTGACTTACTGGCTGCTATGTGCAGTCTGTGTGTCGTCAATCAACATCTGTAGGATTTAAAGACAGAATGAAAAGTGCTACAGCTTTGCTGCTGACCCTTTGCCTGTCGGGGGCTTTGGTTCAGGCAGAGACGGCCTCGCAGCCTGACATCAGCGCTGAGCTGGGAGCACTGAGAGCCACGGTGGAGGAGCTGAGGTTGATGGAGAGCAGACTGGCAGCAAGCGAAAACAGAGTACAAGCTCTGGAGAACTCCGTTAAGGATCTAAGAGCAGAGCTGGATGTGACCGAGACGGAGTTACTTCAGTACAAAGAGCAGGCAGAGGAGATGGGGAAAAAGGCTGGCAGGTAACAACGGGAAATTATATGAAATTACACACTAATAAAAATGATCACTGACCTGGTGGAGGAAAAGGTGGGTTGCTAGGAAATGATCTATGGCAATTTTACCCTTACAAGGTCATTGAGTTGCAGCTGATTCTCTTTTATTTTAAAAAGAATCAACTGCAAACAATCCAGCCATCACCTGGTTTGAGCCAACTTGAAGAGATGATATACAAAAAAAATTGTGCAGCAGAACCTTTGTGATACCTGTGTTTGCCACATGTACTTTTCATGCCCTATTTTCACAGATGGACCCAAGGTGGCTTTTTCTGTGGCTTTGACTGGAGCAGTGGGACCCTTCAAAGTTGAAACTACGCTGATCTACCCAAAAATCATCACTAACATCGGCAATGCCTACAGCACCTACACAGGCATGTGTTGTTGTGAAAGTGTGTTATTTATTGCATCCTTAAAGATGTTGCAGGAGAGAAAAAGAGATTATTCTGAGACTATGATAACTGACAAATTTCACTAAGCTCTCTGTCTGTTTCAATGGCGTCTACTTCTTCAGATTTAATGCCATGGATAGCTGGAAAAACAGCAACATGGGTGCAGCATTGTACAAGAACAACCAAAGAGTTCTTCTAAACTATGCCTGGAATCACTGGGATGACAATGAGCATGTTTCCAACGCAGTAGTCCTGGAGCTCTCTCAGGGCGATGTAGTGTACATGCGTCTTCCTAAGTGGTACAGTGTCAATGATTTTGTTGAACATCACTTCAACATTTTCAGTGGTTTCCTTCTCTTTTCCATGTGAGAATAACATGGCAGGAGTGTGTTAGAGGCTGCATGTGTCACATGTTTGCTTAACATAAAGTCAAGCACAAATAACAATAAAATAGGCATTCATAAAAACATTTGACCCGGCTTGACTGTATTTCAAAGGAAGTTGTGTGTTCTTGTACTCTGTATTTGCACCTCACCTCATTGAAGTGCGTATTGATATACTCCCGACTCCGCTGGTGCAGCTCTGTGCAGCCGATCTCCTCAGCAAAGCGAGCGATGCCGATGACATTAGCAGGCTCCAGGTGCTTAGTGAGGAAATCGCAGCATGCCTTTGCCACGTCCTCCATCTGATACCTTGCAGAAAAGAACAGAAAAAGGAGGAAAAATTTCCTGTATATTCTCCAATTCAAATGCTATTTTAATGCATTTGACTAGTAAATCCTGAAAGATAAAGACAGTGTCAGAATAAGGAAGTCAAGTCTGTGTCTGTACTCAGATTTCAGCAGTTTTCAGTGGGTTATCTTTTCTAGACAATGTGCTGCTGTTTAAATTCTGTGCGTTTACCTCATAGCAGCCAAAAGAACGTGCAACACACACTTCTCTCCCACAGTGATGTGGGAGGTGTAGGCAAAGTCAATAAGTCTTCCTAACACCTGGGGGCAGACATCGGGCAGGGTGACCTCCGAGGCGCGACACTCTTTGAAGCTGCTGGTGAACATGGCTCTGAAGTAGGGGCTGCAGGAAGCCAGTACCACCTTGTGGACCTGGATGATACAGAAACACTGCATTCACTATACTTGGGACAATGACTGAATGATAAACAGCCCTCTCCTATGGAGGCCGAGAAGTGACAAAATGTAGTAAAAGGTTATCAGGCAAGTCAAAAATATAACTGAATACATCATAAATAAAATTTAATAAAATTAAATAATTAAAATGGAGTGTAAAAATAAAAGCTTTAGACTTTAACCTACAATAAGTTGGTAAAAAAGAAGTTTTTCCTTTACAACCATTCAGTTGATAAAATAAATAAAAAAACTCACTTTATTTTATTCTTCAAATTATCTTTCACTAGTTCATTTTATTTTTCAACTCCTTCATTTGGCACAATTATAGTCATTTATCTATTCATTTCACAATGCCTGACTGCACCAGCCAATGCACAAAAAGTTAATCATCCATATTCTGTACTGTGTAGAGCTGTAGAGCTAACTTGGGCTGCAACTAAAAACTATTTTCATTATTGATTACTAATCGGCCTTATTCCCTAATTTCACGTCTTGTTCCCTTGTACCTACATACATGTATCGGTACGTACTGTACTTTTTAAAAAAGTTTTTAAATTGTGAAGGATTTTACTGCATGTTGTGGGCCGTAATCTAAAGAGTTACTACAATACTATTTATTGATGTTGTTGTATTTTTGACTTGTCCGATAACCTTTTACTACATTTAGTCAGATTCAGGGCTCCATACTCTGCTAGTAACTTACTTTTTAAGTTTATAAATTTGGATTTCATCCCACAAAATGGCACAAACTGTGATTGTTCAATTCAGAGGGTGTCTCACCTTGAAGTCCACCGTCCTGTCCTTGTAAGTGACATGTAGCACCAGGTCACACAACATCTCCTGCTGTCTGAACTCCTCCATGACCATGAGGGATCTGGAAGCGTGGGTCTCGACCGTGTAGTCAAGATACCCGGACCCATGCATCGAGGGAACCACGATAGCCGAGAAATCAGAGTCACGCGTGGGACGTTTCTTCCTCATAGGGCAATGCATTCTGGGAGAGAGGAAGAGGAGTACTCCAGATTTTTTTTTTTTTGAGTAATTACCTGTTCAGTCTTACAGTCTTCTACAGTTCAAAGTTTTTAGTTCTTATCCCATTGGGGTCAGACTTTCAACAGAGGAAGTTTATTTGGTCTTTAATTCATCAATGTAAAGGCTCCAGTGAGCAGATGTCCTTAGTTCCTCCATTTTGCCTCAAATTTAACACAAAAATCTATTCAGTAAGTAGACATTTTCCAAGAAATTAGGGATGTGAACAGTGTAATGGTACTATCCATTGGTGATCCCAGTCACAGCCAGCAGGCAGAGCAAGCAGTCCAGAGGAAAAGTCAGCTGCTACATGAAATACGTTCAGTTCATATGTTTCTCTGCAAAAATACGGTGGGTAAACAAACTTGTGGACTGCTCCCTCATCCACAGATCCAGGCTCCAACATGATTGATATTCTCTGAATCAGGTTCAGACAGTTCCCAAAGCACGAGTCAAACCATGATCATTAAATTGCTGTTGGTTCAGATTTTACAGATTTCAGGGTTTTGAAAGTAATCCATTCTGACATTTCAGACAGTCTGCCGCAATTTAGTGTTCCACAGGAGAAGGGGAAGTGGTTGGCAAATGTGTGTAACTGCACAATCAGATGTATCGTGGCAGGGATTTCTTTAACCCTGTCTGCTGTGATGCTTATTCTGCAAAAAAAAAAAAAAAACACAAAACAGATTAAGTTAAGAAAGATGAGAGACTTTTAGTGGTTTGAAAAGAAGATAACGGAATCATGTGAATGTCGTTTTTCCCTTGCGTATGTATGTGAGGGTGTGCGAGAGTCGCACACTCAAGGTTTCACTTCCTTGCTGCTGAAATAGAAAAGACATTATGTTGAACTGCTTCGTGCCACAGCTTTCGGCCAAGAAAATGAGCCAAACTAAAAACACAAATGGTCTCTGTGTTTTTAGATTGATTTATTCGGGAAAAGATTCTTTTCAACTATTTTTACAAGTAAAATATTCTCATATTGAATCTGCAAATGGGTAATCTGGAATTAAAGCTCTACCATTTTTATGATATTTTATTTCTAAAGAGCAGCTTAAATAGATTTATTTTAGTCTGGGGCCTCAACATGGAAACTAAATAAGATATAGAAAGGCTTTCCCTCATAGGCTGACACTTAAAGCTCATTTGACATACAGTATGTTTATAGCATTTATTCTGATATACCAGAAACCTTTCATCAGTAAGATCACAGTAGAGATGCAACAATTAGTCAACTAATCAATTAGTTGATCAAAAGAAAATGAATCTGCAAATATATTGATAATCGATGAACCCTTTCAGTCATCTTTAAGCAAAAATGCAAAACATTTTGACAAACAAAACAAGACATTTGATGATGCCACCTTGTGCTTTAGGACAATGTGATGGCCAATTTGAATTGTTTTAGAGTTTTTGATTAATCAAGAAAATCATTGTTAGATTAATAATGAAAATGAATAATATAATGACAATAATCGGTAGTTACAGCCTTAGATCACAGGCCCTCTGTGGGCTGGCTCAGTTGTTCAAAAATAAGTTTGATCATTTGTCATCAGGACCAGTTAAAACTCTCTTTTCCTTCCTCACTTCTTCACAAAGCTCAGCCAAACAGGAGACTATTAACAGCCACACTCAAGGCGTGTGAGTCACAGAGGAGTGACTGAGACTCTGCAGACAGCAGCTGGCTGATAAACATAACACAGAACTCACATTCACACTATTTAAAGCCACACAAGGTATGAATGAATTCCTGCCAGACACCAGAAGCTGTCCCTGACCAACCACTCCACTGTTTCCTTAAATCACATTCACTCCTATGTTCCTACTTATTTTCCAAGCAAGTAGTAATACCACTCCCTAATGTCAGAGCACGCCTGGTGTCATCCTCCAGCTCATCTCTGTATAGAACCTGTTTGACTGTCTATCTCAGTAAATGCCAATAAAAGAACACACTAATAACAAATATCTGCCTCTGACATAATAGGAGAGCAGTGAATCAGCAGGAATTATGCTCCTCCGAAGCTTGGAGCATTGACTTTACATTTGGACAGAGCCAGGCTAGCCGTTTCCCCCATATTTCCAGTCTTTATGCTAAGCTAAGCTAACCATCTCCTGGATGAAGCTTCATATTTAAAGGACAGATGTGAGAGTGGTATCGATCTTCTCGTCTAACTCTCAGCAAGAAAGCGAATAAGCACATTTCCAAAAATGCAGAACTATTCCTTTAACATAAACACAGCATAAACGTTTTTGATATGGATCCCTATCTGTGAGTATCATATGTACTGAGCAACACATTTTATGGTTGAAAAATAGGCTGTCCTGTAATGGAGACGTTCAGCAAACATACTGGATCTTTGGCATTTCTATACTGCAGTTTCATTCAGCGATAATATCGGCCCGGACAATGTATCAGTTGGGCTCTACAAATGAAAGAAAAGGCAAGTTGTTAGCTTTCAGCTGTCACTTTGAGGAGGACTGTATCTTTAAGCACTATGCCTCACATGAACAAAAGGCATCTAGAAATGTGGAGGTCAAAAAGGTCCAGCAGACACACTGTAAAAGCATGACATCGCTAGCATCATTTGTAACAACAGCATGTTTCTGTTAAAGCTTCCTGATTAGGGTGATCAAGCTCAACAAATACCTCTCAATTCTCTTACACCTACGTCTTATTCAAACTTTCTAAGTTTGGAATATTTACATTGACTTTACAATTGCAATGCTTTAGACTTCACCTACAAATTCCTGAACTACAGGGGGGTTTAAACACTTGTATTATGTCTCCTCACACAACACAGTAAATTCAGAGGAACTGCATATGCAAGAAAAACACGAAATCTCTGCATTCCACAGTGTTACTCGCTGCTACAGCTTGAAGCAGAACAAATCAGCTCTTGAGTTGGAGAGCAAGAACCGACTCCTGTTATCTACAGTGCATTTGTCTGTGTAGAAACCCTTACAGATCAATAGCAGGAGATCGATTTCTAGCATGACAGAGACAAACACTGATCCTACCAGTGACAAAACTACTGCAGCCCCTTTGAGAACCAGCACCTGGCAGTTTGGTGTTACTTTCAGCTTTGCAGAGTTGCACAATCAAATCTGTTCTGTTCTCGAGCTCCCTCACCTCTCGCACTACAGTCAGACTGCCTTTTTTTTTTTTTTTTTTTTTTGCTGGTCATATGACCAAAAGTGCGAGACGGAAAGGGAGAGAGAGCTACGCAGAGAAAGAGAGATTTTGAGGGCAAGATACAGTGAGCAAAGGAGGGAAAACCAAAGTGGGAGAGGAGGAAAAATGACCCTAGATTTAGCTGAAGGAAACTATAGGAGGGAGAGATCAGTTCAAGGAGGGAGTGAGAGAAGGGAAGAGAGAGTCATTAATACAGTGGAGCTACTCAGTTTTCCATAAAGGGCCATTGTGCTTGGATATATCAGCCTGTCCTACTCTCCTGATCAGGCTTTAAGGGGGTTAACAGTGAATTACTGTGTAAACAGTGTGCAGAGCTTGGCTACTACATAAAGCATTGCTCAAGCCTGCAGCAACACTGTGAGAACACTGCAACACCAGTTCTGTCCAGTTTATTGATTTCAACAAGGTTTTGAAATGACTGTTTGACCAAGGTCCTGACCGTTAACACCGCAGGTGGTGGCACTGTTTGGTTTTGTCAAATGTATTTCTCAAATGGCTGTTTGGAAGTGAGAAGAAGACCATGCAGATGAGATTACCGGGGCTTCACTGATAAAAAAAAAAAAAAATGCGTTTGGACTCTTGGTCTTTGATTCAGTTGTTGACTGATTTCAAAAAGCAGATCTGTGGTGTTCATCAGATGACATTTGTACTTTTGAGACACTAAAAATAAAGACCGTCATTGTAGCTCATTGATTTTGGCATCAAGACTGTTTGTTTTTCATAAATCACAGGCCTAGCTCAGTGCAGAATTTATAAGAGAAAACAACAGAGGCAGAGAGAAGGAGAGTGAACCATTTACAGACAGTTTCTGTTGGCAGATGGTAGACCAGCACAGCAGGCTGGGAACACGTCAGCCTGTGCAGCCAGCTTTGACCTGAACATACAACATACTATAGGACTTTGTATAAAGCTTAACAACATACTATAGGACTTTGTATAAGGCAATGTTTTGTAACAGCAGTGACAAAAGCTTTTCTGCCATGTCATCCTTCAGCTGCCCTGACAGCTGACTGGGATCAAAGGTTGCTGATGACAAATCTTTTTTACTTTCAGAAAAGACATCAGAGAAGCACTGTAAGAATCACACCAGTGAGGCAAACTGGAGGCAAACTGACAGATCCCCATATTTTAGGAATATTAAATGATATAGACATTTGATGGTCAGAAACTTCAGCCACGTGCTGCACATGAACTACTGTGACCTAAAATAACATTTGAGAATGAAGAATTACAATCCTCCAGTTCTGCTTCCTGACCACAAACTCACCATATCAGAAACACTAAATATACAGTGCGCCGATTTATCACTAAACAAAGAAAATTACTGTGGTAAAAAAAAGTTTGCCCACATAAACAACATGCTGAACAGACATGTACTGACACATGCAAGGCAACAAAAAATTGTTCTAGTAGTCTTATAGTGCTCCATTGGGGCTTTGCAGTGTGTGTTGTATTCTAATTGATCAATCGACTAATTGTTTCAGCTTCAGTTCATTTGTAACTTAATATGTATTTCATCATTTCCGTTGATGATGAATGATGTTATATTTTCCAGCAGGGATTCCTTGAGTGATTTTATTATATCTAGAGCTGAAACAATTATTGGAATATTCACTAAGTTGATTGACAAAAAAATTAATCAGCAACTATTTTGATAATCAATTAATCATATAAAGTCATTTACATGCCAAAGATTTGATGGTTCCGGCTTCTCAAATGTGAGAATTAGCTGCTTTTCATCGTCTTAAAATGATAGTAAACTGAAGCTCTTTGAATTTTGAATTGTTGGTCAGACAAAACAAGACTCTGAAGATGTCACTTTGGGATCCAGGAGACATTTTCACATTTTTAAAAAAGACTTTTTAAAGACTAAACGATTAATCAGTTAATCAAGAAAATACACAGAAGATTAATCAATATTGAAACTAAACGTTAGTTTCAGCCCTAAGCACCTTTCTAGGGTTGCAACTAAGGGTTATTTTTTAAATTATAGATTAACATTATTTTTCAATTAGTCATTTAATGGTTTGGTCTATAAAATGCCAGACAATCCTGAAAACTATTTCCCAATCATTCTCAAACTGAAAAAGCTGGAACCAGAGGCTTTTTTGGGGGCATTTTTTGCTTTAAGAATGATTTTAAAGATTAATCGATTATTACAATTAATTTCCTACGATCGACTGTTTGATTAATTGATTACTTGAGTCACTGTTTGAGCTCTACATCCTTCATACACTAGGCTTTTTCATGAGGATGTTTCAGAAACTAATATCACTGAGAGCATTTGACACTCAGCTCTGTGACGTACAGAGGACAACGAGCAAAAGTTTCAATTCCCTTTTAGGAGTCTGCGCACTACAGAGGAAATAAACTGAATGCTCGACTACAAAATCATAAACTACCGGATATGTTAGTGTCGCGTACAGAAATACTACTTGTATTGCGATGTGAGAAGAAGGAACATAACAACATGTCACGAGTGCTGCTGTAAGATCACACACGCGCGACAACAATGTTGAATATTACAGTGATTTTTTCCCCCAAAGGGCGCGTCCACTCAGCATGTGAAACTGTTGACAGTTTTGACATTGTAACAGCTGCAGATTCACTCACCTAAAAGCAACAACCTCAACGACAGCTGTTAAACTCCATATCACATGAGAACGCTGTCTCACTCACAGAGATCACTCCGGGGAGTTTACGCGCGACTTGTCCAGCCGCAGGAGGTCTTCCCCGGTCGCTGGCTGGAGCTTTCCGTGCCGTCGTCAGGAAACCAGCAGATCTGTCTCATTCTTCGCATTAAAAGGCAAAATGTGCGGAGCTGTGAGTGCCGCTGCTGCTCTGCGTCGCGTCGGGCATGCGTCCAAAGGTTGTGGTGGTGGTGGTGGTGGTGGGGAGGAATTTGTGCACCGACATGACTCTGCAACTCTCGAGAAGCCTACACTGGAAGCACTGTGCGCGGGGCAATACACACACATGCACAGAGACCTACATGGCAACAAGTCAGGAGCGGCATTCCTCAAAGTGAAACTGAACCTCGTCCAGGGCAGGACAGCTTCAGGGATTATATAAACGCGCTGCAGCAGGATCATATCAAGAGACACCCCCCCCCCCCCCCCAACCATACACACACACACACACACACACACACACACACTCTCTCTCTCAGGAGAATATAGACAGCAGTTCCTACGAAGTTTGACTGATGATTCATGGAGAAAGATCTGCCAATTTCCTGTCTGCCCTGATGAATCATCTTGGCTGACGGTGATATTTTATCTTTCAACAAACAGTAAATCCTATAATAACATGTAGCACAGTTAGGGGATTATGTAAATGACACTATATCAACTGCTAAGACTATATTCAGTGGTGGAATGTAATACATTTACTCAAGAACACCTTAAGCACAAAGTCAAGGTAGGCTACTTGTACTTTACTTGAGTATTTGCATTTTATGCAACTTTATAGGCTACTTCTACTCCACTACATGTCAGAGGCAAATATTTTTACTCCCCTACATTTGTCTGACAGCTTCATGCTCTTCCTGTCCAGTGAAAACCATGTATCTAATTTGGCGATATTCAGTTTTTCTGCTAAACTGAAGGATTAAGTGTTCCTTCCTTCCTTCTTGAGCTAAATACACTATTTAACCCCCTGCAGTTAAGTGTCCTCTTATGAGTCAGGAAGTGAGTAAATAATAATAAACTATTTAAAAAAAACAATGGATTATCTGAATAATAAATGCATTGCCACAAAGCTGAAAACAGAGCAGATTTTCTTAGCTCGTGAAAAGCTGGTTTTCACAGGACAGCGAGGTCAAGGTAAGTCGCTCATCTCCATGGTCTATGGCAAAGTCTAAATTACTCCATGATCACTAACTGTTGATTGGTCTGATTAAGTGAATGCCTTTGTTTGACAGACTGACAGTCAATGCCAAGTCAAAAAAATACATGAATTTAAAAAGATTATTCTGAAGAAAAAATAAAGCTTAAGGGCATATTTCTATTGTGCTCCCCTGTATGACCTTTTTGTCCCTGTAGATACACACAGTAAACCCCTCCACTTGGAGTAACTGCCCTCTTCCGCCTTACCTGCTATGCTTTTCTGTTTTGGGGCCACAATCTTAGACATGCAAGTGCTCATACTGACTACATCAAACGCAGCCAGACTACAGATGTACCTTAACATCCTGTCCATGAATATCTCAGACAACAGGAGAGGTGACAATCCACACCCTTGGCAGGTGGCCACGTTGAACATGCTTGACTTAATTGTAAGAAAACAAACACTGAATGACTTGCAACAGCAACCGATGAACTCCCCATCGCCAGAATACAAGTTCATTATATTTGGACCATATCCTTTTCATACCCACAAACACATTAAGTCCCTTTAAAAAGTGACAATGATAGAAATTACAGTACAAAGATAGTGATTAGAGTGTGGGTGAGGGTTTGAGTTTATGTCAGGTGGAGTCTGTGGGTGTGGTTTTGCACCACTGCATATTTCCAACGGTGTCAGTTAAGGTGACATTCAGGTAGTCTACATATTCTTATGGTAGCAGTATCATCCACACTTCTCACACCACACCCAACATTTCCAGGAACATGAAAACAAAAATGACTTGCAGATAGGATGCCAGGTTGGGTTGCATCATATTATGGTAGTGATTGCTTCACTAGAGTTTTCCATGTAGCTTAATGGCTGCAGATCCTTTCTGTTTCTCATTGAAAACACGACAGCTAATCCACGTGAAAGATGTTGGGAATCATACTTGAGAGGACGACCAGTGTGAAACCATGAATTACTGTAAGCTGCTATTTCACTGTGTAATCACTCATTTGCAGTTCATTTGTCTCCTATCTTTTAGCTTTTGAAGTCAGATACAGCTCTAAGGCATTTGTTTTGTGCCGGACCCTTTTCTTCATCTCTTTTTCAGTATGTCATTTTATCATCTGCAAATACTCTTAACTAACACAAGCCTATTCCTGGTGCAATAAAGGTATACATGTTAACTCAGATTATGAACAATTGACACTACTCTCATCTACAGTAAGATGCCTTTGTTGCCCATGGAAGGTGATTCACATCTGATGATTCAGACTTTGCAATTAAAGGTGTGGTAAGTACATGTGCAGGAATGTCTGAAAAGCATGTGTGTTCCCGTAAATGTTTTACATGTATCTTCTGTGCTTTAGGGACCTGAATTTTAAATAAACTGAATAGTCTTAAGCAATACTACACTGTAAAAATACTAAATTACCAGTAAGAGTAAGAAAATGGTACTTAAATGAGCACTCCACTGATTTAGCGTTGCACTCCTATAACATTGTCAGACCCACGACGACAGTTTAAAAAAAAAAAAAAAGATCAAAATCAAAGCAGCAAAATTGAGCGATATTGTCTTTTTTTTATTTATATATATGCAGTAATACTCCCCAAGATCTAAGACTGACTGACAGACTTTGATGTGAAAAATCGGCAGAGTTCCCCTTTAAGTAAAAGTATTAGTATAAGTAAGTAGTAAGTAAATATTAACAGCAAAGTACTCAATGCAAAATATGGCCCATGCATTAAAGGCCCCAACAAACCTGTTTTCTCAATCAGCTTCGTACGAGCGATGGGTTCCTGCATGACGACAACAGTTTTGGTTCTTTCACTTGAGAGATTTTCTGTGTTTTTAGTTTTATCTGTGCATTTCGAAGTGGGGGGAGCTCAGTTAGAAACATGTGAAACATGTCACACACTTCCATGCACCAATCAGGATTTAGCAATATGTGAATCAGAATTCAAATGACATGTTGTTGTTTTTTGTTTGTTTCTTAGACTGGATGAAATCACATCAGCCCAGTCCTGATTCTTATTAAATAATAGCTAAGGATGTTTTCTCTGAACATTAACTTTGATTGTTGTTTGTTTAGTCAAGAATACTTAATGTGAGAGAGAAATACTTCGGGGCTTTAATGTGTTGGTATTGTACCATTTTACTATAGTATTCTTTCATACTAATGTTCTATACTGTTAGGTAGTTTAATCATATTTTATGAACTGATCATATGTTTTGAATGTAAAATCTTAATTTGTTCCATAGTGAAAAGTACATTTTTACCTCTGAACTGTTGTGGAGAAGTATAAAGTGGCATGAAATGGAAATACTCAAGCAGTGGTGGAAGAAGAATTTAGATCCTTTACTTAAGTAAAAGTAACAATACCACCATGTAAAAGTGCTAAATGTCAAGTTAAAGTCCTGCATTGAAAATCCTCTCAGTGAAAGTACAAAAGTATTATCAGAAAAATGTATTTAAGTATCAGAAGTAGTCATTATTGAGCAGAAGTCAGTGTTGCATTATTATATGTTATACCATTGGATTAATGAATGCTTTAAAGTGTAAGCAGCACTTGACTGTTGTTGTTGGCCAAGGTGCTTTATATACTACTTTATATACTGTTGGGTAGTTTAACTATAGCAATGCATTGTATTTTATAAACTCCTCATAAATGTCGTAGGTAATCTGCAAAGTAACTATGACTGACAAATAATTGTAGTGAAGGGACTGTAGTAAAATGTAGTAAAGTAAAAGTAGTAAGCAAAGTGCAAATGCCTCAAAATTGTACTTGAGAAAAATGTACTTGGTTACATTTCACCACTGGAAACTGACTGCAACATGTATCGGCTCAACAAAACGAAGAGACATATTTTTGAGACAAAAAGCTTCAACAATCAAGAAAAGAGTTGCTATGTTTTAAAAGAGCAATGCAGAGATTAGCTGTGGTGATTTTCACTTTCATATGTGTTTCAAAAATGTAATGAAATACTTTTGATTCAGCTAGATTGTCTTTTTTTTCCCGCACACGAACACTTTGTGTTTACCTTTGTTTGACAGACTGACAGTCAATGCCAAGTAAATAGACTTGGCATTGTGCTCAAGTCTATTTACCGCTACAAGGAAGTAATAAAACAAAGTTCACGGTGACACAGCACAATGCCGGTCACATTTCAGCTCTGTCAGAGTGATCGCTCTTTATTTCCTCTCTTACATCGACCTCTGTGCCTCCTCCTTTCCTCAGCTGCATCCTCAGCTCTGCCTCTTCTGCATCCAACCTGCATCTAACCTCTCCTTCATTCTTCATTCTCTTTTTTCTCTCTTTACAGTAATGAGAGAGAACTATATCTTAGATTATTCTTGGCGTCAGATTCTACTTCACCACATAAAACAACTCATGCATGTCTCACTCCAACAAAAAGACCTTGTTTGTTTGTGAACACACTTTTTAAATTAAGAGATGATGTGAAAATGCTGCTGGTTGTGTTTGGTGGAGAAACCGCAGGATTTTATTGACCTTTGTGTTAGTGTGATAATGAGAGGGGGGAAAAAAAGCTGACATCATGCAGATCATGCAGTGTGAATGTGCTGCCCTCTGCTGTTTGAACACAGAAACACAAGCAAAACGTGAAAAATGTGAAAAACACTGTAGTTAAAGGTCTACTCCGCCAATTTAAGTACAGTTTATTCATGACAAGGAGTAAAACACAGTGAGTGAAAACAGTTGTATAATGTCATCTGTGGCTCTGGAGGGAAATGTCTAGCAGCGGAAGACGTATTCAGACCCTTTAATAAATAAAATAATAATAACTTTATTTAAAAAGTATCAATACCACACTGTAAAAATACTCTACAAGTTAAAGTACGTAAGTATTATCAGTAAAATTTACTTAAGGTATCAAAAGTTACTTTAAAATTACTCATTCAGCATTAAAATGGTCCTTGTCAGTGTTTTACTATTATATATGATGTTTCTGGATTAATATTACTGCTGCATTAATGTCTATGTTGCATTTTACTGCTGTAGATGTTTACGGTTGTACACATTTTAACTACTTTATATACTGTTGGGGAGTTTAATCTACAGCAATGCATCATATTCTATAAGATCATGTTTGTAGTGTCGCTGTCCTGTGAGAACCACGTATCTCTAAAAAGTCAAAAAGCCCTGTTTTTAGCTTTGTAACGATGCATTTTACAGTTAATACAACAGGGTTTTTAAATTTTTTATTTATCTTAAGATGTAGGAGAAGTTTCTCAGCCCATAAAGGAACTTCATCCTTTAGTTTATCAGAAAAATTCAAATTCAAAATCCCCAAATTTGGAGATACATGGTTTTCACTGGACAGGAAGGGTATGAAAAATTGTAATCTGAAAAGTAACTAAAGCCGTCGGACAAAGAAAAAAGTACAATATTTGTGTCTAAGATGTAGTGCAGTAGAAGTAAAAATCTGCATAAAATGGAAATACTCAAGTAAAGTACAAGTACCTACTTGAGTAAATGTACTTTCATATATTCCACCACTGGAGATGTCCAAAGTTTGAAAGAATATCCCAGCTTGGACTTGAGATTTAACTTTTTTTTTTTTTCCAGAAAACCTGTGCACTAAAGTAGTAAAGTAGATTTTAAATTCTAGGCAAGATCGAGAGGGTTTACAGACATCAAACACCGAATTGCACTGACGTGTGATGCAGAAACAAGGAACAAGAACATACAAAATATACTGAATGCACTGTTATCAGGAGGACTGAGTATCGCCTCAAATGTTTTGATACTAGTGCAGATACAATACCTGGGATACTGACCAGAAAAAAATGTTTATATTCCTGTAAACATGCTTACATTTCTTAAATATTAAATGTCTTAACACAAGCAGCCATACAAGCACATTGCCTAAATACAATGTGGTCTAAAATAGGTCAAATTATGATTTAAATTAGTAAAATAAATAAATAAATAAATAAACTACAAATCCAACCAGACATTCAATGCCAACATTTGGTACACATTTTGGTCAGGACAAAAAACAAAACAACAAAAAAAAACCAACCAAAGGAACAATTGCGGATTGGATACTCAGGCCTTTTTGACATACAATGCACAAAGACAGTTTATTCTATCATATATCTTACTTAGGAGGAAGTTTAAGGGGCATATTGGAAACATTTGAGTTCAAGAGGTTTAAACCAAATACACAATGCATTTAGGAGGATAACTACCTTATATTTGTCAGGTTGATAGTCTTTAATAATAATAATAATTTAGAAATAGTATGGGTGTACTTGTATGTATAACAGCCATCAATTTAGTGAGAGCAACGCTTATCAAATGTAAAATTGTCTTGCGGTGTAAATAATGTAGCTGAGTGATGATGCGAAGGACAGTTGTTGTGTGGTTCACAGTAAATAAACTTGACAGGAATAACTGATAAAGATGAAAGGTTCCTATGAATTCCCATAGGAAATGCATACGGATCACTTTTGACCCAGTTATGGAAAGTTCAGGTAATGATACAACAACTTTATATTCTGGAAAAGTAAATGAGGTAAATACAAAATGTCACTGGGGGATATGAAAAACAAGATTTCTTTCAGAAATACCTGGAATTTGACATGCTAAAATATTTTTGTCAAAAACGAAACTATCTACTACTCAATCATATAATCAAAAGAAAAAAAAAAGAAAAGAGAAACTCTGGCCTGAATTTCATTAAAAGTTTAACCTCTCTAATGTCAGACATTTTTACTTACAGTTAGACTAAGATCTAATTTTCAAGGGAGATCTGAATACATAAAAATACTTAGAACTACATAATTTAAAATGTTACAATATAACAAGATGCAGAGAAACAATAATATAATTAGAATACAGTACAAATAAAAATGCTCACTAAGGTCCAACAGTCCATTAAGTTTTTACTTTATGAGGCAATTTCATGTAAATTATCAACTTCAGTTTTGCCTATAAGTACAGGTGGCGATGCCTGTAATTGTGCACGATCCACAGAAGGAAGAAAAAGATGAAAACAGTGTTGGAGCCCCACATTGACATCATGCCATCGCTAATAAACATTCACTGCCTGCAGAGCCACTACTCAAGCACCAGAACTGGAGGATTCCTCAGACAGGACAGGACTGTAATCTTCTCTTTCTCAGTTTTACAGCAGGTCTATGCCTCGGTGCGTGATGCCCATCACCAACAACACATTGGGTCCAGATGGGAGGAGGCAGAAAAAGAAGGAGAGAGAGACAGAGAGATAGAGAGAGAGCACGGTTGATGTACATCTGTCATGCATTATTGCAGCGAATGCCAGCGCTGCTATCCTGGCTTTAGAAACTATGTGAGGAGGGGGTTGACGGGTCCTCCTTAAATCACAATCTGATTCCTCCTCCTCCTCCTCCTCCTCCTCCTCCTCCTCCTCCTCCTCCTCCTCTTCCTCTTCCTTCCCTCTGCCGCTTCTTTTTAGTGACTATATCAGCACACAAACACACACAGGCAATCACACTTTCTCTCTTTCACACACACACACAAAAAAAAACATTGTCTCTTTCTCAAACATTGGGTGCTTTCTTTCTGTCTTCCTCACACACACACACACACACACACACACACACACACACACACACACACACACACACACACACACACACACACACACACACACACACACCACACACTATCCCCCTATGAATTCCTCAGGAAGGAGTCAGCCTTCTTCATTCCTCTGGACACAACTTTTCCTTAACAAGGTACTGATGGTCTTGACCTCCTCTTCAAACAAACCCTTCCCTCCAATCAGGGAGGATTGTGGAGCAGGGCTCAGCCGAGGCCTGTGGGTATTACAGAGGAAATGTCCTGATTCTCCTTGATTACTCCCTCTCTCTCTCTCTGTATTCCCCCTCTTTCTGCCCCCGCTCTCTCTCCAAATATCTCTGTCTCAGTGGCTTCTGGCTCTCCTGTTGTCTCTAACCCAATCTCGAACTTTTCTTTTCTTTCCTGTCTCTGTCTGTCTACTCACTGTATTTTCTTTCGCGTCTCGTCTGCACCCATCCCTCTGATTATTCCCTGGTTTGCTATTTAGAGTTTTCCACTCTCTTGATAATGAGCTGTTTATCCACTGTGTTAGCAGAATTGACCAAATTCAACAAATCCTTCAATCAAGACTTTAAGGAGACTGTTAGGATCCAGTATTGCACTGTATGTGTGGTGATTTTTCACAAATTGCCCTACTGATGTGTGACAGGGGTAAAGGCACACACATATGTAATTAAAATAAATACTACCCATATGACCATTAAGGTAAGTTAAAATGAGAACCGACTTAAGTTTCACCAAATGTTGCCAGGAAAGACATTTTCAAGTGGCTGTATTTTCTTTTTCTCTCTCAAATCTTGTTCTCTAAAAATAAACACCAGATGAAATAGGAATGTTGAAAACAAAGTGTTTCAAATAATTAATATTTTACTAGCAGATGTTCTCCACAACAATGTCATTATTTCCCATTATTAGCCAATACATGTTATTCCAAAACTGTATGGTCTCCAAATGCACATCCTTTGCCAATTAGTCATTAGATTTGAGATATTTCTTATGTTTATGAGACATTTTGTTTAAATTAAAGACTGATATAGGACAACATATATTACAGGGAACACATTCATCATTATAGTTGTAATACTGATAGAGAGGCAAAGCAAAAGTATTATTCAAGTGAAGGAAACACCTCCTAAAACATTGAAGTTGCTCCAAAGAAGTTCGTCTGTAAGACCAAGAGAGGTGTGCGGCATTTTTAAATGTGGTGTCAAATTCCTAAGACTTTGGTCCAGTTTTACCTCAACAATCCCGACTTTACTGAATATGACTTCATTCTTAATCCAAAATATAGTTGCTACATGGCTATTAAAAAAATGACATGACCGTGGATCAAATGGTTACTTCGGGCAAAAAATGTAACACTGTAAAGATTATCTATAGAAGAATCTGATCCGTAACCTGCAGTCGATTCTGTGGATTCTGTGGAATAGTTGTTGAGACATTTCACTTAAAGCCACAAATGTGAGCCTCACAGTAGTGCTATAGAGGAAAAGTCAGGCGATCACCAAATACATTAATAATTATCATCTGGGAACCATGAATGTCTGTACAAAATTTCATGGTGATCCATCCCACAGTTGTTAAGATATTTCAGTCTGAAGTGGTGGACCGACCGACAGAACGACATTGCCGTCCTCTGATCCTCAAAAGCTGCATTTGAGATGGAGTCTCATCAGCTCTCCACAGAGAACCATCCTGTCAGACATGTGCCATTGGTTTGCACCGAGCCTGTGTTCTCATGTTTTGGTCTCAGCTAAAGAGATGTAAAGCCTATTGTCCTCACATGGCATTATTACAGGGCAGCCCTCCTCATCTAACTTCAGCACTGCTTTAACTGCTCTCTTGATCTTTCTGACTCTCACTGTCTCACTCTTTGTCACCATCTTTACTGTGTTTCATTGCCTCTCAACACTTTGTCTTCTGCTCTCCGTCTGTGGTGTTTTGGATTAAGGACTGTCTGGCTGGAAGATGTGGTATTTAAATGGCACTCTGTGTCTGTGTCTGTGTGTGTGTGTGTGTGTGTGTGTGTGTGTGTGTGTGTGTGTGTGTGTTTGTCTGTATGGCACGCATGTGTGCAAGTATGTGTTTATCTTTGTATGCATGTGTGTGTGTGTGTGTGTGTGTGTGTGTGTATGTGTGCAGGGGGGTGTATGTGTGTGCAAACATGTGAGAGATTATATGTATGTAAATGTGAAAGATGTGTGTGTGTGGGCATAAAAATGACAGACAATAGCAGCATAAAACACACAAGCTGAGACAGGGACACAACATTTTCACAGACGATGACGACTGTCCATCATAAATCAACTATTCTAACTATGGCACTGTGAATAGGCGTCGGGGCAAAATGACCGGAAAGTGACACAACAGCCACAACAGTGTCACGAAATTCTTTTCACATTTCCTGGACAGTAACTGCAGGGCATGAGCGGGAACTGCCCCTCGAACAAGAGTCCCCTCAGAGTGAGGAGAAAGGGGGACATTGTGGGCCGGGACCCAAAGGTCACCATGGCTGTTAGGCTCACGCTCTGCCTAAGATCCTGCTGACTCACCGCTGGTCCAACCAGGACTAGGAGGGCGACCAGGACTAATCTGTGTATGTCTTGGGCCACCATTAGTCAAACATTAGTCACAGCGCCCATTTAGGTGATGAACATGAAGAGGGTTTTCTGTTCTCCAGACGCTCTCTGGGGCCCAAATGTGGATTTCTCAATCCCGTTGTGACTTGATGTGATTGCATTTCCTCTGCCTGCTTTGTGGACTGCGTCAGAGGACTCCCACTGAGATGCTGACTGGCTGATAGCAAATACTCAAGTAAAGTACAAGTACCTACTTGAGTAACTCTCCCTCTGTGGAAAAAAAAAGCTTCTTCCGTGGAAAAAACTGCCCTTCTTCTTCTGCAGAATTCTCTGTAAAGATTTATTGGATGCTGATTGTTTGACGCATAATCTGATCTTTCATATTACTGAGAAAAAGGTGGTTGTTTTACATGTAGTCATATCACTCCTCAGACAAGAAGTCCTGTCTATTTTCTGGATTTTTGATCAATCCATCAGTCGGCTAGAGGCAAAAAAACAAAAAAACAAACAAACTTACTTACTCCTTGGTTTCTGTTGAAAAACTTTGGTTTAAAAAATGGAAGATTTTTTCCCATAATCAATTTAATTTAGTTACTTATAGCACTTACATTTTGATCTTACCTGATTTGGGTACACTGATTGTTGTAGCTCTGCTATAATTTGTGACTTCTTTGTGGTTGTATTTTTGCATCTTGAAAACCTAAAAGTTCACAGGATATTGCATGGATAAAATAAAATAAAAATAAAATATGTGCATTCAGTTAATGATAAATTCTGGTATTTCTGGGGTTGTTACCTAGAACAGCACTTTATTTGCTCTACAGTATATATATTTCATATAGGATGGTAACAGTGCTTCTATCTTTGGCTTGATCTGTTGCTGTTTTTAACTTTAAATTGGTATATTCATTTTAAATATTTTTATTTACATTTATTTAAATATATATATTTTATATTGCTTTAACATTTTTCACCATACAGTAGATTGCTGCTGCTCAGTGTCGTCAGTATGCTCCTGTGACCTGTGTGTTTACTGTCTGCCTGCAAACCAAATTCTCTTCAGGATGATAATAAAGTTCAAGATAAAATTATATGGCTGCTGGATGATGAAATAGAATTCCCATTTATGATGAATATTGGCATTTTTGCTCTTATTTATCTTTGTCCTAATTATCTGGTCAAATATTTGCATGCTTCCTCAAGGTGTTTTATCTTCCAATAGGCCTTTTGACATGTCACAGCAGGAAAAGCACATGTATAAATAATAAAATTATTTAGCTGCTTCAGTGTCAGGGTTCTGGTATTCTGGCACTCTTGAATAGAACGAAGCCATCATTGATGTTATTAGTAACACCTGTGCTTTTCCTGCCATGATAAGTCAAAATATCTGCTGTGAAAAAAGGCCACTTGATCTAACTTTGTGTCCAGCATCTATGTGTATAAATAGGACTGCTGGGATTCCTGTTTACATATTTGACTACGGTCACCTACACTGAAAGGTCATGTTAAATAAATATGACATAAACCAGCAACAAGCGAGACAGTTTGTGGGTGTTTTTGAGGCTTCATGTTTTGACTCGCACTTAGTCACTGTCTATTTAGCTATAGTGACCGGCATTTTCACAACAATAGGATTACGAGCAAACCAAACAACATTGTGACATCATGGTGTATGTTAAGGCATACCGTGCAAAGAAAGAGTAACCACTTTTTCCTATTTCTTTAACATAGATCCCCTTGGAATAAACCACAGCGGCATGCTTTATGTGAAATATTACAGTAAAGGAGGTTAACTGTCTCTAAAGGCAATTTCCACTTTAAAGGTAAACTATAGTGACTTTTGTTGAACTGTGTCCAAACGCTGGCTTCACAAAGATATTTCATGTTTGAATTTAGCTCTTATTGCATTAGACTAATCCAAGTTAGACAGTTTCACAAAAATAATGACTGACTTATTTTAAGCCTAGAAAGTTAGCCACCCTACCCCCAGGCTAAAAACTAAAAGCCATGTATCCATGGTAACAATCAGTGACACCTGCCGACCAGTGGCACCAAATGGCCCCAAAGAGGAAAACATGGCTCATAATTTGTGGTTTGCTAACAATGTTGTGGAGCGAGTAATTAGGAGGGAAAGAGTTTTTAGAGACGGCAGTAACCTGTTGGGAATATACAGCAGTGAGGACATCGTCAGTCGTTTTCTTTTGTTCAAGGACACTATGAGTCTGACTGACGAGTTAGCAGAAGTACTGAGCCCTGCCACATTAAGAAACCCCAGCAGCTCAGCTCTGCTACAGGTCTGCACTGCGTTGAGATTAAATGCTAATGGAAGTTTTTTGTATTACACTCTTTGCTGAATTTTCCCAGTAAAATGTCCTTGTAACCGTTGAATTCTTCCTGAATACAAACATTTTCTGCTGGACTGAAGAAGGGAGATGAGCAGCTCGATGCTGTTGCTCGGTCAGCCATGTTTTTTAGATTGAAAAAAGCCTTAATTTACCCAGAATTCATGCCAAATTAGTACCCGCTTAAAATAGTCAAGAACTTAACAGCTTTGCGCAACAGATGAATGTAGGCGTCTATCTGAAGTCTGACTATAGGTTAGACGAGTCTGTCTTTGTGAAACCAGCCCCAAAAGTCACAAATACAATATGATGGTAAGTGCTAACAAGCACCATAATATAGTAGCACAAGTAAACAAGCGACATAAAGTCAGAAAAGTGACTCACTAATGTCAGTTACACAACAGTACCTATCTGAAGTTTACATTAGACACCATGAATTACTGGTCAGTCAGGCTGTAGCAGCAAAACTCCAGAGTGTATTGAATAGAGCGAGAATGCATTGTATTGTTTATGTGTTCAACTTTGGAGGAGGAATTTGTTGTTTCATCTTAAAAAAAAGTTACATTGTCTTGCTTTAACATTTGTAAATCGTACTTAAGTTAACTGAATCCTTCATGAACTTTGGTCAATTGTAAAAATTAAAAGGTCAAAATTTTATGAGCAGGCGCTGCTGAGACTAGTTTTTGAATCACAGATCATTTCATTTGCTTAAAAATGCACCCATCCTCCTCACATGTATCTGAGGAGAAAAGTGACCTATAGGGTCAGCAGAGGGCCACAAGATTCTTTCAATCCAACACACAATTATTGGACATAAAGAGATCTTAGGGATAAAAAAGAGTTATATGATATTAGGACTACAGTAGCCTACCGCTTCCCATGTTATTCAACACATCATATTACAGTCCTGTCAAAGTATATCATGTCTGAGTCAAAACTGACAATTCAAAGAGATTCAAGTGGGTACAAAGAGGTTTTTTGTATGTGAAAAAAGAGGGTCTGTCTCACACTCTGCATAGACAAAGAGATATGGAAGAGAAAAAGAAAAAAGACACTTTAGGATTTGGAAACCTTCCCTGTTACTCTCAGTGACTCAACAACAGCCTCCTATGGTGAAAAACTGTAAAGCAGAGACCTGAGGCATGGAAAGTAACAGAGACAGAGTGATTCAGTGAAAGTGAATGGCTCTGACTCCCCTACCCATCACTGAAGGGGGAGAGGTTGGAAAAAAAGAAAGAGCAGTGAAAGGACGGAAAGAGGGGGAAATGACTGGCGACTGTGTGGGAAGAGAGAGAGAGAGAGAGAGGAGGGGCTTAAAAAGTATGAACTTGTGTATGATTGAGCTGCAGGAAGCATTAAGAAGGGAAAAGACTGCCAACAGGACGCGGTATACTCACTCTTTTAGCCTTTTACTGAGGACGAGTTGCCTTATGGCTGCTCAGAGGGTGACTTTTTCCACCGGGTCACACTTTTTCTAGCGCGCTCCTTCACTCCTGAGAGTTGTCTTGTTAATAAAATCCGGAGCAAAATCAGCTTGAACCCGTGCTGTTTTTCCTCTTTCCACCGTGCGTAATTTCTATCCAGGATCGAAAAAAAGGCGACATCACAACAACACGAGGACGAGGAATCAAGACAGACATAAAACCAACGATCTGGGGGGAAAATGAAAGCCGTCCTGGATATCTGCTTGATTTTCCTCATGCTGCACACTCCCGGCGTGCTGCCCTTGTCCACACGTAAGTTGCACACAGATGTCCATCGATGCGCAAAGTCATGGTCTTGCTGTGGTGAGGGTTTTGGTTTTGGGCATAGGCTGCCTTTTTGGTCCACTGAGATCAGTTTAATCCATGTGTCACCCAGAGATCTTACTGTAAACAGCTCTGGGTGACACTGTCCTGCTCTGGTATGCATGATTGTAAAGATAATGCAGTTGCAAAAATGGATTTTCGCAATAGTACAACACATTTTAGAAGTGCATTACTCAATGCAAACAGATAAACTACATGCCTTGATAATAATATTATAGGAATATTACAGTGATATCCATGTGGGATATAAAAAACAAATTAGAATGTGCAAACATTAGGCTACAGAAACACTACAAGCCCTGATAAGAATATTATAGTGATGCCATATGGGATAAAATTATTATTTTAGAAGGATATTAGTCAGTGTAAACATTGCTTAAAAACCGCAAGCCCTGATAATAATATTATAGTCATATTAAAGAGGATAAAAACAGTTAAAGGTTACTGTAACTCCACTAAAGAGTACCACAGATACAGGGTTTTCATAGGAGGAATAAATCAGCATAAGATTATGTAACTCCCATGTAGGAACACATAAGATTCACAGTGATCTTTCATTGGGTAATACTGTATTTGAAGTGTGTTTCCAATGCAAAATAACTCAACAGATTCTTTCCTAAGTTGCTTTACATAATAAGGGCTCGCTTGCTTGGATCCACTCTGGTTGATTTCTGGACGCATTAAAAAACAAAAAACAAATGCCACTTTGTCCACTTGACACCTCCTGTTATTGATGTGCTCCTGTTGAAGTATGGTGGTTGTATCCCTGCAGAGAGAACTCATCTCCCTGGAGGCTGAATTTCAACAAGTCAGGCCATAATTCGTTTAACACATGGAGGGCAAGGGGGCTTTACAAACCACAACAAAACAGTGACATCATTTGCTCGGGTTTTGGAGAATGTTAACCGGCAGCTTAATGCACAGTAACGTAAATAAATCAAAGTTATGTCCGCTTCCCAAGTTAAGTGTCTGGATTAGTTTTTATGGTGAGCTCACTGGCAAAGAGCAGCTCCTCAGAAAGGATCTCTTGTTATTCATCCAGTATGAAAGGCGCTAATAAAAGAAAGTATACTTTTAGGGGCTTATAGAAGACAATGGGCCTTGATCATAAGCCGCCCTGCTGTTTATTATAGGGCCTAATAGGTCATTACTGTTTTATTCACTGTAATGCTGCAGGGTGCTTCCCTTTCACTCACTGTGCTGTGGTTTACAGATGCCACTGAAATAAAACAGTTTAAATGTGGAATTTTCTCTCTAACATATAATTAGTTTTTAGTGCAGCTCATAATCCCATAAAGTTTGAGTTTATATGTCCTGTTAGCGTATAAAGAGGTATTTATGTTGGCTGTGATCATTTAATACCAAATATTCGACTCTAAAACACACAAAATATTTGACAAACCAACTGAAATAATGTTCCATTTCTCCTGCCTGTGCTTGCCCTAATTTGACTTGACGTTAGACAAGATAATCTCTCCTCTCTTCAGATAGGAGCATCCGTTAAATACCTAGAATGTAAATCTATATAAAAAACAAAACAAAAAAACATCCGCCACCGTCTCCTCGATCTCTTTTCATATGGTGCTGCACGGCTCATTGTCACTAAATGTTGCGTGACTTCTTCCACTTGGCTCGTCCACACTGGCCCCTCAAAATGTTCCACATGCACGTCTATTATAGAGAGAAAAGTATAGGCTTTCTTTGAACTGTTGCACGGATAAGTGGAGACTAAATAGTTCTTTAGAAAACAGGAGGGGATGTCATGTACCTTTTGAAGACTGACAGCATAAAGAAAAGTGTTTTCAGTCCACCAAAGACTTAAAATCAGCCGTACATGTCTTTGGAGACCTCCTCCTCTTGCCGAAACAAAAATTAAAAAATTTTCTTTGCTGTAAATTCAGCTTGTCCCATAACTCCATCCTCTACTAGGGCTGTGCTTCAAGCAGCCTCAGCCTCTCCAAACAAAAAACATTTTACAAGCCATTTCCTCCAGTGAGCGTGTCAAGCAGAGACAATAAACAGCGGTAATTGTGTCTATCAATGTAGCGTTTGAAATGTAGAAGACGGGGTGTTAGGGGGCTTCACACCCCGCTTCAGGGCAATGTCCCGTCCTCAGCGCCCGGAATACATAAACACTGATTGTTATTCAGCTGGATCAGCACATTATTGGCTAATCACGGCTGCCTTTAGTCCGCCGTATCCGGTGACAAAGACAACCACCTTCTGTGCATGTGTTTGTTTGCATTCATGCGAGTGCATAAATGTGTGGAAGTACGTGTCAAAGCTCCATTCGGGGTTATGATATTAATATTGGTGTGGAGTTAACAGTTGAATTAACTTCTTCAAAGGCGGTTCCTCCGTGAAGGACAACACAATGTCTGTCAGCAGTAAGGTGGCTGGCAGCTGAATAGATGTGGCCCCGGGCGCAGATTTGTAATGGTCTGACAAAGTGTTGACGCTCTCACTCACTCACTGCTCAGTGCTTAGAAATCGTCTTGCTTACATGTTTTCATAGTGCGGTCTGCTTAGGTGGGCAACATTTTTTAAAAATCCTCCAATCTGAAGAAATAAACTCTCTCTCTAAATGTTTTTTTTTTGTCCGTCGGGTGCTTTGTTCACCTGTAGTGAGAGCAAAAAGTCTTCCACTGTATTTTGGCTCATGAATGCAATAATTTGGATGCCAAATCTTGAAAAAAGAGGTAACTGACAGCTAATCCAACCTCCTCAAGTTGGTTTCTCCAAAGTCTAGAGTCTCTGAAAGGGGTCCTCCAGTGATTTAGTATGACACTTCCATAATGTCGGGGGCAAAGGATAGATAAAAGAACGGTCAAATTTTGAAGCAGCAGAGGCCGAGATATCCTGACTTTTCGTCCCTAGTATGGGTCAAGCTCCTAAAACACTGCATCCTGATTGATAATCAGAACTTTGGACCAATCACCATCTGAAGATACTGTCATGTCATCACCTGTCTTCCTCTAATATCCATCTCCTCCTTCCCTCTTCCAGATGTAGCAGTAATTTACCCCCAGGACCCTGTCCTTCGCATGGGGTCCAACCTGACCGCCAGCTGCTGGGTCCACTCCGACCTCGGTGTCCACGCCAGCTCTCTGTTCTGGACGCTCAACGGCCAACAGCTGCCCAGCTCCCTGTACAGAGTCCTGAGCCCGACCAACCTCAGCGTGACGCTGGCCGGACTCAACGCCTCCAGGCAAACATCTGGTGACAACCTGGTCTGTCACAACCACAAGGGACACATCTTGGCGGGCTCCTGTCTCTACGTTGGGAGTGAGTTGAAGTTTGTCAGTGGTTATATGATTTTTCAGCTAGATTTCAGTCATGTAGAGGTCCGTGTTTTTAATTTTTTCTTTTCATTTTTACGTGTTTGTACAGGGGAGCGTGTCTGTATTCGTCTCTCTGCTTCACTGTTAGTAAATGTTAAGGAAAAGGGTAAATAAAGGGTAGAACAGGAGTGAGAGGAGTTACAAACAAAGAGGTGAGAGGAGTGAAAAGAAAATGGGAATAAAGGGAAACAACAAGGAAATAGTGGGCAGACTTTTAAGTGTCCCCACACAGTTGTGGCTGTATTTTATGTTTAGTATTCTTTCCTTCAGGCCAACAAGAGGCCTCCATGAGTGTGTCACTGTGTGACGCTTTGACCACCTGTGTGGTCCATTACTCGCACTATCACTCATAGGACATGGGTCATAGGACATTTTACACAGACACATGTTTGTACTTCTATTCTTATGAGGACCAGCATTTACATAATGCATTTTATTTTTACAGTGAATTTTATTGGGTGATCTTGTTTATGTGGTGCCTTATAACAACCTTAAAATAACCTTATTTTTTCAGGTGCAGTCCTTACCTTCAAGAAATAGTTTGACATTTTGGGAAATTAGCTTATTTGATTTCTTGCTGAGAGTTAGATTAGAAGATTGATACCACTCTCATGTTTGTAGGATAAATATGAATTTACAGCCAGCAGCTGGTTAGCTTAGCTTAGCTTAGCGTTAAGACTGGAATATTTCTTTTAGTCTGGTTGTCACTGATAGTTTGCCAGACAACCAGCTGAGACTCAAGTTAAGTCAAGTTTGTATGGATTAAACAAGCAAGATAAAGTGTGTCAATTAATGAGCTTTAGAGGTGCTGGTAGGCTGATTTTTTTTCTTTTTTTAAACCTTTGGACAGAGTCAGGCTAGGTGTTTCCCCCTGTTTCCAGTCTTTGTGCTAAGCTAAGCTAAGCTAAGCTAAGGTATTATCTTCTCATCTAACTCTCAGCAAGAAAGCAAATAAGCATATTTCTCAAAATGACAAACTATAAACCTCACAGTATCCTGAACACTAAAACCCTTAAAGTATAACTCTGTTTATTATAACTTTGGTCTCATGTTTGTAGTTTTGGACTACTAATTTCTATCGATTATGATAACATTGTATTCAACAATGCTGAGGTCTGGGAGCAAAGCAACATCACTACAGCATAGAATGACAGGGCAACAAACACAAGCAGTCAGATGATCCGACAGGTTGTAAACAAGCCATTTTACATGGAGGTAAACTTCAAACTTTTCAGGAGTCACAAAAACTTAACCAGGAAGAAACATGTGCTTTCATATTGTCAGGCACACACACTCACACACACACACACACACACACACACACACACACACACACACACACACACACACACACACACACACACACACACACACACACATACAGACAAGGAGATGCAGTCGGGATCCTAATCTCTGTGCAACACTGGTGTTGAGTACCCTGTGTTCTGCGAGACGAGGAATGTTGGCAGGGATCCCGATTCTGACCAAATCAGACAGCACACACACACATGCACACACATGCACACAAACGCACGCACGCACACACACGCACACACACGCACACCAATTAAGAAAAAAACACACCAATTTCTGAGGAACATCACTAGTGGGTCAATTACACTCAGGAGGAAGGGGCTGGTAACTTTGTACCCTCAATGACCCTACATCTTCCCTCAACCTTTTTTCTCTCCCCTGTCTTTCTTTCTTTCTTTCTTTCTTTCTTTCTTTCTTTCTTTCTTTCTTTCTGTTTTACCCTCCTTTCTCTTCACCCATGTCTCTGACTCTATTTTCTTCCCCCTTTCTCCCCATCTGTCCATCTGTCCCTCTTTCTGTCCCAGTGCCTCCAGAGAAGCCGGTCAATCTGACCTGCTGGTCCAGGAACACCAAAGACCTGACTTGCAGCTGGGCTCCAGGAGGAAAAGGAGAGACTAACATTAGCACACAGTACACGCTCAAGTACAAACTCAGGTATACAGACACACACTACTACAGCTACATGCAGTCATTCAGATCACTGTGGAAATTAAAGATCAGCCTTTTGAACACAACTGATAAATCAGACCTCTTCTTCTCAGAGTCAAATCAGAGCAGACATCACACACTACTCTTTTACTCTTTCTAATAGTCCAGTCATTGAGGATAAACATCCATAAATCCAGAAATGATTATTATTTGGGGGTCAGACGATATATAATATCAGCCTTTTATAGGCCGACCCGACAGCGTAGAGCTAGTTAATCTGAGTATTATAAGTATGATAAAGAAAAATGTAAGATATGACTGTTATTTTGTTTAAACATAGCCCTGTTTGGCATGCTTAGTTTACTTATTAGTTAACTCATAGTTTGTATTTTCAAACAGTATGTTTTCACTATTAAGAGTATATGATAAAAGACTTTTAGGATGAGGACTAACCAATGTAAAGTAACGCTATCTCAGGTAAGTTTGCCTGCAAAACTCCCCAAACCCAATAGAGCAGGACAGAGATGGTAACATTAGCCTAAACTCTGATGTAGTAGCATCCAGGACGGACCTCTACATAGTGAGGAAACACTACACAATGGATGTGCTAGCCGTTAATGGGGAATTTTTTTTAACGTCACCTGTAACCCCACAAATTAATGTAATGATGTGGTCCTTAATTGTAAGCAATGTTTGGTTACTACCACCAGTAATAAGCTACTTAGCCGGGCATGCTAATGATTGCAACAGAGCAGATAACCACACTGTTTAATTAATTCCTTACACTTTTGATCTTGTGCTTTGGTTTTGGATGGGCTTAAAAAAAGGACACCACCCTCCAAACTCTTTGTCTCGCTCTTACTACAGCTCCATCGACATCGCTTCAACATGTGGGGAAAGTGAGGAGTGGTTTAGCTAACGGTCAATTGATTGCATTTCTGAGTAGGCTATCTTATTCTGAATATTACAACATGTAGAGACCTGTAGTGACTGCCGTGAGCCTGTAAATGAAGGGAGTGGAAACCAAGCAAAACCAGCCTTGGGTTCAAATGGGTTAAATATCCAACTTGGTGATCTTATTGCAAATGTTCTCAGTCAAAATCAACATATTTCATGACATTTTGTTTTATGATACTGACATGCCTCCAAAAAGCCCCAGAAACAAGCTTAAGTGGAGCTGGAAACAGGACAAGATACCTTATCTCTTTGGCAGACCTTATTTTAAGAAAAATAACATGAGCAGTTGCCAGAGGGTGAAGCCCTTTGTCTTTAGAAAAGCCAAATTTCATGAGAATTAGGTAAATGGGTTTTCATCTGGGAGCGATACATTTTCAAAAATGAGTCTCAGATGGGTTGCTTGATACTTTGATACTTAAATCAGCTATTTAAAAGCGCCAAAAGGGAAATGATTTGACATGCACTGCCTACAGGCGTGTCAACTGCATGGAGATCTCTTACTGCAGTCCGATTTGTGTAAATAAGGACTTAATAATACCACTAGTGCCAGATAAACATTATACAATAAATTCTATATAACCTGCATTATTCAAGGATATTGACGCTGTCCAGAGTTATTTCAGTATTTTCTGTTTTCCTCCCAGATGGTATGGTAAGGAGAAGGAGTGTGAGGATTACACTCATTCGCAGCCTTACTCCTGCAGCATCACTCGGGATCTGCACCTCTTCACGCCCTACGAGATCTGGGTGGAGGCCTCCAACCAGCTGGGCCAGGCTAACTCTGATGTCATCACCCTTGACATCCTAGACGTGGGTGAGTGTGAGAAGAAGTGAACTTTGTTTTTTAGAGCTTAGATCCTAATGTCAGTGAGCCCTCAGGCTATAATCTAGGACAGTGGATACCGGCCTTTTAGGCTTGTGACAAAGCAATGTCTACCTTTGACCCCACATTACAGGGGGTCGAAGGTAGTCTACGATGTGTGAGCAGTTTATGTGCCAGACATTTTTTTGGCCTGCAGCAGTGACTTTAAGTTTTCAGAGAGAATGTTTTAATATTTACACCTGATGAATGGTGCAACCCGAAAAAGTCGAAAAAGTTTGAATATTCCTCCCTGTGTAAACATCATACAGATTCAATAAAGAGCTGGAACAACCTGATACAGAATATATACTGTATGTGATACTGTCAGACAGCGTGGGATAAAATAATTTAATAACCTTAAAGCTACTTAAGGGAGAACTGTAAGCAGTTCATTCCTACCCATATGTATCATCTCATGACCCCTCAGATTCATCATGTGACCCACAGGTTGGGGACCATGCTTTAGCCTCAAATGAACGTCCTTAAAATGTGAAGGAAGAGCATCACTTCACTTTATAAATTCATCTCTTTTATCCCTACAGACAGGACATTGGCTTGAGTTCTGTGGCTTCTGGCTTTTGGAGAAAGTTGTTCACAAGTACTCATCCAGCTTCACGCTGATAGGAACTGACCGGTGTTCCCTTTTAAAGCTTTGTTATGTGGTCCGTTGCCTAGCTTAGTGCGGTTTAAGCAAACGGACCATGCAACGAGATCAAATTCTTCTCTTTTCTCACCATCCCCTAAAAAACACACACACACACACACACGCTTATACACACATGCATGCACACACCTGGAGAGGCGTAGGTGTGTGACGAATGGAAACGCCCTCTCTCTTTAAATGAGCTCATTTTCTCTTTACTCGTGCTCACTGGACACACACAAACAGAAACACACACACACACACACACACACACACACACACACACACAGAAAAGACACCAGCTAACCCCCTTTTATGTAGTTTTGGAATGTTCCAGACTGATCCTTGAACCTAATCCTGTCTCCGAGCCGCCTGCAGACCCCCGAGGCCTGAGGAGTTTGGGCTTTGAGGCTTTAAGACTTGGACCTGAAATAATACAACATGATTAGCTTGGAGCCCTTCACCTGGTTCACTCCTAACACGCTCCGAACGGTGTCGGGGAAATGTACCGAGAGAAAACCATATAGAGTTTCAGAAGTGAACACGTCACTGGCGAGGAAACAAGCATCCATCAAACTGTAATCCCTTTCCGTTCCCTAATGTATGCGCACACACACACACACACACACACACACACACACACACACACACACACACACACCTGTTTACACACCCCGAGGGCAGGGCAGGGCCTGGTAACAGTATAGAAACGGAGAGACAGGCAGAGTGTAGGCGGTTTCTGGACTGGTGTGCACGTTTTGTTTCGCTCAGGTTGCCCTGGCCATTCTTTTCATTCAAGCAGTTTCCACAACAGTAGCGGGTCATAAAACACAGCAACCACACCTGTGCCAAGCTGCTGTGAGTCACTCACGTCTACCGTCATGTCTAATCAGTTATGAAGGCGAGGTAGAAACACCTACAGTTTTCGCTGCATTCCTCAGTCACGGGGGAACCCTCTGAAGCGAGAGACTAGAGGCAACTTGTATTAGTGTCTGACTCTGAGAAGAGGATGTGTTGAGGGATGACACAACATATGTTAACAATGATTCATCTCTAATTTGTCATGTTTCATCGACTTTTATAGCCCAATGCATATAATGTATAGGAACAACACGTACCATTTAAACTATTTTCTCTTCCAGCTATTCTACGGAAGTCAAGAGGGGCCGTGGTTGCAATCATTTTATACGAGTTAATTATCCCGTTATCTCAGGATATCTTGGCTTTTCCTGTGATAAAGGAATAATTGTTAAAAAAACAAAACAAGAATGATGTAATAGAATATCTTGTTCATCTCAAAATAACAATGAAAATATGTGAATGCCATATGTCATATGGATCTTTACTACAAAGAGCACCTTTACTGTCTCATCTTTGAATGGTGTTCAATTCGTTATTGACTGTAAACAAAAAGATGGATTTAAATTATGATTTTTTTACTCGAAAAAAAGCATTTTTTCCAGACCTGAGTCTTGCCGGCAGTCCTGCTCTCAAACTGGGTCCAAACATCCACCAATCAGAGGGTAGGGCAGTAGCTTCTTCCAAAACACTTGCTGCTGCTTGTAAAGTTTAACTGCTGTGATCGCAGGAATAACTGGAAACATATCAGCATTTTTTTTTTTATCAACTTCTCTCATCTGAAATATGAACAGTAAGAAGACTGAAAGTGGAAAAGTAGGAGGGGAAAAAACATGATTCTGAAGAGTGGAAATTATGCCCTTGGTTATAATTAACCTGTTATTACAAGAAAACAACTGTGTCATCCTGAGATAACGAAAAAACAAACTCTTAACTCATCTTGGTCCTGAGATATCATTAGTTAGCCTAAATAATTTAAATAATTTCAAACCATTGCAATTTAAAGCCCCACATTAATGCAGAAAAGAAGAGAAAATACATTCAAGTGCATCAATTATTTAAATTAATTGCAGTTTATCTACCCTCTGTTTGTCCATCTAATTGCATATGTCCTATACTTCTCATTGGTTTGGGCAATTAGTTTCTCCACAGTACTAAGATGTTTTACCAAAGCTTTAAAACTGTAGTTTACACTTTTTAAATCACCCATGAATATGAACTGACCCGTCTGAAGTAACCCGTTTTAGTTCAGAGAGAGTCTCCGGCTCCTCCGAACACTGGCGACCAGAATCAAATCCTCTAAAACTCTCATGTCAACTCCCACTTTTTCCCTCCACAGAATCTTTCCCATCTTCTCCTCTCCCCTGAGTTGTCTTGTTTGTTTATTGGTAGGGGATGACATTATGAAAAGCAACTGAAGTTGATATTGAAACGATCTCAAAAGCCCAAAACAAAACGCGAGGAAAGTTAAAATAATGGTCTGTCACCATATGTTTGTTTGTCGAAAAGATAATCGTTGTCAGATGAAAAAGCCTCTTCCAGCTCACACAAGTCAACTCTTCAGAAACTAGAAGGCACTCAGAGACCACAAACCTCCGCCAACGCTGAACAATCCTTCAATGTGCTGTTGCACATAAAGTCATCACTTCTACCGCTTTAAATTTGAATTGAATGGATTTCTTGACCCTGCAAACAGAACCCTGAAATGTAGAGAGAAGCCCCTAAGCTATGGATTTTTGGCTAAAAATGATAATCTGGGCCATCTGTCCACCAGAAGTTTATCATTAAGTTCTTAGGATAGAAATATACTTTTTAATGAATGCAATAAATTATTTTAAAAAAATACCCCAGTTTGTGCCTCTCATGAAATCATTGTTTGTACATTTGAGATTTCGCACTGATTATGACATTATAGTCACGCATACAAGCCATTAACAATGGATTAAACGGCTGTGTGTAATGTGAACAAAGTCGCTCATAGACGAACCAGCAGAGAATGATCACACACCTCTACAGATCCGCTCCGTTATTGCGTCTTTCAGCTCATTGTTTTGGTTTTCCGGCCCGCGACTTTACTGTTTCGATTCACTCTGTTGGTCAGACAAAACAAGACATGCATCATCTTGGACTGTGGGAAATTATAATGGGCATTTTTCACTATTTTAGAGACTAAACAAATGAACCAATTAACCGGGAAAATAATCAGGTCATTAATCAATAATGAAAATGATCGTTAGTTGGCACTGATCAGCGCTCAGTGTCCTCGTTCTGAGGTGATTTTTGGGATGTCCTACTTCATTAGAGACCTGTTTGGATGCATTTTGGGTCTGACTTGTTAGATGTGGATGTGATGGGATTACGGCTGCAACTAACAATTATTTTCTTGATTAATCGATGAATCCTTTTGTCTACAAAATGTTAGAAAATAGTGAAACACCGATTATGAATACATATATACATATAATACAGGTGGTGTATTCAGATTACTCAGTCAGACCAGCAGTCAAAACCCCAAATATATTAGGTTAACTTTCACAGAAGTAGTGAATATTCATATTTGAGAAGTGGGAACCGGTTGCTTTTTGGCATGTTTTCATCGTTTCAGCTCTTCATGAGATCTTCTTGCTTAATAACCTCCTCCATCTTCTCTTCCTCCAGTGACCACGGACCCTCCGTCAGGTGTGACTGTCAGTCGTGTCGGGCAGTTAGAGGACCAGTTGAGTGTTCGCTGGGAGGCGCCGCCCGCTCTCAAAGACTTCCTGTTTCAGGCCAAATACCAGATCCGCTACAGACTGGAGGACAGCCAAGACTGGAAGGTAAAGGACAAGGACGTACAGTTATGAGGACGTAAATCTGTTCTCTTTGTCTCTTCCACACAAACAGGTACATCACCGCAGCGCTGTCCCAGCTGTTTCTCATCCTAATGCTGTAATCACCTCTAATCTAGTCTGATTGAGGGCTCCTTTGCCAGATGAGTTAATAGTTGGGCCGTTCATAAACTTTCATCAGTCATAAATCTAGAAGTCAGGTTTTGATCAGGAGAAAAAACACCGGCCAGAGCCACTGTGTATACCTCTGTTCAAACTTTTAATGAATGAAAAATACAGTGTAAAACCTTCAGCCGTGCAGATGGTGCTTCCCAGAATTCATCTGAGTCCTCTGGGTATGAGTGAAGATTCTCCAGTAATTAAGGGGGAATTACACAGATGTAATATAAGCAAGTCTTTGCTCGCAAAGTGGAAAAAGAAAAGAAGGGGAGTGGAGAGAGGCGGCGGAGGAGGGATGAGACCGCTGCGAAGGAGGAGAGAGGAGACTTAAATCCTTAAAGTGGCTTTAAGGGTTTGGTGGTGAAAACAAAACGCAGTTTCCCTCTGAACCGGCCCTAATCATGAGGTCATGCTGAGGAATGGAGGGATTCATCTCAGCTGCTAATGTCTTCAATATGGCTGTAAAGACGCTCGGCAATTTGGCTTCCCCACGTCACATCATTAGCCCTCTGATGCCTGTAATTTCCATGTTCTGTTTTCTGTTGTAGTCGTTCTTAACAAGTGTTTACAGACTCAATGCCAGAGAGAAAGTGGGGACTATTAGAGAACATTATTAACTGCAGTTTCTTCCTCTCTATCTATTTTCCTGTCTTTAGTTTTGCCTGTCTGTCTGTTTGTTTGTTTGAGTACCTAATCACGCTCCTGAGTGTGTTTCTCAGCATATCCCGCTCTGTAATAAGTAATAGAGAGCAGATTTTACCCAGCAGGCACGATTACATGAAAATATTTTCATAAACATGCTGATCAGGAGCCACTAAACAATGTGGTGTGCATTCATGTTTAGGTCTGTACATGGTTTGCGGTTGTGTGTTCTACACATCTTGATTCTGCCCTGTGTTTTAGTTTATGCCCATTGGTATTTAATACTGCGGTCAGACCTCCAGCACTCAACTCTTCTCTTTTTTGTTTTTCGTGTAGGTGATGGATGACGTTGGGAATCAGACATCTTGTAGATTGGCTGGACTGAGACCTGGAACAGTGTATTTTGTCCAGGTATGGTATGGTGTGGTGTGGTTGTCTGCACAAGTGTGTTGAAGTGTGTGTAACTCCAGATTTGGTCTGTGTTCATGATGTTGTATTTTTCTCCAGGTTCGCTGTAACCCCGTGGGCATCTACGGCTCTCGCAAAGCTGGGATCTGGAGCGAGTGGAGCCATCCTACTGCTGCATCCACACCCCACAGTGGTGAGTGCACACTCAAACACACACACACACACACACACACACACACACACACACACACACACACACACACACACACACACACACACACACTCAATTTAGCCAATTTTTGCTCTTGATCTCAGTTCTTGAGAGCCTTTTGGTCCATTTTAAGAGGCAATTTGTACCACTAAGATTTGTTTTATATCATGGTGTACCACACGTCCCACAGTTCCCTCCCACTGCCTCAAACAAGAAGAAGATGGTGCTGTTTTATCCTTCTTTACCCTTCTTCCAGCAAGTTTTGTATTGTATTGGCAGTTTTATTTATGGCAGATGCATCAGTTAAACCAACTCAAATCAAATCAAATCAAAAATCATAGCCAAACCAAATCTAATTATTGCCAAACCAAGCCATTACAAAATCAAACCAGACTTTGATTATGTAATTTTTTTTTGTTGCAACACAAAGGGCTTTGCAAAGAACTGATAAAAAGATCAATTAAGGAGACTGAACACAATTTAACTGGGGCTACCTGCGGTTGTTGCCTCCCCAGACTTAACAATGAAATTGCTGCGTAAACTTTTGTCATAACTAAGACTAAGAAAACAAAAACATGGGTTGTAAAAAAACTTTCCTGTAAGGGTTTCCCACAACTTCCCGTGAAAGCTGGGGATTTTGGCAAAAGTACCTGACTGATCAGCCTGAATTTTTCATGGCTCTTAGTGTATCTAACACTGGCAGTACACTACTACTGTGTCTGACTGCTGTTTGGTGCTGAGCAGGTAGCGTACAGTATGTTTTTAGAGCTTTTTCACTGAAAACAGCTGCCTGCTGCAGCCAAAAACGACGCTATGAGAGCAGTGAGAGTGAACCAAAACAGTGAACTGCCTTTACAGCAGGTTTCAGTTCATTGTTTAGTCACTACAAGCAAGCCCCTTTCACATTACACATTGTTTTCACATTGTCATTTGATACATTGTTATCATAAAAAATATCGATTATAGCCATTTCATGCAGTTCCACCAAAGAGAGATTTCACCTGGAAACTTCTCAGATGGTTTCATTTATGTAGCTGTTGAAGGCCCAAAGAGGTCAAATTATTCAATATTTCACAAAGGTTTTGTAGCAGAACTGTATTTTTCTCCTTTCCTACCCCGTTAATCCTCTTGCGACCCCTCAAATTTATGTAATATATATAATAATATATAATAGTATATATATACTCATAATATATAATATCAGTCACAGGGGCCATTTTACTGCAGAGCGAGTACTTTTACTTTTGAATGCAGGACTTTTTATTTTGCTCACATGAAGGATCTGAGTACTTCTTCCACCACTGCTGCTCTGTGAGATGTTCCATACAGAACGCCAAAGCCAGTCTAACTCCGGTCTCATTCTCTCCCTCCTCCTCTTCCCTTCATGCAGAGCGGTTGATGTCGGGTTCCTGTGACTCAAAGTCCAGCGGGGACTCCAACTCCACCCTGCGCAGGGAGCTGAAGCAGTTCTTCGGCTGGGTGCGGAAACACGCCTACGGCTGCAGCAGCATGTCCATGAAGCTGTATGACCAGTGGAGAGTGCTGATGCAGAAATCCCACAAAGCTCGCAACCAGGTAGGTAAGCATCACTAATGCAGGGACGCACATTATGTATTCAAATCTAATCACAGACATGTGCCGCACAAACGGATAACCACGCTCAAAGTAAAAACAGTCTGTTTTAGAAAAGCTGATTTGTAACAGACTTTGTCTTTTAATTTAGGTTCTCCAAGGGGATAAATCCTAGCACACGCCGCCTTTACAAGCAGAAAACAAGTCAAGAAAAGAACTGAGTGAGTGTGTTTTTGTCTATGTGTGTGTATGAGAAAGAGAGATTGTATTCTTATATGGGAATTATAAGACATTTTGCTCTGGACATTTTGTGCGAATACCAGCCGCGAGAGGACATCCAACGAGAAACTGTGGGATTTTCGTCGTTTATGCATCTTTTCCAGTCGACATGAGCACTTTTTGTGTCTTTTTTTTTTTTTTTTTTTTGTCTGAAAAGGTGCAACTTGGAGGGACTGAGAAGGCGGACTTGCCAGGGACATCCTGGTATCATCATTAGAAAGAGACCATGCGGACTGTAGCATGAATAACTCGGGCGTCAGTAAAGACGTTGGACATGTACCTGCTCTAAATGTGCACAAAGGTGATCAAAACAGATTCAGACAAAGCATCTAAAAGTATTCTGTGACCCTTTTTTTTTTTTTTTTTTTTTTGAGTTCCTCCTGTGGATCCAAAGCACCATCTAGTGGCTGTTCAGCGTCCATGGATACTCCAAATCAAAGCTTCCACTGTGGTCCTGATGTAAAAAGAAAAAGTAACAAATTATCATTCAGTATTTCTAACTCATGCTTTGTTATATAAGTGGATAACGTGCCAAACTGGTTCACCCAGCATTCATGTGTTTCTGAGCGACAGTATGTGACTGATGACGTGATGGTGTTTGTGTATGGAGACGTTTCACTGCCTTTATTTTTGTACTGAATTGTACCAGCATATTTAAAACTGTATAAAGTTACGTTTTATTTCTTAAGTTATGTTTAGTTAGTAAAGAAATATCAATGACTGAAGTTGTTTTCTATCTCTAATGTTGTTCTATAAAAATGTTGTCAGAAACACGCGGTTTGGAAATGAGTTGTGTGCGCACTACAGTAGCAAAGCAGACACAATGATAAACACACCTCTGCTCCTCCTGTTATCTTTTAATATCCATTTTTTCCATTGCTCCATAGAGTATGACTTACTACTCAACATGTTTCCTGCAGGGATAAATTGTCTGAACTGAAATATTTCCAAACAGTAATTTACATGGACAAAAAGCACACGTCATAATATGAATGTATAATCACATTTCACCCCATATCACCCCCAAAATAAGAGGAATGCATGCAATAAATTGTGTGACTTAGAGCGAGACTATCAGTTGCTCCTCAAAGAAGAAAAGATGAAACGTCCAGTCAGTAATTTGCTGCCTTCAGTATTCTTTATTAACTCTTTATCGAGTGTTAAAAGGAGATTCTATTTTAGCCATGAAGACAAAGTTGCAGTTCACTTAAATCAATGTTATAATGTAGTTTCATCTTTTATATCATCCCTTAAAAGGCCAGGCAAGTTTCCACACACATCAGCGTTGATCTTGATATATATATATATTTATATATATATGTATATATATATATATATATATATATATATGCTTGTTATTCCCTGATCGTTTCCTGTTGCTCTGTGGTGTTTTGCACACTTTGGCAGTCGACATCAAAAGGCAAAGTGAGCACAACCAGTCTAAGACTAAACTAGAACTCAGGGCTCCACCAAGGCTCTGTTTGTATTTTGTCTATTGGGGGGAATTTTTCTGCCTTTATTAGAGATGACAGGAAGCGAGGGGGAAAGAGAAGGCATGACATAAAACAAAGGTCCCCATCCGCACTCGAACCGGGGACGCCATGGCTCATGGTCAGCGTCTCAACCCCCAAGCCACGTGGGCACCCCTGAATTTGTTATTTTAATATTCAAAAATGTTTACAAGTTTTTATCAATTATCTAGAATAGGTCAAAACTCCAGCACCACTTTTGATGTAAAGAACAATTTTATTGTGAGACCAACGCGTTTCAGCTCGCCAGGGTCATTATACTACCTCTTCAGACTTTTTCCCTTCTCCATGCATCTTAGAAGTAGGTGTAAAATCCTTACTCGCTTTTCTAAAATACCCAAACTCCAGTTTAGGGACATATTGTGCAAACTTTCAAGTGAGTCAGATTACTCCAGTTTTGATCAGATTGTACTCATGATCTTGCACATGCCGTCTAACTTTGGTCACAGTTACCAAATGTGTTTAAGAATCACGGCAATTTATGTCAGTTAGGCCAAGCTTACAATATTTTAGCAACCAGAGAAAATCAGAAAAGAGTATGTTATTGAAATTTCTTGGAGTGGCAAAAAAGTGTCTCGTAAAACATTGTCAATGGCAGTAAATGTGTGTAGATGGAAATGGGTGTGGTGTCTGAGCAAGAAAAGCTTTAGTGTTTACAGAGCAAAAACATAAAAGCGCTGCCCACTTGGTGGCACTATCTGCACCTAAATCTAATTACTTCTTCCTTGGTTCGTGGCCTTTCCAACACCTTTATTAAACTCTGTGAATGAGCTGGATCTCACACTGCTTGTTGCATTATGTCACTGTTTATCAAGGCAACTTAAGACAATGGTTGTGTTTCCTGTCAGTGCCCGGCAGCGTAGTGGGTTCCTCTCCTGCTGGTAACCCAGCAGAGTCTTATTACTGAGCATGTGACCACTCAGAGTCACTGGTGCTTAATATTTAACCAGTGTGGGGTTTAACTTGGTCATGGCTCTGCTCTAAAGGCTTTAGTTACCTCTGCGTTCAGAGATAGAATTAGCAGAATGGGAGAGCAAGAGGGTGAATTTCTACCTGAGTTTCTCACACTGGAAAACAAACTTTGTATTTGCCAAGAGTTAATTCTCCTCAGGGCTTTTCTGCCACAGTTGGCACTTTTCAGATGCTGCCTGTGTGCAGGGTATAGCAGTCAATGGGAGAGTCCAAAGAAAGTATTAATAACCCTGGGGAGGGTCTTGCTTTTTTATAACCCCTGTAATTTTTGTACAGTCCCTTATATAATTGGAACAATTAAATGAAACAAGAAATCTCTCTTTGCTTCTGTTGCCCCCTGAAATGTAGTAGTTTAGAAGTGTAAGAGAAACACTCAAGTACATGTAAAGTACCTCAAACTTGTACTTAACTACAGTACTTGAGTAAATGTACTTACAGTAGTTACTTTCCACTACTGAGTGCTGATAAATTTTGGCTGATTTGCCAGCCAATAGAAGAGAAAACACATAAACATCCCTGGAGGTTATTCAGTCTTAAAAGCTTGTTTTTTAGTTTTCCTTCCTGGAAGAAGCCATTTGGCGTGCTGTTACATCACCTTACGAAATTTACCAGCTACTTTGGCAGGTAACGCATAATTTAGAGATCTTGCACTGATCTAAAATATATTTACTGAGTAACAGCGAGTCTACGGTTTTCACTGCAGCAATGTTGAGCTTGTCAAATATCCACTTGCAACAGAAGATCAGTGTAAGTCCTTTCATTTTTAATAGCATGTGTACTGAGATGCTATTAGTTACAGAATACATACTGTGTTCGAGAGGTTCACTACACATACTGCAGTTCAGTTGTAGTAACCTAATGCCTCGGAATAGGATGACAAATTAACTAAATTACATGTTACTGACATGATTATTATTGCAGTGCTTTAAAAAAGCAGTCAAGTTTCCCTCTGAATCTATACGCTAAATACACACTTGGCTGTACAGAAGCATCTTCAGTGCTGATTTTGCTCTTTATTTAACTTTAAAAGACTTGTCTAAGACATCTCAGTCCCAAACAATCACTAGTTGTCCACTTTTTAGCAACTTTTTGTCCCTGGTTGTGAAAACCTTTTGTCCTGAGGGCACCTTGCGGGAAAAAAGAGGTGGAGAGCAGGTTGGGGCGTAACCAGGGCCTCGGTCAAGATAGGGTTTCTTCACCTCACGGCCATGCATAATTCAGCCCAGGAGGCCGCGGATCACCTGGACAGAGCAACACAGAGGGGAAAAAAAGGAAGTGTTTGAAGTCACAGAGGACCCAAAGAGGAAGACAAGAGGACAGAAGCAGAAGGAAGAAAGAGGCTGGCAGAGTATGCAGGAGGTGGTGAAGAAACGGCCGATAATCTCTGCTAGAGAAAGAGGTCAGTTTAAGGAATCTGTATGCCTGTGTGTGTGTGTGTGTGTGTGTGTGTGTGTGTGTGTGTGTGTGTGTGTGTTCATCCACATGGACTATATTATAGCTGAACTGTTTCTGCTATGGAATCTCTCACAGCGTTATAGGCCACAGCCATTGCTCCACACTTGTTTGAGATTTCTACTTTGTTTAGAATCCATTCCCAAACAAGCAGAGGAAGAACGTTAAAATGCATAACCATAGAAAATAAGTCAAAGAGCTCCATATGGAAACCATCAGAGACAATACAGCCCGAGCCAGCAGAGCGGTGGGTGTGCTATACTTGCTGCTCGGAGCTCAATCTGTTGCATCATTTTCATCACCGTCCTCCTCCTCCTCCTCCTCCTCCTCCTCCTCCTCCTCCTCCTCCTCCTCCTCTCGTTGTCAGGCCCGGGCCCTGGACGCTATGCTCTGCCCCCTACAGTTGGATACATCAACCATGACTACACCAAGCCCAGCAGCCCTGCCTACACCTTCCACAGCCGCATGAGCAGTACCAGTGAGTTGTTCTATATCAGTCTGTAAGATCTGTTATACTGGTCTGCAGTGTGTTTTTCTTTATGCTAAATACCTGTCTGGAATTGGTTTACTTCATCTCATGAGGTCTAAAGGTGTCTTTGGATGATCGTTTGTGCATCGTGTTTTCTGCAGTGGTCTCTGTGGACTCCAGCCCAGGACCAAGGTACCACATTGACGCCAAGGTCACTCGGTTTGGCCGGATGGAGACCCCCTCCTACTCCATTTTGGGCAGAGGAAGGCGCACAGGCAGTAAAGGTGATAAAAATGAAAAAACTGTCTCAGCTACTGCTAGTATATTTATTTACAACGTTTCAGTCTGCTTGACCTTCATCAGGTTTATGGGGAAGCATCAGAAAAGCTTCATATATTTACATAGATGCTGGGTAAATAATCAAATCAGTGGATCACAGAAGTTCAGTTGGTAAATGAAACACCTTGAACTCCAATCAAAAGATCAGAAGAACGCTTTCTTCCAACACACCTGTCACACATTCAGACGTGCAGAGATTTATTTCCAATTTAATAAAGCTGATAAAGACAAGAAAGCGTTCCCAACCAATTTCTGCTCATGTTCATAGGTGAGCCATTCCAGACTCCAGGGCCGGGGGCCTATAGCCCGGAGAAGGCTCCACCTCTCAATGCTCACCACAGACCGCCATCCTACACCATCGGCACCCGCACCAGATACCGCTTGGTGGATGCTGTACCAGCACCCAACAGGTGAAGGCAGCAGGATGGAGAGATTAAAGGATAAGACTGGTGGTATTTTATATAAGCATTGTCTGTGCAGCTTTTATTTCTCTGTGCCATAGAGCTCTATTGTTGTCCAGAACTATTTAAAACACACCAGTGAGATGACATGTTCCCTCACAATGATGAACATGGGCTCTAAAGTTTATTTTGAGTCAATCCCACGTATAATGTCCTTGCAAACCAAATGTGTATTTGTGTATTAGTTCCCGACAAATTTACTAATACTACAACAGTGCCCAGCTCTTTTAGGATATTATTTAGCTCTTTAAAAAGTCTATATTTGTGAAGATTTACATATTCAGTAGGAGTGAACAGGGCTTTGCTGAAATGAAAAGTCTCTGAAGTTCAATCTTAATGTATGTATTGTTTTCTTCACTCCAGCTACTGTCTTCCTAATCTGCTGGGCTGCCAGGTTCCTAATAAACCCTCCAGTGCCAGCTACAGCTTCTCAGGCCGGAGGAAAGTTGGAGCTCCCTCCGAAGACCTCTCCATGAGCCCCGGACCGGCAAAATACAACAGCATCAACCCGGACATTTACCGCCAGCGGCAGCCCTCCTTCTCCATGCAGAGCCGGACTAAGAGGCCTAATTATTCCTCTGCTATTCCCGGGCCCGGCACGTACAGCCCAGAGAAGTTTCACCTGCACCTCCCCAAACCACCGTCCTGCACTCTGGGTGTCAGACACTCTGAGTTTGTCACTCCGCTTGTGGTGGATGTCGTTGACTGACAGGTCTATGGGTTCAATACAAATGCCTTTGTTTTTATTCAATTTTTCACACAAATGTGGAGCTGCCACACAATGATTAAAAAAGAACGGGTCATAAATTGTTGAAGTGAAAACTGATCAGTATGGTTACTATATTATCAGTTGCTCCAAACGACTCCACCAACACAAACCAACAGTATTACAAAAAATAATAAGACAATAACATTTTCAATGGAAATGGTGACTGTACACTGTACAAATAATATCCATTTATTCATTTATAAATAAAACAAAATATGAATTACTATTGCTTGCATTGCTTGTGCAGCTAAAACAACGGTCCTTCAGTTTTACGTCACTGCTAGCTTAAAAGTAGAGGAGTAAATGAAACAGGAAGTGGGAGGGAGCCTCTACAGTTTCACTCTTGGTATGGTGATTTTTACAGGTAAGCTCCAGTCGCTGCACTCGCCCAGACCCAGCAGCTCCTTTGCACACACCTGGAACAGGTAGGGCCTTCCTGGTGTCAGCCCCTTCAGCTCAACCCTGGTGCTCTCAAATGGACCCAGCTGGAGGACAAAATGTATGATATATTTATTTTTAAATCATCAATATTAATTTAATATCTGGAGTTTCAAAATACAACACAATGACTTTCTGAATGAATTGATTTTTAAAGGAATAGTTTCACATTTTGAGAAAAACAGTTATGTGCTTTCTTGCCGAGAAGATTGATAACACTCTGTCCTTTAAATGTGAAGCTACAGCCAAGAGTTTGTTAGCTTAGATTAGCTTAGCTTAGCAGAAAGGCTGGAAACAGAGGGAAACAGCTAGCCTGGCTCTGTTTAAAGATTAAGTAAAAATCCTACCAACACGTCTAAAGTGAACACGCGTATTTCCCAAAATGTTGAACCAATCCTTTAACAGATGAGCGTAGTGTATCATTTATATGAGGAGACCAACTTTGTTTCAATCAACATGTGTCAAGTTAAATTATTTTTTTAACTTCTAACACCAAACAGAAAAGCTGCTGCCGCATGATTAAACATTGTAATGCTCTAAATGAGAGTAAAATTTGATAGATTTTTAAAAATTAAATACAAATTAGTTTCATTACAAAGAGAAGGATTTCCACAGATGAAGGGACTTTCTGAAACTTTTTCGAGGTTGCCTGAAAGGTTTAGGTAATTTTAAAATTCAGCATGTGGTATCTGTGTATGTGCAAAACACAGAGTTTTTAAATCACGTTGCTGTTGTTGCTGCACTTTCACCCGGTGTGTTTTGATTATTCTTACATTGACTGACTTTGGGGTGCCCCTGTTTTGCCACTGGTACAGTATCTGGTATTTTAGGGGGAGGATGTCCAGGTTAGCCCAAGTAGGGGGAGGAGACCATTCCACCAACAGGTTTCTGATGTTGTGAGGGGAAACCCGGACGTCTACGGGAGGATCTGGTTTCACTACAGACAGAAAGACAGACAAAGAAAGGAATTTTAAATAAAAATAAAAGAGTCTTTACAGTATGCACTACATTATCATATCAGGCTAAACTGTCTCTCAATACTGAATTTAAATCACATCATGCATTCACCACTTTCTCTGCATTTTTAGATTAGTTTATTTATAATTTCAGTTCTAACCTATATCCTCCAACATGAAACTTGATAGATGGGAGCTGCTTCCACCAGAATAAACTGCTGTGACATTGATGATGTAGTCGGTGAGAATCTTCAGGTTGGGCAGGTGGCAGTGCCAGAGCTAAAAGAAAAAAGGGATAATATGTGATGCGAGGTAATATATATTATTTGTAGCTTTATATATTTGATATTATTTATATATTTTTCAGTATATTTAATGTTTCAATTTAAAAAAAACCTCAGTAAATGAAAAAATGTTGGTAATTTTGGCACACTGACAGTTTAATTTTTGATTTATTTGAAAAATTTTAACATAATAGTAAAATCATACGATAAAATATAGATATGCGCAGGAGAGGATGGAGGCTGAGGAGAATTCCCACCATAATCAATGAATAATTGCTAGCAACCAAGCACATGACATGCTGTTCACCTTAGACTCTCGAGACAAACTTGAAACTGGTCTGTGGTCTGTTACAGCTATAATAAGAATCGTGACAAGGGTTTTTTCCAAAACTCAGCCAGTCCACTATCCAATCCAATATTCACTACAATAATGATTGATGTGTGCTTGGTTTCATTTTGATTAAAATCAGTTTGAGTGAATTTTGGAAACCCCCTCTTCAGCTGGAGATAACAGTACAGTACAGTGTATATGTTGCAAAGTACCCATTCAGAAGAGGCCGACGATGCTGATTTCAGAGCAGAGGATGAAGAGCCAGGTTGGATGAGATGACACTGCCTGGTGACCGGCTGTCTGTGTCTCTCGCTGACAAACACACAAACACATTTACACGCATGTAAATGGTCTCCTCAATGACACTAATGACACTTGACAACTGGAGTCTGTTTTACTAAAAGGTGTCAGTGGTTTGGGTCAGCAGCACCCATCTCTATCAGATTTACCTGTAGGTGGCAACGTAGTGCGTTGGTGGGGTGTGAGAAGGTTCAAGCCAAGAGCAAAGACTCACGTTTGGATAGCTCGGACACCAGCAATGGACTTTGGGAGTGGGGAGAGGATCTGAGGGGAAAAAAATTACACTTAATGTGCAACAGTGCAGAACAGAAAATACAAAAAATATTTGTATTGTTTATATTGCTTCTATATAAGGGTGTGTTTTAGTATTAGATCCTTGCCTAATTGTTTTTATTGTTCTTATTTGTTTAAATCCCCTTTTGCGTTCTTGTTTGCTTGTCACTTATCAGGCAAAATCAATGAAACATTAATGTTACCTAATACAGGACATTTTTACAGTGTGAGAGGGGAAACCCATAAAATCAACAAAGTGTAAATGAAAATATCTCACAAAAGGCAAAAAAAACCCCCATAAAATAATGGCATCATGCCGACAAAATGACTCTATAACCACTCAGGTCAGGTGGAAAAACATCTATTTTCAGTGTGTAATAGCAGCATCACAGACAGATTATCAGCATTTTAGAAAATTACTTCTCAATAAAATTATTATTATTTACTAATCGAGCACTTTTCAAGCAAAATACAAAAATTATTTTCCAGATGCAGGAAGATAAACACAATGACAGGACTTGAGGAGCCTTAAAAACAACAGCAAAGCCTTTGTGACACGGTGACAAAAAAGTTACTATAAAAGACTAATTGTGTTTTATGTTATTTGGATTCTTGATTGAAATGTCATGGCAACACCACAAACTATAAACTGTGGGCATAGTTCCACTCAGATCGGTACTCACACCCTGATGTTGCAGTCGCCCTCAGCAGGTCCAGTGCTTGGCCTCCAAGAACACACATGAGGAGAGTCACAGTGACACACACACTGCCAACCATCGCAGCCATCAGTGCTTCCAGCAGAAGAAATGATTACAGGAGTGTAGTTTGCCCCCTCACTTGTGAAAGAAATTTCTCTGCTCTGTTTCTGTCTCTAATGGTCTACCCTATTCTGCATGTCAAAGTTCAGAGATAACAAACTGCCTTATAGTCTGCTGACGGCTCTTCTCTCTTTGCGTGTTTGAGCAGCAGCTGATCTGCACTTTAAAAGCCGCTGTGGTCATACTGAAAGAGGAACAGCGAATGTGGCGCATCAGAGGAAAACCTCTTTGAGAAAGAACGTCTCAGTTTATGAGTCAGGTTTCTCTCTGTCATACACCGCAAGAAGTTAGTGTCGTACTTCCTTTAATATTGTATTTAAACTGTTTACAAATAAAATAATTATATACAAAAATAAATAAATAAAAAGAACTTCATCAGTGTATACAGTAGTTTTAAAGTGGTGAACAGACAAGAGAATGCATGTCTGATAGTGCTGTCAGGTACTCTCCGCTGCTTGTTTTGTACTCTAGACTGCCCTCTAGTGCACAAAACAACAAATGACAGCTACAGTATTGAATACATGCTGTACATAACAGTGTGAATTAATTCTCCGATCCAGGTCTGATCCTTCAATTGTGTCCAGTTGTATGTGATTTGCACATTCACAGTCCAAGCTATCAGACATCCTCACGATTGTTTCTGTGAGGCCACGACAGCTTCTTGGTGCTCCATCCAGAGAGGGAGCCACCGTGGCGGTTCCAGCCCAACGTGGGGGCTCCATCTCTGGGTATACTAATGCTGTGAAGCCCCCCTCCGCTGGAGGTCCGCAGGGAGGTGAAGGCCTTGCTGAGCCAGCTGTTCTTTGCGTCCTGGAGATTGTTGGCCAGGATTCCTCTCTGGTGCTCCAGCTCCTTGTACGAGGATAAAACAGGTGCATGTGAACTTTACTTTATAACAAGTTCATTTCATTTCAGTGCATATTTGTGCAACCATACTGTTTGTGTTCTTGTATTTCTTTTAAAAGAAAAGATATCTTTTAAAGTGTAACAAAAGTGAAATTCTTGAGTTAATCCATTACTTCATATGAAAATCCACTGTAATTGTGTTATTATTTAGACTGACCAAAGCATACTTGTACATAATGTATTAACTGCACACTATTATGTATTGTTTTTTAGTGTAGCATGGGAAGAAATACAACAATGTACAACTAAAGTAGTATTTCTTATTAACATAGTTGTTTTAAGTACATTGAGATACTACTACAGGAATAATACATTTTAAAACAGTGAAACACAATTTTAAAGTATTTCTCTAGCACTTATATTTAGCACCAAAAGTAATAATGTGCTTCAAGGCAGTCAGTCCTTGGATGTGGTTCTTTCACCACCAGCATCCAGACTCCGGGGAGTCCTGTCCTACTTCCTGTCTTCACATGAGCTTACATTTAATGAGGATGCTTCACACGGATGGGGTCTAAAAGCCAAAGTCTTTCTCACCTCAGTGAACATTTGAATTTTCTCTCTCCTTATTGAATTAAAGTTGGACATGTAGTTGAAATAATTAGCTTCTTAGATGAGGGGTCAGGCAATGAATATATTCCCAGGAAAGTACCCACAAGTACAAACATTTCGCTCTCTGTGTTTCATTTACAGTTTCATTAACATTCTTGTCAATATTAAAGTGACAATATTTACACGTGTTGTGTGATGGTTTCATGGTCTGGTCTCACCTGGATCTTGCACTTGGCCTCCACCATCTGGAGTTTGGTCTGGGCCAACTCCTGTTCCAGCTCCGTGATCTGGGCCTTGAGGGCCTCCTTCTCCTGGTCGTCCGTCCTCTGCTCTGCCTTTGTGGGACCTTTGTTGTCCTCATCCTGGCTCGGTTCTGTCATCCCGCAGCTCTCTAACGCTGCTGCATCCTGAGCTGAGGCGGATGGTTCGTCTGATTCTACGACGTGTCGACAGCGTGAGCAAACTTTCACTGCGCTCTGCAAATGTGGAGAATGAGAGAAACAGGCAGGATATAATACATGATGAAGACTTTTCTGCCCCAAATATGACATCCAGCAATTTAAAACCACTGACAACTGCTGTTATAAATGATAATGAGAAAGTTAAGCAATAACAGTTTTTGAAATGGGTGAACAGATTTTTAAGAAAGGGTTGTAAAGTGATTTCCTACAACATGGTGTTCAAGTCGAAGCGTGACAGAGGCAGAAGGCGAGATAAAAGCAGGAAGGATGACAGTAGAGCTCTACAGGAAGAGCACTATTCTCACCTTGAGTGAATCTAACTCTTCTCTGTGGGCGGCCTGCTGCCTCTCCAGACGGTTTGTCAGCTGAGAGCAGATCTGAGCAGAAGAGAGAGCATCAACATCGTTAAGCATCACTGCATGCTTTAATTAGACTTCCTTTATGAAGTATACTGTAAGTCAAACTCCCTGATCCCAGTCACTGATTCTCCGTACCTGTTTGTAGTCTGCAATGATACCCGATGACCTCCTGATATCCTGCTCAGCTTTCTCCAGCTCTCTCCGAAACACTTCCTTCAACTATAAGAAGAGAAGAAATCCTTCACTCGTGCATGTCAGCGGTTACATTAAACCCATAATGACTGCGAGGTGTTGTAAAGTCATCAGATGTGTGAAAACTCTTACCATCGCAGCTTCCTCCTCCTTCCCTCTCTTTTCCTCTTCTGTAGCCTGCAGTTGATGTCTGGTCTGTAGAAGGTCTTTGGTGAGTTCGTCCACTCTATCCTCTGCCTGAAGTGAACATTTTGTTTTATATGAATGAATGAATGAAGTTTGGTCATCTCCTGAAAGGCTCCTGCTGATTTTAGAGATTCTGGGACCTTCGGCAGGTGAGTTTGCATTTTTAAATCAAACCCTTATGCCCTTTTTATGAAGGGCAGTACCTAATCCTACCTTGTCCAAAGCATTCCTCAGGGCGACCTTGCTGCTGATCAGTCTGTGGGCAAGGTTGTCGTTCTCCTGCTCCAGACGGAGGCTTGCCTGCTGAAGCCGACGGTTCTCCCTCTGCAAAATGTAGAGAAAATCTGTCAGGGTCCGTTGCACACAAGCATCTGTTGCACATCCCACAAATCAGGTAATTTTTAAAAGAGAGAGAGAAAAAGAAAATGTAGCTTTTAGAAATGTGAATTATTGTCTCAAAGATGAAGCGGCGTTGGGATAAAGTTGAGATTTAAAGACATAAATTGGACTTATTAGTGAAGTGACTTCAACCTATCTGTTTCTGGAGGGAGTGAAAGATTTCTGACCCGGTATTTGTCCACGCTGTCTTCTTCATCGTCCATTATTTGAAGCCGGCTTTCCACCCGTTTAGCTTTCTTCGTTGGGACCTGAGGGGAGGGAGTCAAGGCTAATGAAATACAGTAATGTCATATTTGGCTGTGCTGAAGAAAGCAATCTCCTCCAAACAGATCTGGGTGCCGGATGCTGCGTGAGCGCGACAAATCAAGAACAGGCCCCAAAAAGAGATCAAGATAGGGATAAGAATGAGATAAGATAGAGCTGAGCACATGGGGGAATGATAATTTAGGATACACGAGGGAATAATAGTGGAAGGGAGGATTCTTTTAATGCCTGAAATGCCAATTTTTATATCTCAAATATCTCAAATGAGCAATTGGAATTAATTTCCTTCTATCTGGAATCACATATCTGTCATGCAGGGGAATGTGTTCTATGTTATACTCTCTCGCTGTCAGTCAGTATAGGAAGTATTGCACACCTTTTATTTCTGTTTTTTTTGGATCAGTCCAACTCTCATAGTGACTTTAGCACTGCGTAATATGTTAATAAGCGAAGATGTTTTGTATCTGCAAGTTTTTAGGTGCTTTACATTAATGCCAAAGTGAAGGTAAGTACTAGAATCATGCAGTGGTTGTAGATCTAATTAATGGTTAGTTTGTGACTGTGGTTTAGCTGTTGATATTAGTTGTGGTGCTCTAAAAGTGTCTGTACAAGAAGTGGAATGTTATGTAACTGAATGCATCCATGCAACAGTGAGTCTTACTGTGAATTTAGGCTCTGTTTCATCCACCAGGCAGGCCAGGATCTCCTCTTCGCTCATCTGGTCCATGAGGTGGGCATCATTCGCCATCGTCATGGACACCTCATCCATCATCTTGCCCAAATATGCAGCCCCAGGAGCAAAAAAACAAACAAAAAACGCAAACAACCACCGCCTTTGCAGCTGAAGCTTCCAATTTCAAATCAGAGAAATCAAAGAAAATCCACCGGGAGCGTTGGACACACTGTCAGGCCGGAACGACAACAGTATCTCTTGAGTGAATCAGAGATGTAAAGTGAGTTCAGAAAGATGTGGTCGTCTTGTTTTTACTTGATGCAGGCGAGAAGTCAGTCCAGCACGTGAGTATGAACAGGAAAAATCAGGTCAAAGTCCGAGTCGTCCGGACACAAAGAAACTCTGCTTGTGGTCCAAAGGTGAATAATAGAGAGAGATACTCCAACAGGTAAAGTGTAGCTACACTTCAACACACTGACACCTAATAAGTAGTAGCCAGAGCCACTTAGATACAGTGTTAGGTGAAGGAGCGTGTGTTACGGGTGTATGGGCAGTAACAGGTTCAGCAGGGTGTATATGAGACCTGAGATTGTGTGTGAAAGAACGGCACCCTTAGACACACCCACTACAGTGCTCACCTGTCACCTGTCTCTCTCTCTCTCTCTCTCTCTCTCTCTCACACTCTCACACACACACACACACACACCTGATTATGATCCTCACCTCTGAAATAAATCTAGTCACCTGCTTGATTCTGATTTATTTGGTGATAATTAGCTCCCACAATAATTTATTTTATCATACACTTTTCATTTACATCCATTACCCTCTATTCCTTTTGTTTTGTTACCCGAGCTGGCACAGTGTGTGAACCTGCCAGACTGTCAACTAAACACTGCTGATGTATCAGGAAGGAGTAAATGATGTGGTATTTGTGATATTTCACCCCGCGGGTGTTGGCGTGACACAGGCCCGTCTGTCTATTATTGTCATGGGCTGAGCTGCCAGACAGGAGAACGAACAGGTCTGGCAGGTAAAGCAATAGAATACCAAAGCATGAATGCAGAATAACAAAGAGGATTCAGCACCTCCACCCATAAACGACACCCACTTTTTCCCCTCATATTCTCAGTCTTACTTCTACGTCACAGGTGCAGTTTCTCTTAATTTCCTGAAATCAGTCATTCAGTTTTTTAGTCTTCTTTTTCATGATGACAGATCAGTTTTATTTCTCTCCCAGTTTCACTTCCCTTTCTTAGACCTTCGACATGTAGGTACTTCTCACTTCTGTCTTTGACTTTACTTAAGTTTTTATTTGTGTTCCACTGTGGTTTTTTGCTGCTTTTGTTTTCTTTTTACCAGAAACATCCTGTGATTTCAACATCCTGTGCATCTACTGTTGAGTCATTAGAAGTGAAGACAGACCAAAAAAAAAAGTCCAGGCAGATAGAAAGATTTATTCCTTCTCAAAAAAAAAAAGGAACATTTTGTGAAACTTGGTGGATTTTCCTCACTGTATCAGGGGATAGCAAAACCTACTCTAGATTCATACAGAAAAATCAGAAAAATACAAATTTTCACAGTCAGAACAAGCAAAAGGAACCTAAACACAACAGGTCGGTTGTGATACAGCAATGGTGCTCTTTGTGGTGCAACAAAGTGGTCATCACAGAACCGGTGTGCACAAAAACTAAGCCCCTTTCACCAAACTATGGGGACCACATTTGTTGAGTGAGTATATTGGCTATGTGGCAGTGAACACACCAATGCTGAGTGGACATCTAAAAAAGTTGTTTTACTTTATGTAATTTAGCACATCTGAACAACAAGGGGATGTGAGGTGCGGAAAGTTAGGAGATGTGATAATGAAGCTCACAGCTCAGTGGAAACAATGTGGTGTGAGAATATACTGAATAAATATCTGCTATATGTCTTTTAACTAATAGTCTTTAATCTGTTGTATTTTTTTTTAACCATTTTTCAAATTTTAGCTTAATTTAAGAACAATTTCAAAGTGAATTTCCCATAACAAATGTACATTTCCATTCTCTTCTCATTGTGTTCCTCTGTTGTATCATAGCTGGCAGAAATACAGAGAAAAATCAAGATGGAAGGATAATTGAAGAGTATGGAAAACCCAACATTTGGTACAAACTCAGTAAAACACACTTAAACCCTGACATCTCTCACAAACACAACAATACTCCTTAAAAATATATAGATTCAGGCATATACTGTGGAATAACACTGCATCTTGTTACCGAACTGTATAGCAGATATAATGGCTTATATAAGATACAAAACTTAAGTTTCAAGATCAATAAAGTATGGTACATGATCCTAAGTATCTCGTTTCTGCCCACAACATCTCTAAAATCTGAGGATGCTTCCTTTCTTTTCATCCATCTCAATCTGTAAACATGAAAAAGTTCAATACATCAACTTATATGGAAGACACTGCAGAACCAACATCCTTATAGTAGTCTAGTTTCAGCACAATTACTCAGAAGTGAAAAAACAAGCAAACAAAATTCATACTTTTCTAGCAGACTTTTTTTTTACCCCCACCTAGCAGACTACAACTAGACTCCTTTAAATAATTGCAAGATGCACAAAAACTGCTTATAAACTTGTAATTTCTCCTTTGTGTCTTTGCTCTGGTCAAAAACGATTAAGCTCCATAAGTAGTTTCTGTAGTTGGCAAACAACAACACCTAATAGAAAAACTGTTAGCCCTCATGTACAGTAAGCTGGAGGGATGGGGGGGCGGGAGGAGGGGCTTTTCCTCTCAGGCTAGCATTCGAAACTTTCAGTTAACACCAGCACGGGGAGAGAGGGGCGAAACAATGCAGGAGAGAATAACTAAAGAGTTGGTGGTGGTGGTGGTGGTGCTTTTCAGCCTCTGTATCATGTAACCAGATATACTCAGACTGTAAAGACCAAGCTACAACAGACTGCAGCTAACACCTGCCATCACAATAATTCTCCAGATGTCACCGCCCAGCTCTCATTAAATTATATGTTCTGCAGAAAACTGGTTGGTGCTAAACAAAGAAAAAAACAGATATGTCCCTGGCCATAGAGAAGAAGATTTCCGTGGCTATTCCCAACCTGCCTTGGGTATGTCCTATTTTTTTTAACTTGATATAGGCATTTGTAGGCTTCAGCCTTTTGACAGAGAATGGTTTATAACTTAACTTTGTTTTTAAGTGCCTAGCATGTCTAATCTAATATAACTGAGGTCCTGTAACTTTATAATAGTGTTTGTGAATAACAGCAGGTGGAGCAGGAAGAGAAAACTTGGTAACGCTTTATTTTATGGGTCCATATTTTACAGATAATTTCCTAATACTTTCCCTCTAAGTTTCCTAAAAGATGTATGTAATTTGGTGCTAATTATAGGGAAAATAGAGACTGTGTCCAATTAAACTTCAAATGAATTAATCCTAATTCATTGCTAGCATAATCTACAGTCAGTGCTAGCAGATCAGCTGAACATGCAGAAAATGTGAATAGTCAAGCATACAATTCAACAGATTGTATATGGAGAATAAAGTTACCAATGATAAATGAATAATCAATAAATATTTATTTGGGTTTAAACTGAGTTTTTTCTTTCAGGGACATTCCTATTTTGTCCTATGATTAATACTAAATTACATAGTTACATCCAGAAAACTCCCTAGGAAATGATTTAGTAAGTTATTTTGTTTTATTTAATTAATGACTCAAACAATTTTCTTATGGTTCAACTATCTAATAGCAAAAACAGTTCAATTGTTAAAAATAAGCTTTAATGGGGGAAAAATGCTTTTTTCTTATTTCATAAGCTAACTGGTAATTGATCATTAACATGGCCTATGGGAATTGCTTATTTTTTGCATCCCTAGCACCTACACAAGAAAATTGACTTGGCTGTCTTTCAGCATGCCTGCATGGAGAACCTTTTGTGTTCACACTCTAGTACATGCATGGTCACGTGTCGTTGATCACCTTCAAATGTGGCTTGAATGACTGCATCAATTCAGGTGCGTTCACACCTAAATTACCAAAGACACATTCTAGTACCACATGTGATGTGTCCTACAGTTCTGTACCATTTCCCTGCTGATAAAACACTGTTTCATGCTGTCGTCTGCAGCTCCCCATGGGTTTGGTCCAAGGATTTGTTACCCACACAGAGGCTCTGCCAGTGGGCTCAGTTTATGGGTCACTCCCATGGATGAACGAGTCTGGAATCTGTGGCAGAAGTGAGTGTGTACAGTAATGAGGGCATATGTGTAATGGTACTGTAATCATAATCCATCACCTGAATTTAGTCCCAAACAAAAGGGCATGTGCTAGATGTGTAAATGTCAGGTGTGTGTAAGTATGGTTTTCTATATGTGTGAGTGTGTGTCTTTATGGTGCAGCAGAGGTCAGACCTGGGTGCTGTAGGGGCGTGGCGGGGGAGGAAACATGTCCGTGGGACTGTAGTAGCTCAGAGGGGAGGAGCCCTGCGGGTTGACAGACAGCGGAAGAGAGACAGAAGGGTTCTCGTAGTAGGTGTGGAAGCCCAGCCGCTCCCCTCCGTTGCGCATGTTGTCTGTGAGTCCAGAGCGGAGGGTGTACGGTGAACAGGTGGGGCAGTGGTTGTGGTGAGAACCCGTGTCCAGCTGATCCAGAGAGACAGGGGTGATAGATGCGCCGTCCATGGCGAGGGCATTGCAGGCATTGCAGGGAAAGTGAGAGAGAGGGTCCGCTCCCACCACGGAGCCCATGTCCACCTCAGAATCATTCTTCTTACAGCAGTAATACTGCAGAGGAGACACGGGAGAAACCGGGGGAGAGAGAGAGACTGAGAAAGAGGTGTTACATACTGTATTGTGAACATCAAAGGCATGCTAGCTGTTTCCCCTGCTTCCAGTCTGTATGCTAAGTTAAACTAATCATCTCCTGGCTCTAGCTTAAACCTTCACCAAGATAGTTTGTCTGCTTGTAATGTAAATTAAAAGTAGATAGTGTCATTTTTGTACACACAAGGCCTTAAAAGGAATGAATTGGGTAAAGATAATAATGCATTTTTACTTAACTCATAGTATAAGTGTATTTATGAGGTATATAATGCACACAAATACCTTTAAAGGCTAAATTACTATCATCAAAAGTACAAAAACACCATGAACACATATATGTATAAAACATACAAATTTCAAAATCTGAAACTGAAATACAAATGAAAACTTAAAACAAAACTAAGGAAAAATCCAAAAACTATATTAGCCTATAGGATGCAGCTGTTCATCTTTCCCAGGGGCAACAGATTTATGACCCTTTAAGACCATTTCCCTCCTACATGCATCTTGGAAGGAGGTGAAGTTGTTCCAGAAATCCCTATTTTGATTTTAAGCTCACTTGAAATAGTGAGTGAAATCATATTGAAATTGTTTTTTTATCTAAATTAAAATTTAAAATTTAAAAAATCCTTTCAAGTGACTGAAGCACATCCACATTCATACACACACAGTGATACCTGGAGTCTACAGTAACAGAGCACTGCTACAATGCACAGCAGTATCACTCCGGCGAGAATTCCTCCGGATATAACAATTGTTCCCGCTGACATTCGACCAGCTCTCCATCAAACCCTTCAGAGGCAGACAGAGAGAGATGAAAGCGAGAGAGAGAGAGAGAGAGAGAGAGATGGAAGTTTGAACACAGAGAAGAACAGGGAAGAAAAGAAGAGAATGAGCTTATTAGACATGTGGATTTCAGTAGCGCTAGATATTAAACTGAAATTAACTGCAAAATATTCAGCATACTTACGTCCAACAAAGGTTTCTATAATGCCTGCAAAAATAACCAATGTAAGCTGAATGAGTATATTCATGTAACATCATGATGTAACCTCAACTGATGAAACATGTTGTAACTAGGTGGTTATCATGCAGCTGTTATAGTTTCAGGCCTCACAGATACAGATGGATGATAAACTAAAGGAAAAACGGCCATGAACCTACGGAACAGCTTCGGTGCTCCTTGACACCACTCATCCCTAATTTGGTGTTTTGATGATGATGGTATAATGTGATATGACTTATATATGGATTAAAGACGTAAACAAATCCAAGGGATAACAAATTTCCAACATTTCTCCACATATTCCCTTTCTTTCTGAGATTGAGATGAGATCAATACCACCCTTTTGTCTGTGCGCTAAGGCCGCGTTAGTCACATCGTTCAGACAGTATTTCAGAGAAACTGAGTCAGAAAACCCGGCCACACCAGAGTTGCAATTCTGAGTATGAGATTTCAGGAAATTCAGATCGCTACAATATCTCCCACTTGGTAAAAAGAACTACATCTACTACTACAGAGCTTGAGCCGAGAGGCAATTAGCCTAGCTTAGCATTAAGACTGGAAGGAGGGGGAAACAGCTAGCCTAGTTAAAAAAATAATGCCTCTAAAGCTCTAATCATCATGTATCTTGTTTGTTTAATCCGTACACAAATGTTCAAACAGGCCGTTGTTCAGCCATTTCTTGCTGAACAGCAACTGGGCACAGAGACACTCTGTACAGAAGTGCTGGGTAGAAACTGTTGTTCATTGAGGCAGTTACAGTATATTAGTCCCCTTAAAATCATAAATGGTCATTTTTACATTTCTATTTGTTCACAGATTAAACAAACAAGGTACATTGTGTTTATCAGTACGTTTTAGTGGTGCTGGCGCATGTAATTTTGAACATAGCCAGGTTAGCTTTTTCCCTCTGCTTCCAGTCACTTCCCGGCTACAACTCCATGCTTACCACACGTGAGAGTGGCATCAATCCTCTCATCTAACTCTCAGAAGGACAACTAACAAGCCTATTTCCCAAAATATTAAACTGTTTCTTTCTATAATTTGTCACCCTCTTGTATATCCTTGTGGCTAACAATATGTTTTAGTTGTTATGAGCTTAGAGGAAAAATAATTTCACCCCTTGACGAAGCACTAACATATGAGCTCTGATGGGATGAGAGATGGACACTTACATTAGAAGACAGCAGGAGATGCAGAGATGGAGGAGTGTGAGAAGGTAGGAAACCATGACAGGCCTGTGGAGTGTTACTCTGAAAAGCTCCTCTCGCTGGAACTCCTGCAGGAAAATAAAGAGGCTTCTGTCAAGAGAAAATTAAAGAAATATAAGGCTGCAGATAATTATTATTTTCATTACGGATTAATCTGTTTAGCCTATAAAATGTCAAACATAATGACTGGTGACTGTTACAAATTACCAGAACCTTAAGTGATTTACTTCAAACTGCTATTTAGTTAGTCTGAAAACCTTGAAGTAGTCAATTTACAATGATATGAGACACATAAAAGCAACAAATCCCCACATTTGAGAGGCTGGAACCAGCTTATGGCTGCTTGTGGCTGTGGGATTTTTACACAATAAATTACTCAAAACTATTAATTGATCATCAAAGCTAGTGCTGAAACAATCCACTGTTTCATATGGCATGTAATCTGATCTGAAATTCACAATAATATCCACAAATATAGGCAGAAATTGTACATAATTAGACTCACTCCAGGAACCTGTGCAAAGTGTGCAAAACATCTGCAAAGTGTGAGTGAATTCCAACAGGACCACTTTGGATGGCAAACAGACACTCAGGATGTAGATGGATTAGCATGCTGAATGCAGCAGCACCTACTGTGCACACTTGCCATATGGCCAGTATATGGTGTATGCATATGTTCAGTACAGTTTCAGCATACTAAATCTGATTCGTACGTGCATCTCCTGTCATGTTTGGCTCACTGTGACTGATTCAAAAGCACCTCTCAAAGTTGCAAGGATAATTATCACCGTGTGATCTACTGGCTACTGATACAGCAATTAAAAGACACAGTAATGATGCATTAACTACACCATTCAAAACACACATGCAGCTTAGTGTTTTGATCTCTTGAGAACATACATAAGGTATCTGAAAGACATACTCTGCCTGGTTAAAGTCAAGAAAATATTTAGATACATGCACAAACACTCACTGCACAAATTACATTCTAAATTCCTCCAACGTTTGCGCTGCATTGCAGGTAAATAATCTTAAACAAATATCTCCGATTGGCAGAAATGGTGCAAATGAAGAGAAATCAAGAATCCAAACACATAGTTATCTCCACTGCACACAGCAAATGTAGAGCGTCCCCTCAAATAGACCCTATAAACAGATCTATCTGACAGAAAGCAATGAAGTAGCTGTGTGTAAGAGAGATAGAATATGTGTGCGGATGACTTGATTTCTTTTTACACATTAAAGTGTCACATTAAAATAACAAACACACAATCTAAACATGAATGCACTACGAGGGAATAACCTTTTATATTATTATATAAAATGCATGATTTTGACATTAATTTAAACTAATTTATATGGTTGAGTTCAGGCAGTTTAAGCACTGCCATTATAGTAATTACAACACCAGAAGACTTTGTTTCTCTACTGTTCGAGTTGATTAACTAAAACATCCAGATATTTCTCAGCGGAAGAACAACATTTAATTATCCTAATTAAATTGATGGGGAAAAAATCGCATTACTGGTATATTAATGTTATTTTCTAAAAGCTATGAGCCTCCCAAGGCTGTAATTTGCAGTAAATTTTAGCCTTATTGCCTAATAAAATGTTTTAAACGTTCTGGCACTTGTCGTATTGTCATAACTGGCCAATCTCAGCCAGAAGGATAAAATAAATGGTAGTTTACGGTTGGGTGGTTTGGTCTGCTGCCTGACCGTGGAGCCACATGGTTCTCCACCTTGCCTACAGGCAAATCCAGCCAGAGGTTTCTTCTTGTGTGCTTTCAACTGTCTGAATGGAAACAAAAATGCAAGGTCTGTTGGGTGTACCCTTTAAAAGTAGTGATAAGACAGGGTTAGGATCATAAATCTTAACGTCTTACACTGAATGCACATGAATCTCTGACATATTTAACACAATCACAGAGAGACATGTCTCTGAGCATGTGAGCCTCCCTCCTAGACAGCTCACTCGGTGCATTATCTTCCATTGCGTCATCGTACTAAATTATATACACCACGGGCCACGATAATGTCGTTAAAAGCGATGTGAAGTCTCTCTTGCTCCCCATTTCTCCATCTCTTCCCTCTCTAGCTCACTATCTTATGTCTCTTCAGTCCTCCTTTTGCCCCTCATTCACTCTTTTAGCCATATCCTCCTCTTTCACCACACTGTACATCATTCCCCTTCTGGTCTATCATTTCAAATCTCTTGGCTTTCAAGACATGTGCTACACTGCCGAAGCTGCTATAGCACATTTATGCAGTAATTTGGGCCTCCCGTGATGTATATCAACACAGACAAAGCAAATGAATCTTTCTAGGACCAAAAATAAGTGGTTTTGACTAACATGCAACCAAATTATGCTAGAAAGGGAGCGATGAGGTAAAGCCTCAGATTAGAGAGTTTCCAACAGACCGGAGAGACAAAGACGCCAAGTGACAGAGGTTGGGAGACTCAACTCTAACGCTGTCAGAGTGTCTTAACCAACGCAGTTCATATATGACTCTCAGTGGGTTCAGAGCTGTCTGATTCAACTGGGAAACACACGCAAACACAAATCCGAGCAAACACACACACACACACACACATAACAACCCTTAGATCACAAAACAACCCTGTGCCCTGAAAGGAGTTAAGAGGATCTGCCAGAAATCCTGTCAGTTGCTGACTTGGACAAGCGACAGGGATGAAGGGGGATGAGACAAAAGTCTCAGAGCAGGCAACAGGCATCTGATTTCCACAACACAAAACCCCCTTTAAGTAATTCAGTGTACGACTCCCAGGTGACCAGTAGACTCTGGTTGTCTCTGCCAAATGAGCTTCAGTGACAGTAAGTAAAGGATCCAGTTCTTCACTGTACAAGAGAAATGTGTATCCCTGAGATTTGCAGGGATTTTGACTGAAGCACAAAAGCAATACTAAGTTGTTTGTTGTGTGTGTGTGTGTGTGTGTGTGTGTGTGTGTGTGTGTGAGTGTGAGAGAGAGAGAGAGAGAGAGAGAGAGAGAGAGAGAGAGAGGCTCAGTGGGAGATAGTTAGTTGGTGTCCAGGGTTCCAGAGGTAAAAGTCCAGCTCATTTTCTGCATAGACAGTGTTGTGTTGGAGCACTTCCAAGGATTGGATGGACATGAAACACCCACCAGTAGACAAGATGACCGCCTGCATTAGAAAATATCTGGTTCTTTGATAAAAAGTTAAAGAGATAAAAACTTAAGAAGGGAAGTCAACTCTGGCTCCCACATAGTATTTTGGTGAAAACCATCCAATTACAGAGCTTAAAACTTAAAACTCAGCGAGCTGAAGATAAAGTTTACACTTTGTAGAAACTTCATGACATAGTCAACAGTTTAAATAAGTTCACTTGTAGATTCTGTGTTAGTTTTGGATGAAATCAGCAATAATAGTGCTTTGTTTTGTTTTCAATTGAAATAGAGCGTTCTGAATTTGCAACAGCTCTGAATGGCTTATCTGACTGGCTTCCTCTCTGTAACAATGGTAGCTGAAGCTAACGGGTATCACAGTAGAGCTGAAATGATTAGTCGATCGACGGAAAACTAATTGGCTATTTTCATTTAATAATAATCAGTTAATCATTTCAGTATTTTTTTTTTGAGAAAAATGCTGAACATTCCCTGGTTCCAGCTTCTCAAATGTGAGTCTTTGACGCTTTTCTTTGTCATGTCCGATAGCAAACTGAATACCTTTAAGGTTTGAACTGTTGGTCAGATAAAACAAGCAACCTGAATGTCACCTTGGGCTATTAATCGAGAACATAATCGACAGATTAATCAGTAAGAGTTCCTGTTGTATATCATAGAGCTATTAGCCATGCTAAACGAATGGAAGAAATTTGATTCTTGGAAACAAATAATTAAAACTTATGGCCATAACATAAACCTTCAGTATGTTCCAGGACACTCCTGTGTTTCTATCTTGAAATGAGAATATACTGCATATACTTTTGTTTCAAATGTGTTAACAGTTTTGAACACAGTTTATTGCACTGAACATTAGTTTGACTGTTTGTGATTTTGAATGTGTTTGCTGTATCGTGACATTTATCACAATTAGAAAATATTCTTATTAATATTGTGATGTTGTTTTTACCTATATCACCCAGACATAATATACAGATCAAGAAATGTGCTCTTTTTTGTTGCCCTTCCCCTCCCTCTCTCTCTTTCACACACAAAACATACAAACAGTTGATTGGTGAAATGATTATACCGTTGTTCAAGCTACCACACCATCATCTAGCTTCAACCTTCATGTTCGAAATGTTGAGAGAGGTGGAGAGGTTTCACCCTCCACTTGCAGAACTATATTTAGCAGTTTTGTCAGTGAAAAGCAGGAGATGAGAGGCAGCTGAGAGAGGTGTCATATTTTAATTCGTTTTCTCTGTGGCAAATGAAAACACACAGGCGCGTGTGTGAGTGAACAACCAGCTCACACACACACACACACACACACACACACACACACACACGTTCAGCACACACACTTACACAACCACTGCCAAACATATCCCTAATCGAAAGTTGGAGAGGTAAAAACGCCGCTTCCCTAGAAAGTTTCACGTGGGATGATGTGGTGATGATTTGTGTTTTGAAATTAAGAGCTTTTTCTCCCATGTGATGCCTGAGTGAACCACGAAAAGTAGAGAAGCTTTGAACGGAAAATTAAATTAGAAAACCCAACTTTATCTGCAAGTTAAAGGAATAGCGTGACATTTTGGGAAAAATGCTAATTCACTACCTTTCTGGGAGTTAGATGAGAGGATTGATACCACTCTTAGTCCGGCACATGAACCCCAGATTTTCTTAACTTTGGGACAGTCGACAAGCTGTTTCCAGGCTTTTTGCGAAGCTATGCATTTCCTCACTCCAGTTAAAAAAAAAAGTCAGAAAATAGTGAAAAATGCACATCACTAGTTCTTAAAATGTTTTGTTTTGTTTGACCAGTTTAAAACACATTAACGATGATATAAGTTAGAGAAAATCATCAAATCCTCATGTTTCAAGAGCATTTTTGCTTGATAAAGGCTTTAAACAATTAATCGGCTAATTTTCTGTCAATCAGCTAATCAAGTTATCGACTAATCGTTGCAGCCCGTTTGTATCCCCATTATATTCTATTTTATTCTATATATATTCTTTAAAATGTCTCCTGGAAATCACTCTGGCTTAGCGCCCTAATCATTATGTTTCTAAGTCTCGTTATCCCTTGTCATTGCAGACAAATAGACAGAATATAAATAACCACGTGAGAGAGGATTTCAAGAGTATTTAAAAAAAAAATCCTTTTGAAAGCTGAAACTCATCCGCGTTTCATTTTAAGCTCCCATTTAAGAAGACATTAGATAGAGATGGAGTCATTATGTGGATGAGTTTTAATTCATTTCAAAGGGAATAAAGAGAGCTGCTGAGAGATGATTTCACAACAGGAGACAGATGGGAAAGAGAGACCTTACACAGAGAGGGAAGGAGAGAGCGATAGAGCGAGAGGGTGGCAGTACCTGAGTGGCTCCTTGATTTATCCATTCTTAAATAATGATATGAATATTTCGTTGAGGTGGCCTCTAACTTTGCACTGGAAATCACAGCGAATCCCTGCAATTTTAAAGCCCTGGGGCTTCAATTATTCAAGTATCATTCCTTTTACAATATTTTTCCATCACAGGGCAATTTAGCCAGGTAGTAAAATCGGGACTTTTCTGCCTGGTCCGCCTCTGAAAGCACTCATCTCATCGTGTGAGGAGAGGAACACATTCACATCTAGGACACCCACTGGTGGAGTAGGAGGGAACAAAGACAGCAAAGAGTGGAGGGAAAAAAAGGGGGAGGAAAAGTGGATGATTTCATTTTCAAATAGTCTAAACGGAACTCAGTCATCCGTTTTTTCCATATGACTGACAACGCATACGCTCGCTCTGGTCTTCTTTTGTGTTAAAAGGGGTTACAGAGTGTCATAATTACCTCAGTGTTATTTATTTTGGATCATTTATGGTTGAATACGTGAGAAACTGGATTTGTGGACTGAGCAGGGGTTAGATTCTGTGCAGATAATACCAAAAGAAACCCAAATGAGCTGCAGAGAGCCCAGTTGAAGATACGAGAGCTGAAACACAAGTGAACACTTTCAGTTACAGTTTGCCCAGAGCAAGATCCCCGAGGTGCAGAGCAGAGATCAGAGACACCACACGAACAACCTTGTGGCAAAAGGTTTATAGTTGGCTCCCTTTTGACTTGTACTAGTGTGTACTACACACAGTGTGTGTATAGAGAGGGATAATGTGAATAAAGCATGCTCAAACACACCTTACCTGTAGAAGTCACCATCTGGGGGATAGCATCCTCAACTGTGCTGCAAAGCTCCCTGGGAAAGCGAAAAAAAAAAAAAAAAAGACATGACATCAGTTGTAAGTGTGATGTCAGCAGTGATGTGGTCGGACCTGCAGCTATACAGTACACTTAGCCTGATTGTTTGATTCACATCATAAATTAATTCATGTCATTCATCCCTCCTGCGTTCATCCACCCTCTCAGTTTCAAAATCACTTTTAGTCAGTGCTCATTACACATAAGAAATTGGGTTAATTGTAGTTTAGTACACCATATATTTTGTAGCATGAATGAAATTAATTCCACAACACAAAAGAAAGAAAGAAAGAAATGAAATATGTTACATTAAATCTGTATAAATCTGTATAAAAGTGGCCATAAACATGCAGGAGAAAGTACAGATTTTATGGTCATTAATGTCCACAAACTCTCTGTTTCTCTTTCAGTATAATGCAAACAGCTTACTGTATATTGGATTGTCATAAACAGGAATAAGATGGGAGATAAACCCACCTTAAAATCGATATACTCACCTTACTGTCCAGATTACGTTATCAATTCAGGATACACATCATTGCAAGTAATGTCAAACTACAGTATCTAGACTGCGACCTCTTAGCGAGATAAAAACGTGAATTAATACTTTTCTGATATACACACAGCTAATGTTTTAACTGAATTGGCGGCTGGAGGTCAATTTAGCAGCTGTGACATCACTGATTAGTCTCATTTTTACTCAATTAAGCGGATAAATTGATGCGCAGAGCCGTTAAGTGGCGCGCGGATGACTGTAAAGCCCAGATGCCTTACCTTTCAGATGGAAGGAAATCTCAGCAACCTGTTTGAGAGACCGTTTCTTTTTTATAACTGCGGTCGGTCCAGTATCGTACGCGGCTCCACAAACACACACACACACACACACAATAAAGTCCGGTGATTTCCTCTCCACCGGTCATTAAAGACGCCCGCAGCCCCCCTGTGCTCGCTCTACAACCGGAACCATCACGTCATTATCCGCCGTCGGTTATCCCCTCGTTCCCCCCGGTTCACTCACAGCCAGGTGCCAGTGAGGGCCTGTGGGAAATCTCATGGCATCCTCCTCCTCTGTGAAGCGCTGGAGACGGACGAGACGAGGCGGCAGTCCGGCTGCTGAGTGTCATCGCTGGGCATGGCTGCGTCCTCAGCGCGGCTCCCGGGGGGCGGTTTGGCACCCGCTGCCGCCGGTCCCGGTGGGGCGGGGTGGGAAGAACAGCAGGTGGTGCGCCAGTGTCAGCTGTACACCGTGTGATATCACTTTACCGGGAGGATGGGAGGGGGTGGTGGTGGTGGTGTTAGTGGACAGAGGGGGTCGTCACCATCCTGAGATGAAAGCGTAAAACTGGTGGAATAACACACTCAGGTTCACACTGCCTTTGTAGAAGGAAAACTGCAGCCTTGATCTCTCTATGAAGTAAAACGATGCCTTGACTCTGCAATCCTCACCTGGAACTTGCAATGAGAGCCACCTGTCTCAGTGAGTTTCATAAAGCTGAAAGAATGAATCTAATAGGAATCTCCCAACCCAGCCTGTCATAACCTGCCCACCAAATGCCATTCGTTTTTGAGAGAAAACCTCAAAAACAATACTCAAGTGAAAGTAGTAGTGGGAAATAGAGAAGTTAAAGTGCTTAGAAATGGTTAGAAATGAAAAACGCAAAGCAAAGTGCACAAAAAAGCACCCTTTGACCTCTGACCTTCTGGAAAAGGGCTGCAGGGCATTTACATTAACAACATTTACAACTATTTGTCAATGACTTATTGAGATTTAAAATTGTGGATGACTTAATAAGTTTTGATGATAAAAGTCGTGACTCGTTAATTATTTTATTTACATGTGTTACTGAGGACTTGACGTTTATTAAGACTTAGAATTGCACACTTGACGGCTTAGAAAGCGAGCAACTCATGAGCATTTATTAATATTTACCGATGGCCACCTGGCAACCAAAAAGTTGTTCTTATTAATGGTATATAACTGATCTATAAAGCATAAGTACATTATTTATTAACCATTAATAAAGCCACTAGATACATTTTACAATACCTTTTTAAGGGGGGCTTATGAGGAATATAGATTCACTATAAATTAGAGAGTAAACAATGTTCAAATGACCACACTGATTATATGTTTCACTCTCCTTTCCTGCTATTAAGACAGGAAACTGAAATCTCAGGTAAGCATACCTTAAACCACATACAGGTCTGTGTCTCTTACAGAAAAGGGGTCACTGACCTCACGAAAAGGTAACAGTAAAGTTTGGGTGAGTGCAAGCTGCTGTCCATGGTGCTGAAGTTCACCATGAGAAAGGGGCAAACACTAAGGCAGTCATCTCTTTACCTCAGATACAACTGAAGGATTATTTCATAAATCTTTGTTACGCTGTCTCTTCATCTGTCTAATTCCCTATCTGGAGCCAACCATCTCAAACTGCTTCTGCAAACAAGATCCATCTTGACCATAATACCCATATAATGAGGAGATTTAGCCTGGTTACATTTGTTTAAGTATAATCTTGATCCAGAAAAGTGGCTCGTCTCTTTAGCATGTCTCTGCCTCTGTGTGTCTCTGGCTAAGTTAAGCTAGCTTTGTGGCAGGGGGCTGATGAAGGCAGGCCAGTGGGGAGCTCTAAGATTACTGCTCAAATTGAATAAAGGAGTCGACACATTACAGCGGCTTAGATGATACACCCCACTGCACAGCACACACACACACACACACACAAACACAAACAACACGCGCAAACCTGGCCAGCCCCTCTCTTTAACACCGTCTTTTCCTCCATTTACCTTCCCTCTCATTTTCTCTGCTGCACACAAACACCCACGCAAATGCGCGCACACACACACACAAAACGACTCACAACCACTCAGCATGGCCCCTGCCTCATGACTTGAGTTCATTATTGCCTTGGCAGGGTTCCTCAGATGAAATTAGAATGACAACAGGAATGACACAGAGTGTAGCAGTGGAAAGTTTACACAGGGTGAAGTCGAGAGCGCGTGTGTGCTCTGAACAAATCTAATCTTCTCTGATTCATGGGCAAGCTTGTCTGCATGCATTTGTGATACACTTCCTCTTTGCGTATGTACTCAGTCTAAGAGATGGAGACAGAGAGCGAATGAGAAAGAATGGCTTCTGACAGTAGAACACAGCATGAGCACAACTCTCTGGGACAAAGTCACAAAGCCTTTCTTAGCAGGACCACCAGTTAGTGTTGACAGCACAGCCTGAGTCCATTTACTGGCAATACTACTTGTGACACAGTTACATAGTCCAAAGGCTGAATTACGACTTCCTGATCCAAAGAAGTGGTGAAACACTGCTGCTCTCTGCTGCACAGGCAGACAACGGGGAGATGCAAAATCTCATTTTCCTCAAAAGCACAGATAACAGCAGATGTTTGGATGAGCTGCGACATCTGTGCATTGTTTTTCCTAGTTTTTATATAATATACAGAGTTAAAGTTTTTTTTTTTTAGCCATGCTAGCTAGCTCAATGGATGGCAATGTTGGTCAGTAAGTCCACCACTTTGGTCCGGACTAAATATCGCAACAATTATTGGACGTATTGCCATGAAAGTTTGTACAGACATTCATGTTCCCCAGAGGATGAATCCTACAGACTTCAATGATCCCCTGACTTTTCCTCTAGCGCCACCATGAGGTTGAGATGTGTCGGTTTCAAGTGTAATGTCTCCGCAACTATTAGAAGGACTGCCATAGAATTTGGTTCAGATATTCATGTTCCCCTCAGGATTATTTGTAATACCTTTGGTGATCTCTTAACTTTTCATCTAGCACTATCATCAGGTTAAAATTTAAATTTGTCTAAAACTTTGGTTTGTGACCAAATACTTGCAAAACTAATGATCAGTCATCTGCAACTGTGTTTAGTGCTAATTGGCAAATGCTAAACTATGTTAGTGGACGTGGTAAACTAATGCTAATTGTCAGAATGTTAGCATGCAGACTTCAGCATTTAGCGCAAAGCACTGCAATAGAGCAGCTAGCAATAAAGGGCAATAAAATCGCATCTGCAAGTAACAGATTATTTGTGGGGACAGTTTTCTAAAGGAAACCTCTTTACTTAAAAAGCTAAATGTGAAGAGTTTCTGAAAAGAGAAGGCAGTCAGAATGTCTCACTGCAAGCTGAAGGTGAAGTATGAAATCTTTTATTGCCAGTGACAGGCAAAAATTGTCTGCTGCAATCCAGCGAGGTACAGTGACAAGGAAAAAATAGCTACAGTAAATCTTGTTATACTAGTAAAAACACAAACTGATTTATTTCTCAATAAAGCCTTTCTTATATACAGCACATCTACAGACGGAGGACTGAACTAATGGAAGCATGACATAAAAAAAAAAAAAGGTTTTAACTCTGGAGTAACTAAATTGAAGATATTAGGCTGCATGCCAGACAGCATTACACCAGGTTTAAAAGAGCTCTAATAATCACCATTCCTACAAAAGCCAAATAGTCTTCAAGAGTGCTTTTCCTCTTTAACGGTGTTCTTGGATTGTAGTACACACAGCTCAGGTGAGGTCAGGTGTAGAGGCAGTGCAAGGAGGACTGAAGCTTTCCTGAAGCTAAAACGTGTCTCTGTACCTTCGGAGTTCATATTCATAGAATCCATTTTGTCCATCACAGCTGCAGCGTCTTTGGTTTGCTGTAGTGTGGGCAAAGTGTCATATCCTTAATATCCTGTGTTCCCCAAAGGAGATTAAGGCAAACTGATCAACCAGGGAGGCACAGCTCAGATCACAATAAACTCAAAGCTAATTAGATGTTTGTCATCACCAAGAATGCTCTGTGGGACTGTACAGTACTGCATGTTGCTACCACCACATACCCAGAACTTGTCAAGTGAATTCCACATTGTATCATTAAGGAGTGTAACAACACCATCATCTATCCCACAGGTAGAGTTTTACTTCTTTTTAGCTGGGCTTCCTTTTATGCTTCTCTCAATTTTGTACTGTGCTAATGCCAAAAAGCACAATTTAAGTCCAGTTGTCTTCTTTTAATTTTACTTCTACTTCCTTAAATTATACCTCTACAGCATACACCGATCAGCTATAACATTATGACCACCTGCCTAATATTGTTTAGGTCCCCTTTTTGCCGCCAAAACAGCCCTGACCAGTCGAGGCATGGACTCCACTAGACCTCTGAAGTTGTGCTGTGGTATCTGGCACCAAGACGTTAGCAGCAGATCCTTTAAGTCCTGTAAGTTGCGAGGTGGGGCCTCCATGGATGTGTTTGTCCAGCACATCCCACAGATGGTTGATTGGATTGAGATCTGGGGAATTTGGAGGCCAAGTCAACACCTTGAACTCGTTGTCGTGTTCCTCAAACCATTCCTGAACCATTTTTGCAGAGTGGCAGGGCGCATTATCCTGCTGAAAGAGGCCACTGCCATTAGGTTATACCGTTTCCATGAAGGGGTGTACTTGGTCTGCAACAATGTTTAGGTAGGTGGTACGTGTCAAAGTAACATCCACATGGATGGCAGGACCCAAGGTTTCCCAGCAGAACGTTGCCCAAAGCATCACACTGCCTCCGCCGGCTCGCCTTCTTCCCATAGTGCATCCTGGTGCCATGTCTTCCTCAGGTAAGTGACGCGCACGCACCCGGCCATCCACATGATGTAAAAGAAAACGTGATTCATCAGACCAGGCCACCTTCTTCCATTGCTCCGTGGTCCAGTTCTGATGCTCACGTGTCCATTGTAGGCGCTTTCAGCGGTGGATAGGGGTCAGCATGGGCACCCTGACCGGTCTGCGGCTACACAGCCCCATATGCAACAAACTGCGATGCACTATGTGTTGTGATACCTTTCTATCAGAGCCAGCATTAACTTTTTCAGCAATGTGAGCTACAGTAGCTCTTCTGTTGGATTGGACCACACGGGCCAGCCTTTGCTCCCAACGTGCATCAGTGAGCCTTGGCCGCCTATGACCCTGTCGCTGGTTCACCGGTTTTCCTTCCTTGGACCACTTTTGGTAGGTACTGGCCACTGCAGACCGGGAACCCCCCACAAGAGCTGCAGTTTTGGAGATGCTCTGACCCAGGCCTCTAGCCATCACAATTTGGCCCTTGTCAAAGTTGCTCACATCCTTATGTTTGCCCATTTTTCCTGCTTCCAATACATCAACTTCGAGGACAAAATGTTCACTTGCTGCCTAATATATCCCACCCACTGACAGGTGCCATTGTAACGAGATAATCTATGTTCTTCAGTTCACCTGTCAGTGGTCATAATGTTATGGCTGATCTGTGTATATCTCAGCAAAAGAAGTGCATTCAAATGTCATCTTTAGCTAACATTATTTGACACCCTGAAGCCGACTTCTTTACTTGAAATTTGAAATAAGAGCATGTCCGAATTAATTCAAAATGTCTCACTAAAACCAAAAAAATCTGAATTATATACATTATGATTTTTTTTCAGTAAATTTCCAGCTCTGACACACTGAGAATATATGGACAAAAGTATGTGGACACCTTTAACCACATACTTTTGTGTAGCCTTGGTTTTGGGCTGTTTGGGCTAGACCCCTTATTTCCAATAGGCACACATGGAACTACTAACATTAACATGAATCTGCTCCATTACTTGTCCCAGGAAGAATACCAGGATCCTGGAACTGGCTCAACTACATGAAACACAGGCTTCATTAAGGTTATTAATTACACCTGTGCTTAACCTGGACGGCACGGTGGTGCAGTGGTTAGCACTGCCTCACAGCAAGATCCCAGCTGGCCTCGAACCCACTGGGGCCTCTCTGTGTGGTGTTTGCATGTTCAATCCAAAGACATGCTGGTTAGGTTAATGGTCTGTCTCTATGTGTCAGGGTGTGCCCCGCCTCTCGTCCAATGTCAGCTGGGATCCACTCCAGCCCCCCACGACCTTCTGAGGATATAGATAATGGATAATGGCTGTGCTTAATGGCTGCTTTGCCATGTCAAAATGTCTGCCGTGAAAAAGGTCTATTAAAGTGGCCATAAAAATGGGTTGCTTGTAGTAAACTAAACAGCCAGATATTTTTCTCAGGAGTGAATATTGGACTTGGATTTACATGACAATCCTCCTGCACACAAAGTGAGGAAACTGTATAATAAAGGAATGGTTTTCCGCATTTGGTGTGTAAGAACTTGACTGGCCTGCAGAGAGCCCTGATCTCAACCCCATCCAACACCTATAGTGATGAACTGCGAACCAGGCCTTAACACACCACATCACTCACTAAAGCTCTTGTGGCTGAGTGTGGGCAAATCCCTGCAGCAAGGTTCAAAAGTCTTGTGGAAAGCCTCCCCAGAAAAGTACAGTAGGTCATTATAGCAAAACATTCATTCTCATGGTTTTGGAATGAGATGTTGAGCGATCACAAATAAGTAAAATGTTTTGGTGTTCATATACTTTTGGCTATATAGTGTACACACAAAGCTTGTACTTTGTATTTGGACAAGCTTGTTTGCCACCCATCATACAGGTAAGACAGTTAACGTGAGGCTATTCCAGGTGAGGCTTCCCTGTGGACACATTAGTCAATTCTGTTAACACGCTCTGCTGTGCTGGGCTCCGGATTAGTTTTTAATTACATTCAATAGGGCAGAGTGTCACCAGCCACAAGCCCAACACAATATCGCCTGCAACAACCTCTTTCCTCAGGGACAAGAGAGTCAGTGAGTAATGTACGATTTACACATAAATGTAAATGAAAGAGCTGATGCTACATTGAGTCACCAGCATGCACTTCACGTCACTTTAAAAAGACCTTGCTGTTTGTCATACAGTGGATTCTAGGTCGGTCGTCTGTGGTGTTTGTGTTGTTTGATGTGATTTGTATGTCAAGAAAATTGCAGGTGTGTCAGTTAAGTTAGAATTTAGAGAAAATATAAATGTACAAAATGTCAAAATAGAATACCTTTAGTATGAGCTTTTAGAAGAAATGCACTAAAAACTGAATTTCAGTCTTAACATTTCACTACTTTGAGTGTATTTTTACTGTGAAGACAACTCAATAGGTTCAAGTGTGTTTTCTGTAGTCACTACATTGCTTCATTCATTCACTCTTCACTCATTGATTTATTTTCTTTGCACGGTATCATACCATGGCATGATCCAGGTCAGCTAACAACAGTAGCTTGAAATCCAGCACACGATCACTCAAATACAGACATCTGGAGTTCAAAGGACTCGGCATTTCCGCAGTTTTCACAGTTGATTTGTGTTTTTAAATGGTATTAAACTCAGTCTGGGCTCCGACACAAACAGTGGAAAAGACAGGGATTCTGATTTGTAATAGCAGCAGAGTTCAGAGAACCAAATAAATGAGAATTTGATTCAAAGATTTTCAGTCAGTGTGGGATAAAGAAATAGATAGAGCGCTCCCACACTCCCGGTGTCTGAGGATATAAAATAATTGAGTGTGAGAAAGCAGAATAGATTATCACTTAGCTAAAAGAAAACTCTATCATCACTTCCAGGCCGTTTGGTTATGCACACAGTGTGGGTAAAATCTGCAGCTGGGCCCCAGAGACAGAATCCAGGTCCAGAGAGGAGCCGGAGCTGTTTCAACCTTCATTCACCTCCACATATTAAGTGCCTGCATCTCTAATGAGGCAGAGTACCCGAACGGGGCTCAGTGAAAGGCAAAGAGCAGCCTTCTGTCTGTCTCACAGTCTGAGCATGAGCTTATTCGAGTATCTTGTGGTAGGGGAAGAGGGGCAGGCCTTCAGTGAAAGCAGGAATGTCCGTGATGGCTACGGTGTCCGCCATCTTGGGTGACGCAGGAAGGAAGGTGAGCTTAGACACCTCGCCGTAGGTAGAGCCACTTAAATCCTCCTCTTTGCCCTCTTCTCCTTCTTGTTTTTTACCACCACCCTCCTCATCATTCTCTTCAGCACCAAATCCCACCACCTTGAGGAGACAGGGATACATTTAGTGTGTTGCTACATGCACGTAACGTAAAAGGAGAAAGCAAAATACATAAAAGGCATTTCTTACATGCACGCTGAGTTTGCGGCTGTTCTGTCCTCGATGTTCTTTGAACCAGGAGACCAGCTCAGCCCGGGTCATCTGCTTCAGAGCCTCGATCTAAACGCACAGAAACACTAACAGTAAGAACAGCTTAGCTGGTGGAGAAAGTGGAGCATCTAGCAGCTAAAGAGCCAGTTATTTCCCTCAGAAGTTGGTGGAGACCCAACCAAAGCTACAAGGGAGTAAATAATGGACTTACATTCATAAGGTGGGATGGCAATGTTGCTTTGTGTCTATTGCATGTGTGTAAATTAGCAGTTGTTTGCTACCACGTTGCCTTTACATATTTAAAATGTGATAATGTGTCAATGCTGTATATTTATCAGCTTGTTTTTCAAGCTGTTTTTCCCCCTAGTGGACAAAATCCAATTAACAGTTTTTAACATACTTTATTTGGCAATATTAGGAGTGAGATTTGCCATAACATGCCATCAGAAAGGTTGTATATGTATTTGTACAGCACTTGGAGCTAGGGTTCAGGTTTGTGTCGTGTGGTTGATATTCCAGATAAATTGAATATATATGACAAGATTGGGGCAAACAGTAAAGAATTGGGGCAAACAGTAAAGAATAAGGCCCATATGGCCAATTAATAGTGAATAAAGTTGTCAGAGAATGCATTAGTAATCTAACAGCAATAGAGGATCCCCATGCACATTACTGCCTTGTAAAAGTTTCTGTTTATTAAAGGGAATGACTTAAGAGTCAATACATGGTACCCAAAAGCATAAAAGAGGATGTATGCATTCAATTGTCTATTTGGCTGAAGGTGTGTGTGTGTGTGTGTGTGTGTGTGTGTGTCATCCTCACTTCTCTGTTGAGCCTGTCGAACACATACTGCTGCGTAACCACCTCAGCCCAGTTCCTGTCCACCTCCTCCCCGAGGTGTGTGTCCTCACACTCCTTCAGCTTCACTAAAGCAGTCACCTGCACAAAACACACAGTACACAAGGTTTCTACACAGTGTTCTGACTTCCGCAAAGTATCTGAAGTGCAACAGCAGATGTGAATGTGCGGCTGGGTCTTACATGGTTGGGAAATGTGTTATTAATCCACAAAAGTAACTTGAAGAGCAACTTTTGACATTTCTAAAACTTTTTGGTTATGTACCATTTGCTGTAACTTTTCTGCTTTTCTATAACAATGGGAAACTCACAAATACACAAAATAATACACACACAGACACAGACCTGTGTATTAAAGGCCTCCTCAGTCAGCGAATTGAGCTTCTCCCCAAATGACGCCAAGAACTCTTCAATCTTTAACTCCACCAGCTCGGTACTGAGAGAGAAAAGTTCATGAGCGGTTAGAGATATATTATAGGCTATAGGGTGTATTTGATTCCTTTAGTCATTTATCAGTTGCTCACTCGCTTCTCTTTCCAGGGCCAGATAGATAAATTGTAGCTTGGGTTTAGGTGAACAGTAAGATAAATTATACCTTGGTTTTGGGAAAGCCGTTAAGATAAATCCTATCTTGCTTTTGGGCGGATGAAAGGTTACGATTGTGTTGCAGACTCACTTGAACTTGGTGGCCTGTGTTTCCACGGTGACAGAGAAACCCAGAACGCCTGAGGTGTTTCTGCAGGTGGGGTAGACATGGTACCTGAGTTGAGAAGCACATAAACAGAGAGACGGATCAAAATAACAACATGAGAAAGTGCATTACATTTGCCAAAAGTTAATGTCCCACCTGTCCTGACTTTCTCTACTTTGCACTCTATAATAATAAACCAGTCTGGGAAGCAGAGGATTGAAATGTAATCATATACTATTACTGAACTGTGGATAAATGTGAAAAGCATTGTTCCAATGTAACAGAAACAAAGTACATTTAGCTTCCTTCCTTAGTTAAAAATGAAAAGGGGGAAACGTTGGCATATTGAAAAGCAACAATGAAATGACATGATGTATCAGAGTTACTGGCACTATATTAATTGTGTACTCTTGTCTTGAATATATATGCATAAAGGTATATAACACATCTGATACAAAAAGATGCAACACAATGTGATTCACAAAAGATGCCAATACACATAAAGACAGATTCAAGAAATAAGAACATTTAAAATACCAAAAGGGGTATTTTTTTAAAGAGACAAATAAAAGAGATTTAAAAACAAATAAAACAACAGTAAATCAATTACAAATAATACTGCGGGTAATGTGGGTAAGGTCAAAAATAGTAAAAGTTTTCTCTTAAAATTTATAAATGTAAGTTTAATGGAAAACAATTCATTGGTTCATATTTCATTTTGCCCAAACGTCCTTTTAAAAAAGCAAAACATTTGATTGAAAACGTAACTACACTCACCCCAGAGTCTCTTTGGTCCGGAGGAAGTCAAAGCAGGGTTCCTCCATGTGCATCTGAAAGACAACAACAGCTCTGTCAAGCATGGAGGACTGACAGAATGAATGGAGAACTGGATGAAGAAGAGCAAACCCAGTACTTCAGCACTCACCACCAACAGCTCCATCAGTGTGTGTTCCCTCAAGGCCTTGAGGCCAGACTGGACAGAGAGAAGAGAGAAAGAACAATGGGAGTGAAATAGCATGCATAAAATAATTGACGCTATATTGGAATATGTGAAAGTCAGATATGTCAAAAAGATGATGTGATGTACTCCGGATGTGGTTGTACCTGGTAGTAAACGGTGACCTCAGAGTTGGCGTCTCCCTTGTTGAGTGATTTGACCTTACAGATGTGATTCTTCAGAGGAAGCTCCACCACTCTGAACATCACCGGCACCTCTGCGGACAGCTTGGAGAACTGCAACTTCCTGCCAGAGGGAAAAAAAGGGGGAGGAAAGAAAGGGGAGAGGTAAGGAGGCGAGGAAGAGGGGAAAAAAGAACAGAGGAAGAAAGTTGGAAAAGAGGGAATAGAAAAAAAAAGTGAGGAAGGTGAAAGGGGAATCGTGGATTGAACAACTGAAGCTAATGCAAATTACAGTGTATGGCGGCAAACAAATCCATTTGATTGTATAGTATTGGTGTTCTCATTAGGGAGTGCATTCAGTGTAATAGCTGACTTACTCTGTGACGTACTGCAGGAACTGCTCTGACTCCTGTGGAGAAAATACAATAAAAGATAATGAACAGGTAGAGATAAGAGGGACCGAGAGTGAGGAGAGGAAATCAGAAAAACATGAGAACAATGTCAAGTACACTCAGAATCAATTGACGCAAGTGCAGACATGGACATTAACTGATTTATTACCAGTCGGCTAATTTTATTGTTAATCAATCTACTTGTCTATGTTCTGCCTTCCGTCCACTCACAGCGTTGATGAAGTTGCCCTGCACCAGTCCCTCAGCGTACAGCTCAGCCCTGAAATTCCGGCTGAACTCCATCAGGTCGTCGCTGCTCAGACCGGCCGTCAGAGCCTGATACTTCTCCACCATGGACCAGCGGGAGTGCTCCAGGATCAGCAAACGCACGTCCCTGAGAAATAAGAGAGGGGGTGGGGAGAGGGAGGAGGGGCAGAGGGGTTTTCCATTCAGGGCTGTCACACATTTCACCACTAGAAGGCATCATCGACTTGAAGATGAGCCAGAAAGTAAGATGGAAATGTCAGAGAAAAAAAAAGCAATAAAAAAAGCCAGAAGGTAAACAACTCACTTGCCGAGTTTCTCGGGTTTAATGAGGATGTTGAAGTAGGTTTTCTTGAGCTGCTCTGCGAACATGCCGAAGACGTCAGGGGAGGCAGAGAAATCAGCCAGGTGGTCAATGATGAGGTGGAACAGCAGCTAAAGAGAGATATGGAGAGAAAGACAGACAGGCAAGATGAAGAATCACCATCATTATCATGCTTGAAGACAATGCAAACACACCTGTGTGTGTGTTTGTGTTTAGAATACATATGTGACAATGCATGCATGACATTATGTCTATCTAGTAGATGTATATAAATCATTTCTTAAAGGAATATTTCCACATTTTGGGAACACGCTTCGCTTTCCTGCCAAGACTTAAATGAGAAGATTGATATCGGCCTCATATAGCATGTAGCAGCCGGTTAGCTTAGCTTACACTCCTGTTTTTGAACGGATTAAATAAACAAGATATAATTTGTGAATAAGGGAGCTTTAAAAGGTGCTGGTAGGCAGATTTAGTTACCTTTAGATGGAGCCAGGCTAGCTGTTTCCCCCCGCTTCCAGTCTTTATGCTAAGCTAACTAGCCGTCTGCTGGCTCCAGCTACATATTTAACACAGACATGAGAGTGGTATCAATCTTCTCATCTATCTCTATGAGTGAGTAAGCATATTTCCCAAAATGTCGAACCATTCTTTTAACGCTTTACTGATCACCATGAAGCCAATAATAAGACTATTTGGTTGCCACGTTGTGACAAATACCAGATTGGTGAATATCCTCCACCCAAAATGTACAGTATTCCTTATTAAGGGCAAATTATGATTGTCTATGTCTCTTATGATGATCTATGAAGCTTTAATTAATGATTTATTACTACTAATGAAGATTTTATTTACCACTTATAGACAAAGGTATGTTTTAATAGAAAGCGGTATCAAATAGTGATTTTAGCTAAAATAAGTTATATAAATGCAACAATTACACAGGAAGAAGTCTATAGGGGCTATGGGGCATACGGTGTACATTAAGGATATGTACTACAGTGAAATACTATATTTATTGTATAATGTACAGCTGAGCCATACATTGCCAGAAATACTGTTTATTAATCAGTGTGTGGGTTTATGCATGTAATCGTATCTGTAGCTGTTCGTGTGTGTGGTTTCTCCAGATGCATTTACTCACAGGCAGTTTGTGGTTAAATCCTTTAACCTTGATGACCAGGCCGTGTTCACCGGCCACCAGTTTATACTCCAGCTGGGCCACTTCAGCCTCATAGGCCGGCTCTGCAAGGTTGTGGCCTAGGATGTTGACCAGCAGGTCAAACAGGACCACACTGGAGGGGAGGGAGGACAGGGGTAAGGATGGAGGGAGAGAAAACATGGGGAGGGATTTAGGGATGAAGGGAGGAGGTGAAAAGGAAAAAAGAAAGTGAGAGAGAGGTAGAGGAAAGGAGGTGAGAAGGATGAGTTGCGAGAGAAATAATCGAAGCAGTAAAAGAGACAGGGAAGACAGAAAGGAAGGAGAAGGCAACAAATAAGCAAGAGTGAGGAGTAGGGATGCAGGAAGGAAAGGGGTAGGAAAGAAGCAAAGTAAAAGAGGAAATGGGAAATAGGGGAAATAGGGAAGAACAGAAGGTAAGAGGGAAGTAAAAAGTGATAAAAAGAAGAGGGGAATGGAAATTGCAGAAGCAGGGAGAGAAAGAACAGATAAAAAAGAGTGAGGGATGGCAGAACAGAAAGAGATGTTAATCAGTGTTGCAGCAAAAAACAAACATTATTTCCACAAGGTCATATTTGAGCCTGAACTCACTTCTTAGCAGACTGCTGGATTACAGGAGAGATTAAGTGGAATCTGATGAAGGCTGCAGCAGGAAACAGGACAAGCGAGTGTCAACACCTCCCTAATGATGTTAAAAGTCTTTATGGAAACATCTTGCATGCTAAATGATGCAAACAGTACAGGCACACACACACTCACACACATTTAACCTTTAGGGATTTTGAATTTGTTGTCCTTCTTGTACCACAGGCAGCCTCTGTCGCTGTCGGCTATCCGCATCGGGAGCTCGGTGTCTGGGCAGTCAGAAGGCTTCAGGGTGAAGTTGGTGGCTGAACAAATGCACATAAACAATAAAATATAATTCTGCTCGGTACGATCTCATAAATAATGCGTGAGTTTCAACAATTCAATATGTCCAGTTTGGGATAAACTTGCAGCTAGTTGTCAAAACTGTTCTGGTGCCCCCCCTCCCAATAAATGATTCAGTAACCCTTGGGCCAATAAGTGAAGACGCATCATCTCTCCACATTTTATCAGAATTGGCAATGTGGCGATGTGGCCTTCCAAAATGTATATACAGAACACAGTGCCAAGTTTGGCCAGAATTGGACCAGAGGAGCCTTGTTTAAAATCTTGATATTTAATCAATGTACTCCAACTAACCCAATCAATGCAATCTGCAAAGGCATCTGGATTTGGGTAATATATTCTGCGTCAGTCAGGTGAGATACAAAAAATGTATCCTCATCAAAGTTTGAACTTAAATTAAAATTGAACTAAATTGCATCAAGTGGTGTCTAAAGCCCCATTCAGGCTGGATTAATACAATAACAGTTGTTGTTCTGCATGGCAATTACTATGGGGGCCCTGAGAGCTCAACGCACTGCATCTTAAGAAAACACATGCAAATGGTGTGGTAGCTCACTACACATAAAAATCAGTTTGGCTATGCACAGGTAGACCAGCACAGACAGAATCACCTGTAACCTACCAGTACTTTTTCTTTCATTGTATGCAAAATGTCTTTAAATGCAAAGTCTCTCGCTGGACTGGACTTACAGAAGCACCAGTGAGTTCACCGAAAAGCAGTAGGGAATTGGGGCTCTAATTATTAGTAGTGGGGAGTAGAAAAGCACAGACATATGCATCCCTGACCAACACATATAATATTGAAATCACTCCTTGTCTGCTAGAGAAATAAACCCCGTCCGAATAGGGCTTAAGATATTGAGTTAACATATTTGAGCTTGAATTATAACACTTCCATTAGATCAGTGACTAACAAGGGAGTGTTAAAGATGACAGAATGCATTGATCAAAATGCACTGCTCCTCCTAGTTTGGTCAATATATCTGATTACTGTATTTGTTGGATGGATGAATGGAGAGCAAACGCCCAAACTGCTGGAGCAAGTCTTGTTCATAGTCATCTTATTGGACACATTTCAGATAATTGCAACAACACGCTTTTTTGCCCGTAGTGCACATAGAAGTTTATTCACTCACCGATGAACTTGTTTTCAGCAGGAAGGTGGAGTTGACCGTTCAGCTCCAGGTTTCCTGTCCACCGCTCCATCCACTCCTGCTGGATGTCTGTGTGAAGGGAAAATATCTATTAGCACAGAAGATTTGCAGCTTAGATTCATGTTTTGAGCCCTAAAGACTTTATTCCAACAAAAATAAAATACTGGTTTTGGACTTTTTTATTTAATTTAAATGCTGTTCCAACACTATTGTTCGCTATCTAAAAGACAGAGATAAATGCTGGCATTTCTGCTGCTGGCTGTCTGCATTATATCAGGCTGAATATCACCACACAAGGGGAAAAAGACAATGTATTCACTGAATGCCTACATTGTGGGAAGGAGCTGTTACACTGACAGTAAAACACACACACCCTCCATGCTGTATTGTGTGCCAAACCACTTCTCCCTGAGGGGACACTGGCCCTCATGTTCTGGTGACAACAGCATCAGGTTGGCTTTCTCAGGGGTGAGGAGGGACAAAGCTTCACTGATCACCTATACACACACACACACACAAGCAAATAAAGTCAACTTTTCAGCAAAGAGATGAGAGTTGGTTTTTTTTCCTTCTTTGTTCTAAATTGCTTGTTTATGTGAGGCCAACTTTAGCTGTCAATCACAACTGCCATCACAGAGAATAATATGCAAAGCCACAATTAGACTGTAACGTTTGATGCAAAATAATATCCACCAATCAAACACAGCACCAACTACTCAAGCAAATACATTTCTGGCATATAAAATGTGGTAGCTATAAAATCATTCATATATCAGACAGAAAATGTCTATATTTTTCCACTTTTGAGTGACCCGTTTCATTAACATCTTTATCTAAAAAAAGGAAATATATGATTTTAGAATAAAACCCTGAACTGGTTCACTCCCCGAACTACTGAACTACTTACTTCTGGGTTGAACTCAAACATCAGCTGATCTCCTGTCAGGAAGTCGTCTTTAGGGAACAGCTGCATGTTCTCACAAATGTCCTCGACGTACTCTATGGGGTCAATCTGACAAAGAGGAAATCATTCTCAGTGACACATTATTAAATTGCTGTTTGTCCAAAGAGCATCTAACACGGCAGCACGTGAATATTTGGATTCTTACTTGCTCCTGATAGTGAAACTCGTTCGCTTCAATCTTCTGAATCTCTTCATATATTCTGAATGCATGAAAACAGACTGAAATATTACGTTTATTCATCCCAGACAGAAGCTCAGACATCACAACATCAACACTCCTTAAGACAGATTAAGGAAGATAACAAAAACAAAAATAATAAAGCTAAAAATTTATAAATGAACAAACAAACACAGCACATTAACCTGTCAGCATCCGGTATAATGCGGTATATTAACTACCTCCTGCCCTACAATGCACTAAGAAGCCACACAGACAGAAAATAGAAGCTCTGAGTACAAGTGCAGTTTTCTTTGTACAAGTTCATCTCTGTTGTGATGTTTTGTGAGACTGTGTGTGTGAGTGAAAGTGCCTTTGCTGTGGTCCGAGCGTCTGCAGCATCTTCAGGTACTGGAACACCAGGTGAGTCACCTGTAAAAGACCACAGACACACAGAAATTAGATGCTATAACTTAAAAGCCCTTCATCTTCAGTGAATCATTACCACGTTCATTTTGTTGGTAAAATTACTGTACAATGCCTCTTTTTCGCCATTAATGATGGGGCTTAAGTGAAACGTACTGTTAAGATTTATAAACCATGACAATTGCACTGAGTCAAGGCAGAGGCTGCCAATCTTGTTGACTATTGCCATTTGATTACAGTCATTAGAACAAGCTATGACAATCATTTGGAACAAGGTGCCTACATTTAAATACTAAACAGAAAGTAAGGTGGGTTTATACGCCCCCTTTTAGAGATTCAAACGGGTAAGTGAAAATGTCACCTCCGCCTTTGTGAATAAAGAGTAATAATTATTAACTGTGAACAACAGGGTCCTCAGTCCTGACCAATCTGTTTGTCGGAGGAGGACACAGGAGGAGAAGTATGACATACGCTGTAATAATTGCTATATATGGATGCAACGGGTGCAGAGTATAGACAACTTTGTACAGACATGTCGAGTGTATTAATCTTCTTGGCAATAAAGCGAATGCGCGTCGATCTGTTCTTTTAAAGTGCTAAAGGTTTACAATTGAAGAGATGAATAACCTATTAAAAATATATTAAAATACGCAACAAACAAATTATTACAAAAAAGACCATAACTTTTAAATGTAACAAATCTTTTCCTTTAAGGTATTTTTTTGTTTTTAGCTTATCTATGGTATTTTGAGTATTTTAATACAGTTTTACTTATATGATGGATTTATTCTTATGTGTTGAATGTTATTTCTCACTATAACTCATCAACATTAACTTGTACAAACGCATCCTTGCACTGGTTGTAGCATTTTTCTGAAGTGTTTTTCATTGCTTACAACCCTTTCATATTTTGGTGACCTGCTGCATACCTAGTGGATGAGAGGCACAGTAGAAAGCATGTCACTGATAATCCAGTGGCACACTGTTATTTTGATGTCGAGGCTGATTGATAGTGATGAGTGCCTGCTGGACCCTCTATTCAACTCAATTCAAGTCAATTTATTTAAAGAGCACATTCAAAACCAACAAATGTTGGCTCAGCTAACCATGACAACACTTTACTGTAGCTAATATGATTGGTCATGATTGTTACCGGTCCTTAACACAACCGCCTACACAGAACACTGATGCATCACCAAATGAGCATCAGGTGTGCCATGCACCTCCAGCTATCACAATACCAAAGGTACGCCACCTCCGTAGCACACTATGCATGCCACACTTGACTGTGTTTTGTGCCTTGCACTATAAGTCAGAAAATTAGCATCCTGTTATCCAAACACCTCCAGGTTCATCCTCTCTGAACGGAAGAGTGGGTGATGAAGTGCTCTTGATCAACAACATCCTCAAGGCTGTTGCAGCATTTACACAGCAGTTATCAATACAAGTTTGTTGACTGAAACATTTTTCCATTAAGTGCTCGAGATTAGAAAACAGTCCTCCTGTTGAATGATCGCCAACTGCCTCCCCTGCTTAACATAAGCATTGTCATAGCAACTGATAACACAGATTGCTTCCTTGAAATGACCTGCTGTATTAATAAAAACAAGGCAAAGAGGCCAGCTGGGTTCGTGCAGCGTCCATCTAACTTACACTGCTACCAGTCTCTGCTGAACAAACAGTCAAGTACGTTTCAATGTCTGCACCACACAGACTAACATACAAGAAAAACACTGATTCTCTTTGACCTGACAACTAATGATTTGGACTATGAACTGAAGATGAAATGTGTAAAATTGCTACTTATTTTTCACCCGATTTCCTCTGCTCAGTCGCAGCGTTTCCACGTATCCAGAAGACGAAAGAGTAATAAAGAGAAGAAGAGTAAAAAGTGAGAGATTCTCTTTACCTGGTAGAAGTTTTGGAAACCTTCATCAGTGAGGGTGATGGAGATGGAGAAGATAGAGTAGGTGGTGTTCTGGTCAAAGCCAGTTTCACTGTTTCCTCCAAACAAAGCCAGGGCCCAGCACCTACACACACATGCACACAAACATGAACACACACCAAGTAATTATGCTTCTGGTAAAGATTCACTCACTGTCATAAACTGGAAAGAGAATGCGCATTAAGTGTTGAAATATGTGCAGGGCAATAAGTAGAAAATATGTCACTTCATGTTTCCTGATAGCAGACAACGCAGCTTTAAAATGAATCCCAGAATGAAGAAATAACATGTATCACTGTGTTATGCGTTTGTCCTGCCTTGCATGCAGCTTTCCATTCATTTAAAAATGAAAAACAACTTGAAGAGGTTTTGAAACTTCCTTGAGCTGGGTAATCCGTCACAGTGAACATCACGTCTGCTTTTATCTGCATGAAGACATGTTTTAGCGGTATGATGATGCACTTCAAGGTGACGGTTGGCTTGAAAGGCCTGCACTGCATTACCAAACAAGTGGAAATGATGTTGAAGTTTTTAAATCTCGGAAAGTTTTCATACTGCACTGATGTATGAACTGGGAAAAATACATGAAAAAAAAGTAAATGTACTAAAACCTGCCAAATCGCTGGTATGGTCCTTTTAAACTTAAAGGCATCTAATCAGTAGTGTTCCAAACAGTGTGTGTGTGATGGACACGCAGACAGACAGACCATTCCCTAATTTCACTGAGGGGGACAACAATGGCCTAATTTCAAACCAACCTCTCTGCCCTTGACGTTGTGATTGTCTGAACTCAATAAAAACAACCACTCTACTGCCTCAGCAGTTTGTTTCGATTGGGAATTGAGACCGAGTACACTCATATTTCACTGTTGTCATTTATCAACAATTGAAAACAGCACACACAGTAAGCAGGAATATTCTATCAAATGCTCCAAGTGGTGCTGATGGTAAAGGGACTATTGAATGGGTTCTTGGTACTGTGGGACTATAGAGGGTTTGGCGAATCACTTTGCCACTTAGCAACAAGAGGCTGAAATGCTCTTGTACAACCACATCCAGGGACGAGAATGTATGAATCACACCGTCAAGTGGGCTGGCAAAGTGTATAGATTGAAGATTGGGCTGCAACACTCAGGGCTCGCTCAGGGCTTGAAAAAGCTCATGTATACCCAGCAAATTGAAGACCTTTTAATTGGGTTTTGGAGTGCCCCTCGAATCAGAAAAACAAACAGACAGAGGCAATAACACTCACTTCTTCCTGAGCACTGAGAGGATGCTTCCTGTGCCTTCGTGGCCAATCAGCCAAGAGATGTAGTGGAGAGGCTTCACTCTGAAAAGAGGAGGGAAGAGCATGAAAAGGAGAAACAAAAAACATTGATGCAATCCCTCTACAATCAGGGCAAAGCATGGTATCTTTTGGCTGGTCTAATTCTATGTTTATATGAAGAGGCACCACTCGAGAAAGGAGACAGGGACATGGGGTGGGGGAAGAGAAACACTTTTGATGCAATTTCTTCCAAGTGAGGGGACAGCACGGTGTGTTATGGGTTCTCTAATTCTGCATTTATGCGTCATGTACAATGTAAAGTATCTCTACTGTATGTAGCTCACCTGTAGTATTTCTCCTGAGGGGGGAGGGCCCAGGTGATATTCAGAGCATGAACTTTCCTAACAGGGACAACTGCAAACACACAGACACACAGTTAGAGAAACACCATGATAGAAAGTTAACTCGACTTCTGCTTATCACGGCTGGCTTGTATTTCCTCAGCCTTTTTGGCTTGTGATCCATTAAAACAAAGCAGCTTTGAGATGCTGCAACATCTCATTAGTTTGTCACACATTGTAAGCAGTTCAAGCAAAACATTTCTTTTTCCATTTCAGATTTTAACTCTATTTGAACACTTTTTAGAGGCCCGAAGAGGTAAAGACTGATTGTTTAAAGGATAATAAGACATCCTTTAAACCATCTCCGGACCCCTCAGATTTATTTAGAGGCTGGGGACCACTGCTCTACAGAACCAGAGTGCACCAGATGTGTTCAGTATTCAGAGATGGACAGTAGGATTGATCAGTACCTCCGTAGAGCTTGTTAAAGGCTGGTGTATCAAAGGGATCCAGCATGTCAGAGAAATCTGGCTTGGGCAGACCACTGCAGACACAAAAACAGAATTATGGGAAGCACGAGTGATGATACTGTATAAATTAACAATGCCAAAATGTCACCACATGTCACTAACACGTTTTGAACTCACCATAATGCTTTTTTATTATTGTAAAAAGAATTCTTGTTTGTTTAAGAAAACAACAGACACTGAATATTTTTTTTTTATAAAAGGCAATTAAAAAACTATCTAGAAGAAGTTTAAAGATGACTCTCTCCAATTATTGGTAACGTCTCACAAAAATAGCACCTTGTCTCCGCCAGGCGTAATTCCAAATTGTCAACTTTTCATATGTTTTTAGCTTGATGCAAATGAATTTAGTTAATCTGAAAGAAGATACAGAGGCTTGGGAATAATTTATAAGCTCATAGAAGAGAGAAATTTCATCAACCCATACATAAGCATGTAATCCTTTAATTGAAATGAAAGCATTAAAAACCGGAGGTTATGTGATTTTTGCATCACAGTGATATGCATGTTGATTCTCTTTAAAACCCGCCGCAGTGACTCATAAAGCAAGCAGAAGTGAAGTTCTGTAAGAAAACATTAATTCAGTTCGACTTTAGGGAGAAATTATCCCTTTCAGGTGTCTGATGCTGGAAAAAAAAACCTCTTTCTGAGACGAAGAGAGTTGAGAAAGAGACAGAGGGAGGCTTGACATTTACATTTGAGCAAAGTCTCAAAGGATATTCAGGCTCAATCTATATCACACCAGCACCTCATCACAGTGACTGAGAGCCTCTTCTCCAATACTCACTTGTTAGGCACCTTGCTGAAGATCTCTCTCACCCACTCCTCCAGAGTGTCCAGCTTCTCTAAAGGACAGACAGAGTGAAGGGGAATAAATTAGTGTTCGAGTGCATCTCAGTAATTCTGGCTGAAAACTCATAATTCTAGGTTTGGGGGGAGTATTCAGTGCATTGCAGATGTTTGTTTCAAAGCAACTGTAGTGTTTAAATTGTTTTGTTATTATAGATTACAGTAACATATTCACATGTATATTAAGCCTAACATTTATAGACGAAAAGTCAGCACTTTCTGGGTTTCTAACCAACTGATACTTGATAATATACACCTGTTTTACTGATGTTTTTACATTACTATATGTGAAAAAAAACATTAAAATGTGATGTCTCTCATCAGTGTTGTTTCCAGCCACAGATGGCAACTGAGTCAGCGAAAAAGCTCTCATAAACCAACTGTCCACTTCCTACCCAGCACCAAACGGCAGGCAGACAAAGTTAGCCACTAGCTGGTGAACATAGTGGAGCATTTAGCAGCTAAAGAGGTAGATATTTGCCTCAGGAGTTGGTGGAGACCAAAACAGAGTTAGACGTAGAATGAGCATTGGACTTACATTCATTAGGTGGAACACAAACAAGACTCCAAATGAATGTTGTTCCATATCCACTGGATGTCTAAATAAGGAACTGCTAGCCAACAACTTTGTCATATCAACTTGATAAAGGTGATAAATTATGTCAACATTGTGTTTAAAGCTTGTTGCACTGCCCCAAACTAACCAAAATCAATTAATGCTGTTTGAAAGTGGCATTTCCATTCAAATGTAGATGACCGTAGTTAAATCTCATGTCAGGAGACAAATGTCAACTTTATCAGTTTTCATATTTCCTTATTAGTGGTTAAATGCTGCATCATTTTCAAAGTGAAATGCTGGCATATAAAGTGTATACACTTTGTTGTTTCAAAGGATCCAGAAATCTTCATGACACCTTTGCATCATTTTACACAAGTTGATTTTTTAGGTGAATACAGTTTTTAAGTAGCACTGGAGGTCTCAGACGGCAAATAATTGCTGTTTTATAAGGGTGATTTTTCTTGGCACAAATGACAACACTAGTCATCATTTCACTTGTGTGCAGCAGTTAATTAGCTGTGTAATATTTTCTGTGATACCCTGAAAAAACATATTAGATATTTTGTATCTGTATTTGAGTTCATGCAGGAATGATTAACCACAGTTGGCTAAACATGGATGAATGTGAATTGTTATTAGAGCTGCGACTGATGATTGTTTAAATTGCCCATTAATTTACAGATTGCTTTTCAATTAATTTGTTATATGAAATTATAGAAATCAATTAAATTTCTGTCGATCTACTAATAGACTAGTTCTTGATGTATAATTAATGGAATAGATTTTCCTGACCTTTTGACTGCACAGCCAGAGTCATGTAGTGGGCAGAGTAGTGTTTCTTCCAGAAGGCACGCAGCCGCTTATAGACATTGATCTTGTTCTTCTTTGGCTCCTGCTTCAGTGTTTGGGCATTCCCTGGTGTTGTCACAAGTGCGCAATCAATTCAGACAGAACTATAAAACACCGTAGAAAATTGTTTACAAATGCAGGGATATCAGCAAGAAAGGAGACTTGGCATCTGTCTCAGTGCTCCTGTTTGTTATTGCTGAACATACCCCAAGGAGGCCCTGTGTGTATTATGTGTCCCAGTGGTTGTGTTTCCGAACTTACCCCAACAGAACTTGCCCATAGGGTGTCCAGGTTTGGCCAAACTGCCAAACAGCATCTCCTTCCTGTGGGAGTCCGACGGCTTAGCCAGCTGGTACTCTGAAAGGCAGAAGGAGAGGCAGGAAAACTTGAGACGACAGAAAAAGACGGTAATCAAAGGTGTGCAAAAGAGCTGTGCAAGGAGAACTCAGCAATGCGGCTGATGAAAAGTTAACTTCTCAGCACGGAGGAGTGACACGAAGAGGGACCAAGACTCACCGCTGTCAACGGCCTCCACCTCCCTATCAATGGCGTCTCTGATCATCAGGGGGCAGATGAAGAACTGAGCCCACCTAAGAGGGTGACAGGACAGAAAGACTATAATCAGGGGCCACATCAGATGACTGTTACTGTTACTGTACACACCACAGACAACAGCAGAATGGCAGGCGGCTGATTGAGCAAGTAATGTTTGTCTGAGTCTGTTAGTACACATCAGGCGTCGGTGTTACACCATATCAGATTCTGAGACATGAATAGGAATTTCAGCTGTTTTGCCACTAACATTTTTATCATACAATACTTTATTTATTTTGATAGGCATTGGAAAAAAATGCTTCCCTCATAGTATTTAGGGTCACAAATTTCAGTACACCAAAATCACAGCTATCAAATGAGGGCACTATGTTTGTTAACAGTTATCAAAATAAAGCATGCGATAAAGTATGGTAAAAAAAAAAAGTCGGCAGTTGCAATATAGCTTAAAATGCTGTTTAGTAACAATGTGAACTGGGAAGATTTTACTTTACATGTCTCTAAAACAACACAATATATATTAGTTAGCTAAAATTACAAAAAGTTATGCTAGCTTGTGATGCTACAGTGACTGCCTGTTCATGAAGCTTTTGATTGTACCAAGCTATCAATTTAGCCATATATTACTAAAGTCTTTACTAGCTAAGCCATTTATTAAGTTAAGCAACATGATTTAGATGATCAATAGTTTGAAACTAGCTAGTAGTTACTAAGAATTTAGGAAGGATTTTACACACAAACTTGACCTGGTCTGTCTTGCCACGAAGCGTTCAAAGAGCTATCATCTTCTAGTTGGTATGTAGTAACTGTCTGGATATGTCTTAAGTGTTTTTTTTCCAAGTTTATTCTCTCCTTTTCTTATTCCTGTGTTTTGTGTTTATCTGAAAATCATCTGATGGTTCTCAAGAAGTCCACTTCATAAGAGTGACTGCTCTGCAAACAAAAAAACCTCTGATCCTTCCTCACCTGTCCAGAGCCTCTTTGAAGCTTTTCCTCTGGACGTCAAACTGGAAGATGGTCCTCTCGCAGTCGGTGGAGGCGTTGTCGCTCCCACCATGCTTCTTGAGGAAAGCATCAAAGCCATTTTCTGAGGGGTACTTCTCGCTGCCCATGAACACCACTAGGACACAACGGAAAAACAGTAAGGGAGAGAGACAAGAGAAGATAAGAAAAACAGTTGTAGATCAAAAAATAAAGGAATTTAAAGGAAAAATCCAAACTATAGTTGGTGATGGATCTTGCATTTGTTGTTTTCTTATCTATGTGGATAGCTGGCCAAACACAGACAGTGTGTCATTATATTTCCCTCTGAGCCACAGTAGAATATGATAGTATTTTTCCCCCGATATAGCTGTAAAGATATCTCTAAATATTGCTGTTAACATTTGGTGACAGTTTTGATGACAGTCTGTAAGAATGAGCAAGGCTTTCTTTTCAAACGGGCCATTTAGGGACAATGTTCAACAATCACATCGGTAGAAGAGACAGATATAACAATTTCTGCGCTGACAGTAGCATCAGTAGACCGGAATGCAATTCAGAAGATATATTGCGTTTCTAGAGATGAGAGCAACTTTTGCTTTTAATGCAACAAGTTCTTGCCCGTTCTTTGTTGCTTGGTGGAGGGTATTCTGGGAAATGTCAGAAATTATTAACTTAAGTAGAAGTAGACAAAACAGGTTAAGGCAAAGAGGGTACACTAAATAATTTAAAATAGCAAAATAACACCCAGAATGAATTAAATGTGGTTGCTGGGTTTTTCCTTGTCCAAATCCAAAGAGTCTAAGGATATAGGGTGTTGTATGTTGTACAGACTTTGATTTATGCTTTTGGGCTATATAAATGAAATTGACATGACTTGACTTGATAGGTGATAGAAAACAATATAAGTGTATCTGTGGGAGACATAACCCTTGATCAAGCATAGATGAGAATTGACCCTCTCTGGTTGATCACTCACTGTGTTCCAGAAAGTGAGCGAGGCCGGGGAGGTCACTGGGGTCGCTGAAGCTGCCCGCTCCAACACACAGTGCTGCTGCAGACTGACACACACAGGATATCAAGTCACGTTTGAGTCAAGTTATTCTGAGTCAATCCTACATACACCGTCCAGCAGCAGGACGCAATACTCGCATCAAATCTGCGGCTGAAAATAGTCCCTAACAAATGCACTGTTTACCCCAGTTTAAGTAACGTTTAAGTAACTAAAAACTACGGCGTCCAGCCTTTTTTAGAGAACTATTTACCTTGTTTAACAATGAAACTATATATTGGTGACTGGTTTTTAAAGATTTACATCTTCTGTAGGAACGATTGGGAATGGAGCTGAGGGCTGCAGACATAGAAGGGAAAACAGAAGTACTGAGACACGGACTAACAAATGAATTGTTTTGTTCTTTTCGTGCGATTTGTTGACCGTAAGAATATTATAGAATATTGCCAGCGTTATCCTTTAAGTAGCTCAAGCCCTGTATGCATGGAAGTTTTAGGTATATGTGTGGTTAAAAAGTGTGTTTATATAACAGTACTATAAGTAATTTACAGTTTGTGCTGACAACCCTTTTGCATGAATATCTGCATATTTGATTTCAGCACAATTTCCTTTAGTTTCAACATGTCTAATCTGCTTAAAAAAATGAATGGAGCTCTGCATAAAAAAACCCAGTGGTACCTGTTTCTCTGCATTTCTTTTCTTCTTTTTCCCCTCATTGTCATGATCTTCATCATCCTCATCACTGCCCTTCTCATCGTCATCGTCTTCCTCAGACTCGTCCCCCGTTTCATCTCCAGATTCATCGTCCTCCTCTTCATCCTCACCTTCATCTTCTCCGTCCGAGTCCTCGTCTTCGGATGCTGCTGGGCCGCTGTAGTCTGAGATGAGCAGAGCTCGCAGCCCGTTGTCCAGCACAATATACCTGGAGGGAGTAAAGTCAAAAGGTGAAACAGCACGTAGAGCTTTGAGAAAAGATTTTGTTTCATCGAGTTTTACAGCTTTCATTGTTTTGTTTTTTGTTATTTTGTAAATCAAATGTCTCTTTGCAGACTGCATCTTATACCCTTTGAGACTCTCTTTTTCTATGCTTTTTCACAGCAAATTTCTCTGTGTATGCCCCACAGAGGCCTGAGGCACTGGTGTGTGCTTATAGCATGAAATCGTCCCATCAAACTACAATAATACTGTACTGATCCAGCTGGAAGAGAGGCTCGATATCATTTTTGGATCTGGGTTAGTGGATCTGGGTCATTATCTCAGCACTTTCACGTTCATGAATATGAGAAAATAGTATCCTCACATGTGTATCATTGCACATAAAAACACATTTATAACAATGACTGAGAATAACGTACAAAATTGGGGAAATAAATCATGTAACAGGGCTACAGTACAATGCATAATTGAAATACTCAGGAGAATGGTCACATTTAGTAAGCTTGAATATGGTGCAGCTTGTGCAGTAGAGGTGTCCTTTACCTGTACTGTTTGGGGTCACTGGGGGACTTGATTATCTCGCTGTCTCCAATATTATCCCCCCCTCCTCCTCCTTCTGCGTCCCCTGTAGCCCGGCTCTCCTCCCGGGACACCGGGTCTACATCTTCTGCTGAGGCTCCTGCTTGGACCGAGCCTGAGGAGTCACACGCTGGGGCGTTTCTGGACTTGTTTGTCTGCGGCATCCTCGGCAGAGATGATGAGACTTTGGCACTGCGGGCTGACAGCAAGGTGCGACCATAAACATAAGGACAGCTCGCTGTCACCGGTAATGTGGTCCTCAGCACGGCAACACACCGTGTCAGCCTGAACAGAGCTATGATGAAGACCCTCCCTGGCAGACGAGTATGGCAAAATGAAAGCTCATAAACCAATGGGACCGAAACAACACAGATTAACCAAGACCCCCTCTGTGGAAGAGGCCTATATCACACACACACACACACACACACACACACACACACACACAATACAGCTATTCACACAGGCTGTCTGGTGGTTTCGCCCTATTCAGCTAGATGTCAGCTAAAACACGACCCAGCCAGATCACCCCAACCAAAACCTGAACCTCTCATCTGCACAGCAAGACTCAACACAGAAACACAGACCACCAAGAACCTTATAAAACAAGCCAAGAAGAAATGACTACAGTATCCTTTACATACAGAGAAAGAAAAACATAAATGGGTGCTACAGGCTACAAGAAGCCTTTTAGTGTCAACAAACAACAACACAAATATTCTTTAAAATTAGCTCTAGCGGCTTCAGTTAGTGGTCTGTTTCAAGGCGAAGCCAAACCGAAACTTTAACAAGTTACTTCATGAAGCCGGTGCGATGACAATGTATCCGTACCTTCCTCCCTGCTGACAGCACAAGGGCCTGAACATAATGCGAACACGAGTGTCTCCCGAACAAGGAGCGCTGTGATTCGCTGAGAAGATTCGGCGCTTCATCATGCCGCCCTCTGATTGGTCGTAGAGTTAAAGAGGCGTAGCTAGAGCGCTAACACGTGGGCGCCTTGCAGTCAGGAGTGGTTACACTGTAATAGCTGGAGGGACGGGACAGCAGCATCGACAAGCAGCCACCTGGATGTAACCAGCAGCTGCTAGCCATCTGTTTATGATTATGACTGCTTGATTGAGAATGTTCAACCGACCACTTGTCATATCTGGTAAATGTCATAATTAGTCGTTTTATTTAATCTCCTCAGCCAATATAACCGGTCAGAATTGAACTGGATGTGCATTGCCTTGTCAGCTAGCCACATGACAGCCACTGTACTCTAAGTAAATTGTACCCCCCCACATCTCTTAATGCACCTTTACAAGGCTCCAAACAGGGATGATTAGTTTAGGGGCCGCTAGGTGGCAGGCATAGGCCACGAGGGATGTTGGGCAAATTTAACACCTGATTTTTGAGGATGGTCTGAGATTTTGATGCTTCCTAGGCTCCTTTTAAAGGTCTACCAATCTGTATTTTTTCATAGAATTTCAAGGGCTTTCAATTATGTGTACATTTATTAATGCTTTTAACATATTTATAAATGGTCCACTGAGACATCCAAGTAAGACAAGTGTATAAATGTGTTTTTAATTATTTTAAAACAGACAAAAAATGAGTTAAAGCAGAGCAAAAAGTGAATAAACCTCAGGTGAGTAAACAAAAGAGATAGATTTGAAGTAAGGATTTGCTGAATTAGACTTACTAATATCAGTAATACACTGTACCTCAAACCTCAAATCACAGTCAGATGTTAAAAACGAAATCTTATCATGAATAAGCCACATTGACATTTGTCCAGTGCCCTTCCTCAGTCTCCCCTCTGCAGCGTGTTGGCATTTCACCCCTCCGCTGTGCCAATATGTCCTCCCCCTCACTCACCAACTCTCTCTCTGTCTCTCTGTCTGAAGCCAATCTGATTTGCCCCTGGGCTTCTGTCGGCAGAAAGAGGTGATAAACACCGCAACCATGACAACCGGCGAGCCAGACACACGCCTGAGTTCCTGTATCCTAATGGCTTTACTTGGCATCCTCTCCTCCTTTAATTCATCAAGTCCAGCCTTCACCTAAGCTGATATTAAGACACTCGCGACAGATGACGGCGGCGTGGTTCCACTACAGTTTGAGCTGTCTCATCCTCATCTTTTAAGATAAGCTGATAGTAGGTCTATCAACATAAGAGATGAAACAGTGTAAACACTAAAACCTCCACAATGCTTAAAATAGAGCTCTATTAGTCACAGAATAAATATTTCCTCAGTCTGATTTGAATGAACAGAAATGTTAACATATTGATTCCTCTGACTTGCACTAAAGCAGCCAGACAGAAAGGGAAAGTACTAAGCTGATTCTCACGAACATATCCTATTGATCACTAATGGAGCCCTTGTGAAAACACTACGTTCTTGCACCAGGCGTACTGTAGCAGTGGTGATGTGAGTATGGTGCCTTTTGCCCGGCTGAAATTGCAAAGCTGTGGTAATAGCGAGGATAAGCAGCCTATTAGAACTGCGTGAAAGTGCCTTTACATGCCTTGCCACTTGAACACTTTCAGAGCAAAATGGCAGGCTCGTGTTAGTGATCGATTGGACAGGCCTCTGCAAACCATGAACCTCCCCTTTAATGCCAACACATATGGCCTTTTCATGGTAAGGCATATTGTATTAACGCGGCTGAAACGTGAGCCGCCATAATTCCACTTTCTCTACGACTGAGCCCAAATTGAAGTTCAGATAGGGCACCTCAGGCTTCCCCAGAAAAATGTGTCTGTGTGAAAACGCGATGTAGAATGCAGCCAGCTGAATCATTGTAGGTATTATGAATTTGTCCCCCTCTGTCAGCTGTAGAGTCAGTGGAGGCAGCAGCAGCAACGAGAGTCTTTACCTTAAGATTCCAAAGGGGCAAGGTTCCCAGAGCAACTGATTTGAATCCTAATTAAAACAGGAGATTTGATTAATTAGCTCAACTATGTGTGTGTGAGTGCGTGTGTGTGTGTGTGTGTGTGTTGCATGACTCTCTGAATGTGGCATGTGTGTGGGAGTCGGCATGTTCTTGTGAGTCACGGTGTATCTTGTGTGTAGTTATGCTTAATGAGGAGGGGGGTGTTATATGCCTATATGTGTGTGTGTGTGTGTGTGTGTGTGTGTGTGTGTGTGTGTGTGTGTGTGTGTGTGTGTGTTTATGTGTTTGTTCATGAGCCTGTGGGTAATCCTGTGAATCACTACTGTGTCTCCAGCATGTGTGCTCATGTGTGTGTGTGTGTGTGTGTGTGTGTGTGTGTGTACTCGTGTGTGTGTTTCATGTCTCCCGGGAGGCTTGTCCTTGCCTGCAGTACTACTGTGTGAATCAGAGGTGAGTCCTCTGGAGTTGCCCTCTGCTTTAATCTGGAGCTAATGACAGAACCACCTGCCCTCCTGGCCATCCTCCCCCCTCCTCCCCCATATCTATCTGTTGGCTCCTCTCCCCTCTTCTTCCCACCTCTCCCTTTACCACACATCTCAGCCAGCCCTCACAAACCCCCAAATTCCCACTGCTCATTGCCTCCCTTTCACTCTCTCCCACAACCGGCCTGTTATTTTCCTTTTCCTTCTTCACCCCCCCCCTCTTCCCTACTCTCTTCCACTTGCTTTCTGCTCTTTCCCACAGAGTACAGGGTGCCCTTGCCTGCCTCTCTGATTGCCTCATCCCGCTCTGTAACTAGAGACTGGGGGCAGTGCGGGCCCCACAGAAACCAAGACACGTGTTAAGGGACAGCGCAACAGTATGTGAACAATATGTAGCTTTAAGGAGATTTTCTGACCCGTGGATTGGCAGGGGAGAGGAGTAAACCACGCTCTCACTCTTGTCTGTGTGTCTGCTTGTCCTTGAGTCTTGAGTGTGTGTGCATTCGCGCATGCAAGCCAGTCCTCCTGTGAACAAAAGCATAATTGGAGAGAGCTACAAAAATTGGGTGATCACTTCCTGCAACGTGTCCACAGTGGAAGACAGGACCAAGTGAGCATGGGGAGGAAAACAAAGGAAGAAATCAAAGAAGGAATGACATGTAAACCACTCTGAATTGACAAGAGCCCACAGGAGAATCAAAGTAAGAAAGTAAAGAAGGAAAAAAGGGAGAGATAAGGGAAGGAGGGGAGGAAGAAAGGGGAGTGAAATAGAAGGAATCTTAGTATGATCTGACAGAAATTATTCAGATTGGAGAAAGGAAAAGGCTTTGGAGAAGGAGAAAGCGGAGGAGGAAGAAAGGAGAAGTGGCTGAAGTGAAACAGCATGAATCCCCATCCATTTCAGCACTGGACAGCTCCACAGACAGCACTAGGCCAGTATAAATAGATCCCCTACTTTAGAGGCCCCATCAACGCTCCGAAAAAGTGCTTTATGTGCTCAGAGCGGCTCCTGCCCCTAGAGAACAGACACGCAGGTATCTGATGGTGCCTGATAACCATCTTCTCTCAGTTCCTCTCCGTTTGTTTTCTTAATTTAGGGAGCCTCTACGGTTCAACGACAGCACCATGGTGAGGAAAGCGGGTGTTTTTCTCCCAGATTCTCCGTCACGGGCATTGTTACACTCTGAGAATATAGCCTCAGGTCTGGGATCAAATTACCCCTGCCACAGATCTGGCATCACCAATCACAGAGCTGGAAATAATATCTCAGTGCCAAAAACTTATTTATACATCAGCTGCAACCCTGCATGTTAGAGGTGACTTAAATGTGTGCGTGTGTCTGTAAGCAGTCTACACAAATGCATGTGTGCATGTGGCTGTGCATACATGCCCTGCATCCGCCAGCCTGTTTCCATTGCAAGTGAGCATTAAGTAGCCTTGTGGGGAAGCTGTAATGCAGCCTAATGCACCTGAGAGCCCTGAAATCTATAACCATCATCTACATCTTCCTGATATTACTGGAACCGTCTCTGTTACTGTTTCTGATAGGAATCTCCAGGGAGAGCTTTCCCCTCCACTGCTGTAGGGAGAGGTACGGCGAGAGAGGAAGGAGAGAATGTGTGTGAGGGAGAGATGCACCTCTCCATTTCCTCAAGGTGATTCACCTTAATGCACGCTGAAATCAATGTGAAATTGAACTGAAAATTGAACTTTCAGCTCAGTAATGTGGAAGACATGTTGTTATTAAATCTTTTCCTATAGCCATGAAACTGGCTGACTGATATTTGAACACTTTTGAATGCTTGTTGGCACCACGGTGTCCTTGATGGAGACCCTGCCATTGGTCCACTGGGGACCCCCAGGCTTCACAAGGGGCCTAAACCTGCCACTTTGAGTCAGTATTGATGGTGCAGCAGCCACCTATAGGCTGTGATTAGCCGGTGTAGGAGGATAAAGTCAGTGTTGGTGGGGGGCTTCTTCGCTTTCAATCTCAGTGGCATCTGTTGCGCCCACCACCTCCATTTGGCAAGACAGGTGTTTTGATGTAGGCCGTGCAGACTTCCAGGCCTCCCTGTAATCTCCGCTGTTCCTCTCATAACAGTCACCACAGTTTTCCCGACTGATGCTGTGTGCGTGCTCCCGCGCGCGCGCGCGCGTGTGTATGTGCGCGACGAAGCCAGCTGGCACGAGTCGCCATGGTAACACACACCGGTTTCACGAAATCCGTCGGTGCTTAAGGGCAAGAGGAGAGATGAATAAACTAATGAGATTATAAATTATTGTCGGTATAGCTGAACAGTCGGGGTATTTTTACCAGACTGCACACGCAGGCAACGTGAGGAGAAAGTTTATGGGGCCCATTGTCTGTGACTCCGTTGTGTCTTCTGTAATCTGTTTATGATGAGGAACTGAAGTGGCTCCTCTGGTGAGGAGGAACCCACCCTGCGCGCTTTATGCTTCATATACAAACTAGCAGTTGCGCGCTGCCTTATTGCATGATTAATTCCGGCGCCTCCGTCCCCCCCCGTTTCTCCTCTATGAATTACCCAGTTGTGTTTGAGATGAAGAGAGGATTCTCCATCACTACGCAGGCTACAACTCCGCGCATTGCACGCCTGTCCAGCGGTCCAGTGCCGCAGCTCCCACGGGCTGCACTGTGGAGAAGCGGACCTGCATCCTAAAGCCAATCGTTTTTTTCTCTCTCTTTCTCCCTCTCTCTCTCTCTCTCTCTCTCTCTCTCTCTCCCCCGGTTTTTATCCTCCACCTCATTGCAGTCTTATCACGTCCCCCCCCCTTGCTCTGCCCCCCTCCCTCCCCATCCGCCTCAGCCGCTACAGGAGAGGAGAGAGAGGGAGAAGAGTGCGGCTGAATGTGAACGACATGTCGACAGTCAGCCTCTAAAGTGTTTTCTCGGTCGTTCCCTAATTCTTTGGCGGCGGACTGAGTGAGTATTACCCGCATCCCTGCTCTGCTAAGCGTCGCTGTGTGGATCAGAGAGGCTGGTGGGGAGAGACAGACAATGGGGAAAGCAATTGGATTGCGTTACTCTGCCAAGGATTTTCATACATAGCCTGGTAAATGTCTTAATAGGTTCTGTTAATGACTAGGCTGTTTAATTGGTCATGCTTTAATTCTACTAACTATTACAGTTTGTGTGCTGTAATGTTAAGGGCTAATTGATTTTCTTGGAGGGCTGTGGGCTATCCAGGCTGATAGCCCCATACATTTGATCACTGATGCTGCTGCTTGCCTGATAGTGCGGGTCTGTGCTGGGAGCAGGGGCCCATGTAAAAGCCAGTGTGAAGCTCGGTGAGACTCTGTGTGTTCTGATGGACAGAGAGGACGGAGAGGTAGACACTGGAATTATGTGACATGAATAATATGGTGAAGAATAAGCAGTGACCGTCATCTCTGGTTCGCTTGCGTCAGTGTGCAGGTCTAGAGGAGAGAGGAGGGGGAAAAAAAAAAAAACTCAGAGTCAGAGAGACTCAAGAAAGACAGGGAGGGAAGCCACACCTGTGTCAGGCCTGTTTTCAGATGGACATGAAGACAGACAGAGAGACAGACAGACAGGCAGAGATTTAAATTCTGCTGCGCTGTCACCAGTCAACACTTAAGTCCTTTCCTTTCTTGTTACCATAATGATGCAGAGCTATGCCGACTGCTGACTAGTCCACTCGGCTGATTGGAGAAAGAGGCTTGAGTGTTGACTGTGTTTCTTCTGATTAAGGAGAGATGGCCATCCACCAAAGCAGAATCTAACAGGAGGGATCCCAGTGGTCTATCTGGACTCAGTATTGATCTCCTCTATACAGGGGGCTTCGGGCCCAGCAATAAACAATGCATTTTCTTTGACGAAACCGAAGACCTACTGGGACTGTGAATGGGTTGTATTCTGTATTGTATTCCAATTTGTCAAACTATAGAGCATGGTGGCCTAGATTGTCCTGTGTTTCTTGTGTGCAGCATACATGCTCCAGACACTTTACTAAATGGGTGAATGTTCCTCATCTTTTTCACTTCTCTCCATGGTTTTATTGTAGGAAGTATTGCAGCACATGGTTTGTTATGAAAGCACACACTCATCTACACGTGTCAAGCTACCTGTTTCTGTACTTGGCAGGCTATAAAAGCCTACTTTTTGGATATGGTGTGACCTTTCTCACATTGTTTTCAACACACACACATGCAACTTGGCGCCAGCGCTGCTTCTCTGTGAGGCAGGCGTACATTGTGTGCAGGGTGAGAGGAGGGCTTTGATGTAATCAATATCAGATTTCAGCTGTTTCACTGTGAGCTCTCATCCTGAGTGGCAGCCTTGACTGACTTCTTACTGCTTATGCAATCCCACTCCTCTCTCTCCCACCTCACCCGTTTCCTCTTCCTTTGTACCCACTCTCTGCCCATTACTCTTCCTTTATCCATCTGCCTCTCCTTTACTCCATTCCTTCACCTTGTTCCCATTTTTCCTCCTCCTCCTCTTCTCATTTCCACCTCTCCCTTCATCTTTCCCCCATCATAATCATCTCTGTGATTGCTCTTCCTCTCCCGGGCGGTGATGTTTTCACTGCTGCCTCCTTGTCTAACTCGCTGATGCTAGATTATTGCTGTATGATTACAGCTACCATACCATGATGATCATTATTGCATTTCACATGGCAGTGTTCAACACTGTATGAGCAGATCGAGATGCTTTATCCAATTTAGATCTCATTAAGACTTGAGAGGAAATATCCTCACGCAAGACTCACATCTCAGCTGTTTTTTTGTTTTTTGTTTTTTTGTTCCCAGGACTACAGCAACTCTGCTTTCATTCTGTTGTTATTGCAGTGCCATTCTCATCACCATCATCATCACCATCACTATCACCATCAGTCCATGCTCCTGCCCGTCATTGCACTGCCTTCACGTCAGCCCTTTTGAAAATTTTGAAGAGTTTGGATTCTCAGCGATGCTTTCACTCCACTGTCATTATCGCAATAATGATTATGACAGGACTCGATGGCTGTTGATAACCTAACATATTCTGCTGATTGATAATATGGGGTATTTTGTCCCTCATCCTTCTGTTCTCTGATTGCCATTCATCTTATTAAATGGAACAGTTCATTAGACAGAAGCATTATGAATCTGATTTGCATTCACCCATATTCATATTGCATACATTAAAACAACACATGCGTGACATTTCAGCTTCACCGGGCATTTGAGAGTACAGATGAATATATTCATCACAAGCTTCCCCCCCCCCCCACTTGTCCAAAAAGCCACTCTAAAAATGATAAAATGTGATTCACAGGTGAACTAGCCCACGTGTTTGCCTTTGTTTTGCATTTTCAATGTCAGAATTTGAATTTTTAATTCAAAAGCAATGTCCTAGCAGCTGAGAGATTGTTCAGCTTCTTCTTTTTAAATCAATATTTCCTGCTTTGGTGAAGCCTGTAAATCCAAAGCCTTGTTTTCCATGCTGAATGCATCTTACATATGTTTACCATGGTTCTGCTCATATATAGTTGGCCTATACATCATTATTCCAATGTAATGCAGCCTAATTCTTTCCCCATGGCACTCCAGTCTGTGTGATTTAACTTTTATTTTCTGACTGCTTTGGTATGCTTGTGATGTATCATCAATCTGATTCATCCTGAACTGCCTTTTGCTGTTGCCTCCCTGGCCGTTTGCCCTCTTTTAACTGTGTGTGTGTGTGTGTCTGTGTGTGTGTTTGTGGGTGCGTGAATGTATGCATGTATGTGCCGTGCCTCACCGTGCAGTGCGGTGAAGGGCCGATGCCGGGCTGTAGCCCCAGGCTGCTGAGCTGAGAGGGAGAAGCCGGAGGATGCAGTGGGTCGCTCTGGCAGTGGCCCTGGGGTGTGTGTGCCTGTCCCGGGCGTCGCACACCCCCACCCCTACCCCCACCTCCACACACACCCCTCTAGTGGACAACTCCGAGGAGGAAGTGGATGAGCCGTGCTTCGAGCCGTGCACGTGCGAGGTCAAAGAAGGCGTGCTGCACGTGCACTGTGATGGGCGGAGCTTCACCAATGTCAGCCAGGTATCATCCCTTTTCATTTATCAGGCAGTGCACGTGGAGCTGCACTGCACTTTATGGCGCTGTCATTTATCTCATTAACATACCGTATCTCCAAGTCTAATATCCTGTCTCTAATGTGGCTTATGGGTGTTTCTAACTGTTAAGTTCATGTAATTAATAGGATAACTAATCAGACCTCTAATTAATCATTCAGGTGTCACAGTCGTGGGTCCGCCCTTTCAAACTCAACCTCCAGAGGAACTCTCTGAGGCGTCTCTATAGCAACGGGTTTCAGCACCTTGGCAACGCAGTGTCGATAAACCTTGGCAACAATGCACTCCAGGACATCCGAGTGGGAGCTTTCCACGGTTTGGCCAAACTGAGACGCCTGTACCTCCATGAGAACAAGCTGGAGGTCTTCAGAAATGATACCTTCGCTGGCTTAGAGGCTCTGGAATACCTCCAGGTAGGCTTGAGAATATTATCCCTGTTGATTATCCATGATTGACAGGATTGTTTCCCACATGATTACAATAGATAACTGTGACAGAAATAGTGGCCAGCAGATGGCTTGAGTGAAATAATCTTCTCAAGATCTCTGTGCATTTTCAATTGGAGAGTGCCTCAGCTTTCCTGATGCATTCATTCCAGTTTTCAATTGCAGCAATTATGTTCATCACATTTTCTCTTTTTACCTGCAGGCCGACTACAACGTGATCAAACGAATTGACAGCGGTGCTCTGAGGTTCCTCTACAAGCTCCGGGTTCTCATCCTCAACGACAACCTGATCCCTGTCTTGCCTGCTCATCTGTTCAGGTTTCTGATTATTTTACTGCAAAGCTTTTGAATTATGCCGGGACTGATCTGTAGAAATATCAGTGTCAGACACAATTAGCCAGTCTGTACTGCTGTTGAATTAATGTTTCTGTGGCACACTATTTCATATCATAAAAGACGGATTAATCATCAGATAAAAAGCAGATTTCTCAGGAATGGAACGTGTGAACCTTTATTTTCATTTACTATCACATTGTCCTTTCATCTAATCTAGCTAACTATCCCCTCCTCCTGCTGCTCCAGATCTGTGTCTCTGACTCATCTGGACCTGCGGGGAAACCGTCTGAAGAGCCTGGCATATGCTGGGACCCTGGAGTACGTTGGTCGCTCCCTGATGGAGCTACAGCTGGAGGAGAATCCCTGGAACTGTGGCTGTGAGGCAGTGCAGCTACAACAGTGGCTGGGTCAGATCCCCTACACGGCTGTAGTCGGGGACGTTACGTGCGAATATCCCTTCCACCTTCACGGCAAGGACCTGAGGGAAATCCCCCGCAAGGAACTATGTGCTGACCTCCCGGATAAAGAGCTACAAGCAGAGGGGGGTGCTCCATCAGCAGGATCACAGCCCCAACATTTGCCCCCAAACTCTAAACCCAACTCTCAGCCTGGGCGAGTCAGGCCAACTAAACCCTCCTCCATGGTCCACGGGTCCCGCCAGAACACTCATACCTCCTCCACTTCATCGTCCTCTTCCTCAGCTGAGCGTAAAGACAGGGAGAGGCACCTGAGGCCCACTAAAAGGCCTCGACCCTCCAGAATATCCCCCACACCTCGCAGTCTAATGCCCAACCAGAATCCCCCCGTGGCTGGCTACCAAACACGACCCCCTATCCCCATAATTTGTCCCCTGGGCTGCACTTGCAACCTGCACATCACAGACCTGGGCCTGACCGTCAACTGCAAGGAGAACGCCTTCCTCAATGTGTCCCAGCTCACACCTCGGCCTCTCAACGGCCGCAAGCTGTACCTGAGTGGAAACTTAATACAGAGGATCTACCACACAGACTTCTGGAATTTCTCCAGCCTTGACCTGCTTCACCTGGGGAACAACCGCATCTCCTACCTCCAGGAGGGGGCCTTCTCCAGCCTGACAACCCTGAGGAGCCTCTACCTGAACGGGAACAACCTGGAGAGGCTCAGCCCCCACATGTTCCTGGGGCTGCAGAATCTAAGGTAAGATTTGTTTTTGTTTTTTGGATCACCCGCAGCGTTTCAAGCACGTTGCCTTGACTGCACTTCAAACAAATTCATAAACTGAAACCACATGTCAGCTTAGGTATTTAGACATTTGTTTATAAGTATGTGGAAATTAATTTCACTGTAATACTGGCATAGCACAGAGCAGAACATTTTGATTACCATTATGCCAGAGTTTGACTGAAATGAAAGGTGCCCATTCTCTTCCAGGAGTGTCACTTGTTAGTCATGCTGCCTGATGGCATGCTTCAGTTGAGGTGTGAGCCTGGTATGAGTGACAACGTGAAAATTAATGTTTTTTTGTATTTACATACAGAGGTGTTGATAAGGCGGTGAGACGTCTGGATGATGCCAGGAATTAGCTTTTTGGAAAAAGGGTTATTATAAAAAACGAGTCATCAGAATGATGTGTATGTATCATTGTCAGATTAAGCTTACAAAGATAATTCCTCTGCAAATAATGTATACAGTTAATATCTACAGTCAGTAATTGTATTTATTCAGTGAGTTAAACATTGTGGTGTTTGATCAAGACAACAGGTCAACTTTCATCCTCCCGCTATAAAAAGAATGAGAGGGTTCAGAACATCATTTAGCCTTTAGTTTCCAGGTACACTGTCTCCATATTTCAAGATAAGGTTCAGAAAATCTACAAACCCATTAATTTGACTATTAATCAATAATAAAGAAGATAAAAAAGTCTGCCTCTTAACCTCTCGTTAGCCTTTGTTAGTGAATGAGTGGTATATTTAAACCACATCTATTACTTATTTCAGCAATGGAAGTATATTGGATGACTAGCATGCAGGGAAAAGTCTCCAGTAATACTTAATTATTCCCTAACTTCACACAGACTTCTATTATTGAAAAAAAAACTTAAAAATTCAAAGTGTCTTAAATTTGACATGATGACCGGGCCCACCAAGGCAAGTGTAAGTACTCATCATTGCAAAATTATACAATATCATTTGATTTGATTCTGATCAGCTAATCAGCTGTGAGCAGCAAAAGTGCAGATTAAGTAAACTTTCTCTTATGACTTCTTTAAATACATTTTCATTTATTATATTATGTAATTATAATGCAGGGATTACCTACAGAATACTTTAAAAAAAAAAGTGAAAATTCACACTGTGCTCTAATTGAGAATTACTTATTTATACAAATTTAAGACAGATAAACAGAGGACCTTATTGGCTTTTCCTAATGTTATTGTATTTCATGTATCTTTGCTGTCTTATATCACTAAGTACTGAGGTGCAGTGATAGTTTCCTTAACATAACCATTCCCCTTTTATCCTCCTATTTCCATAGCCTATCTTCAGTTTCTTTGCATGAGAGCAGAGACACTGTAACACTGTCCTCTCCTCTCTTTAGGTACCTTTATTTTGAGTACAACGAGATCCGTGAGGTAGATCCTGGGACCTTTGACTCCATGCCGTCCCTCCAACTGTTGTTCCTCAACGCCAACCTGCTGCGGAGCCTCCCTCTCGGTGTGTTTTCTGGAGTTAATCTGTCTCGTCTCAATCTGAGAAACAACCACCTTCTGCAGCTTCCTATGGTTGGCGTGCTGGAGCACCTCACCGGACTGGTACAGGTTGGTGCAAACCTATTAACTTATGATTGAGGGGGTTTCAGTGCAGGTGAATGCTTGATAAAAACAATTCTGATCTGCTAACATGGTGTTAGCGTAAATGAGTCAGATACCTGGCACGAGTGTTTTAGCAAATTAGGGCCAAATAACATGCATTTTGTTGAGTGACAGTGGCAGGGTGAAAAATGGAAATTATTGAATTGGATAACCCCCATTGATTTACTAAACGAAAATGTGCATAATTATACAGAGTATATTTGTTTCAAATGTCAGACGATGAGATTAAAATAACAAATAGATTGCCAAGACACATTGCATTATCACAGCTTGATGAAAGAAACAAAACAAGCTGAAATCTTGGATCAAGCCATACCGGCATTTAAAAACTTCTGGCAGCTCCTGATCTCCTGGCCTCTGGCACAGCTGCATTTTTCTCCGTCATCGGCATCATCTGTTGTTTTGAGAGCTCTGCTGTGGCATGTGGGACTACGGTTGCGCCTCAGGTATTCTAATTGGAAAATTGCAATTGACTCGATTTGCATAAGTTGTCTTAATAAATCAGGAGCTGAACTGGAGAAAGCTGAACCCCTCAATTTTTTAAGCAAGGTTGTAATTAACGCACCTCTTAGTAAACAGACTGTATAAACTACAGTATGTGCTAAATTTGCTGTTTGTGTTAGACCTTACCTCGCACATTTGACTGCAGCATTATGTGACTGGTTGCTGTACACAATGCGTGGATAAGGACCGAACCCGAGGTATTACATTTTTTCATCCTGCCTCCTCTCACTTCAGCAAATTTAGTGTACCAGGCTTTTCTTAGACAGCCAGAGTAGAATGAGGTAAGGTGGGTGTGGATTAGCCTGAATGTCATTGTGAATTTCCGTTTTACTTTGCTCCATGAAAAATTCCTGATTCTAGGTAGTGTGGGTGAGGCTGGCAGTTCAGAGGCTGTTTCTAAATGTTTGCTCAGGGGAAGGACGACAGTGGTTTGTGGAGCTGGAGGAACCATGTAGAAGTGCATTATGTTTTTGTGCTGTTATACACCACTGATGTCCAAGAGCATTAAAGCATTCACCAAATGGAAGTACACTGCGGGCCATATTCATAAAGCCCAGCGGTATCACCATTGTAGTGCTCAAAATCTGTAGCACAGTAATTTAATTCATTCATTTACCATGGTTGTTATTACTCTGACAAAGCCACATTAGCGCTGCCCATGGACTGCAGAAAATAATGTGACAATGATATCACCTGTTGACTTACTGCCGGCCTGTTTGAAGCTGGGGAAGTGGGATTTCTGGGCGCTGGCGTGTGTTTTTGGAGCCAGAGTTTGCACAGTAAAATCAAAGGGTAACACAGATGGAAGCAGGGTGAAGCTCGCAGCTGCTGTGAAAAGCAGTCCATTTTGATAATCATAAAGCAGCAGCATGTATAGCTTAGAGTCATTGTCACCATCAAGAACAGGATTATACAGTTACACCCACTTACATGCACTGATATTTCAGAAAAATACCTCACTGATGTCACTGTTATTTAAAATAACCATTAGTGAGACATTGCAGAGAACATTTAAATTGCTATGGTATTCTTTAAACTAGTGAATTAATAGCAACACAAGAGAAAATGAGTCTTCCCTTTGAAAACCAATGAAAAGAATATTATAAAATCATAAAAGGTTAGGTGAATCAGCATCTGAGTGGATGCCAGAAATATGTACAGTTCAGGAACACATATGTCTTTCTCAGTAAATGCGAAGGCATGTTGCGTAGCAGGGCAGCTCTCCCTCATTACTGCCAGCTGCAATGAAGAAACTTGCTCACAGCCACATTTTACCTTGTGTGATGTCGGATAGAAAAACAATGCGCACCCCCAGAAAGATTGATAAAAACAACACAGTATTCTTCAGGGGCAGGTTTGACAGGAAAGCATTGCATTTAATGCCCAACTAATATTCACCTGATTATCAGTTTTACTTGAGTCTGTGTTAATTCTTCATCAACCTATGTGCACTACAGTTTGATTGAATCAGCTTATTACTTTATAGCATAAAGACTGGAAACAGCTAGCCTGGCTCTGTCCAAAGGTAACAAAATCCGCCTATCAGCACCTCTTAAGCCCACTTATTAACACATTATATATCTTTTGCAGTGGTGTAATGTAACGAAGTAATAATACTTCGTTACAGTACTTAAGCACTTTACTTTACTTGAGATTTTATATTTCTGTCAACTTTCACTTTTACTCCACTACATTTTCTAAATAAAATGTGTACTTTTACTCCAATGCATTTACCGTAAGCATCTTCGTTACATCGTTACTACAAAATAAAATCGGAAGAAATTTGGTAGCCTAATGATGTTGGAACACAGACTGCAAGCAAGCAGGTTTGGCAAGCTAGCTTGCAAGTTATATCGCTGGTTAATCACGTTAATGCGCAAATGCAAACAAGTGCTCTCAAAGCGTGGTTAAGATTCAATTTCGGACGAATAAAGGACAAATAAAGGAATGTTCTATAAATTCTATAAGTTGTGAATTTCAAGCGAAGTGCAAGTTCAAGTACAATGAGGTTCAAGTGTAATGTACGCTCCATTTTTAAGGTGGTGTACTTAAAAGAATAAACGTCATAATTCACAAAATTCTGACTGCTTGCTTTTTTATTAACAGCATTTACTTGTATTTTTACTTTCAATACTTAAGAACATTTAATATCAGAAAATTACTTTTGATACTTAAGTACAGTCAATATCAGATACTTTAAAATTTTTACTCAAGTAATATTACAACAGGTGACTCTAACTTCTACCAAAGTCATATTCTGATGAGATACTTGTACTTTTACTCAAGTGTGGCTTTCAGGTACTTTATACACCACTGCTCTTTTGTTTAATCAGTACAAAGATAGTTTTAAAACAACAATAACACTGCACTGCTCCCAAATCTTAGCTTTTAGCTGTGGAGCTGCTAAGCTGTGATACACAGTACGTTACTTAGGTGGCTGCTGAGCTATTAACCTTATAAACAGTGTTTTAAGGCTGAGCAAAATAGTTTCAGACCAGCAACCAACTGAACTTCAACGGTGACGATCAGCGGCCGGTTAGCTTATGAAAAAATGAATCTTTCACAAAACTCATTTATAATTTTCACCTCTAATACTTACCACTTACTGAATGTTAAAACTCAACTTTCTGTTATCAGACCAACAGAGGAGTTTTATAGTAGTCAGGTAACAGAGTTAATTACAACCACTAATGTCCTCACCAGATCATATGTAATAATTCTATTAAAAGATTTCTCGTCAGTACTGGTATATCTCCTGAACACAAAACAAACCAGAGGATATGTTTATGCACTGAAAACAAGTTAGATATTTTTTGTGATATCAGCCAATATTTCACTTGAAGCTGCACAGCGCAGCAAAAAACACGACCACCACAGGTGCTTTAGACATAAATACATTAGCTCAATAAAAGCCCTTGAAATACCAGGCTTTTAGCAGCTGTGGAGTTTGACCAGTCCTCCGGAAAACATACCAATGTATTTTCTTTTTCAGAACAGAAGATGGACTTTAGTCTCATTGATGGTCTGTCTCACTGCTTCTAATTTAGTAAATTCCAATAAAGCCAGTTTACAACACAACATGTCACTGCGCTGTATGCTGATTTTTTATTCAAAATAAACTGGATTCTATTCTAAATTGTCCGTAGGTGTGACTGTGAGTGTGAATGTTTGTCTGTCTCTGTGTGTCAGCCCTGTGATTGACTGGCGACCAGTCCTGGGTGTACCCCGCCTCTCGCCCAATGTCAGCTGGGATTGGCTCCAGCCCCCCCGCGACCCTCTAAGAGGATAAGCGGTATAGAAAATGGATGGATGGATAAACTGGATTCTCTCAGTAATTTTTCAATTATCTGAAGGGGTGGATAATATAGACAGTGGATGATATAGACATGATTAATATTGCAGTTATTGTTGCAGTATTATTTGTATGTCAGTATATTATGATATTTACTAAAGTATTCAAAATCACACAGTGGAGTTAATGTTTCTAATAGTGTTATTCTGTTTTTACAGGGTCAATATCTTGTAATATTTACAAAAAATATGTATTCAAAGTATTTAACATGTCATGCTGTGACAGAGTTTGGCCAATATATGTTGTTAGCATTCGTTTAAACATGAAAATTGTGAACCACAAAATTTGGATATGAGATTATTGTCATTATACGGTCATATATGGAGTGGTATCAAACTATTATATTGGATTATTGGTCAGCCCTATATATCTATAGCAGTCATGAAAAGTAGATTCTTTATAAATGTTCTTTCCAGTGTGTGTGATTTACAAAAATGGCCATACTCTCAAAAAACAAAGACATTACAAAAACCTTCATTCCTGGGCTCATTTTGTTGTGTGGTGTTTTTCTCGACACATCTCGAACACAGAAAATCCAGATATCTAATACTGCGGCATTAAAAGTCAGTGTTTGTTTTCCTTCAGAGATCAAGGTCTTCTTTCTAGACTCACCATGTTGCGCTGATGTTCAGCAATCATACAGAGGCAGAGATGCCAATTTCTCCACTGACAATAGCCTCAATGGACCAGAAACTCTTTGCTCTTTGCTATTACTACCACTCTCTCTCCACCTACATGAAACACAAACTGCTGGATAGAACAAGTTCATGCCCCTTCTCAAGGGGTTGTTCAAGTCGCTCTGGGAAATATGGGAAATCACTATCTGAGGTAGAAGTCGACGAGGCAGGCAAAGGGAGCGTGAGTACACTATGAAAGTAAATTACAACACTTCAAAAAAAAAACAACAACCTCCTGGAATGCACTCAACTTCACAGACTGATGAAATCTACAGTGTAAGAGTATCCATGGGTGGCTTTGTATATATAACGTCTATTGGCGCCAACTTGGGTTAAACATTGGGGGGGGGGGTAGTGTCTGATGACTAATGTATAATAAAGAAACTTGGGTTTATCAAATGATATTTGTTGTTAACTCCAGACTCCTGTGGATACACGTTACAGCAGGCATGATGTTTTTCTTCTTCTTCTGCCACTAATGTAGCCAAAAGAACAGCCAGTGTAGGCGAAGCTCTGACCTGGTCGCTGCCGAACGTTCGTAAAAGAGGAATGTGCATAGAGACAGAAAATCCTTGTCTGCTCAGAGAGTGTGTAGTGTGTAGTTAGCAGAAGAAATGGATTAAAAAGTTGTCTGGTAGTTTTTGGGCAATGGAATTTTTTTAGGCTATGGCTATTTTACCACAGCCTTTTTTTCCTGCTTTGCATCACTTGTATTACATTAACTTTGGGGGGGCATAAAACCCAATGTGCCCAAATAGATGGTGCCAGTGATAACATCTCACATATACTGTACCCGCAAATACAGTTTTCCAATATACACATTTTCCAGAAAAACACAAGTCTACATATACTGCAGATTCTTCTTCCAATGCTCTCTTTTCATTTTCACTCTGTGTATTATTCAAAAGACAATGAAACACATTCATCAGTATGGAGAAGGCTTGGCAAGCTGGAGCTCAGGGGCGTCTCGTCACCAGAGACTACAGCAAAATCCCTGCACCAGAACTTCCAAAACCTGCTTATATTGACTATATTTCTGTGAACTAACTACAGCAATTCGGATGACTGACAGGATATTGCTTTATGGGCAAAGTGATCAATTACAAGACACATGGCTCACTCAGAACATCCTGAATTTCTCCCCTGATGTGATTATTTTTTATAGCTCCCAAGTAAATTTTAGACAATTATTGCTTGATCTTTGGTCTCCGTCATAATGATAAAAACCCACAAGAGCAAATTTACTCTTCTGCAGCTAAAGGGCGGCAGTTTCCATCCAAAACTGATGCCATTATTTAAGTTAGGCTAAATATATTTTCTGACAAAGGAGGGGGGTTTTTTTGTGTGTATTTCATGAATTTCTTCCTGAATATGACCACAAGCAGCATCAAAACAGTAAATGTTGCTCTCAAAACTGTGAAATTTAAACAAGGCTCAAGGTTTCTGGTTTTGCCGCAAGAGTGTATACTGAGTGTACTGTATGTTAACGATACAGTGCCATTAACATACTGTTTGTGACTTTGTAAGTGAAATGAGTTTACTAAAAGCCTTCGTGTTCACAAAAAAACATATAATGGTTTCATGCACTCACATTTTTTCTGCGACTAGCACCTGTCGGGCTTACTGAGGGTCTATAATTTCCCTTCACAACAGAGCTTTGATTGACAGGTTGACAGCAAATCACACACTAGGTGACCAGGCGTATAAATTGTAAATGGTGTTGGACATGTTAGACAGATGCTTGCAAAAGAGAAAGAGATAGAGCCCTTGGGATCTGTGCGAAAGCAAACAATAGCTGGAATAAAATGCTTCAAGAATTTCAGCCAGATGGAGGATTGTAGTTATGAAAGTCATGAAACTGCATAAACAAGCTGACATTTTGGTCATACAGTGGTTATTTTAAATGTCACCTTGTTTTTTAATGTGCGTTCATGCTGAATTACAGCCCAGTTGTGTCGCAATCATGCTGAAACATGGACAACTGCGCTTTTCAGTAGACCTTTAATATAGTGGAAGTGTTCAAACTGAGTTAAAACTGCAGCAGAGTGTTGTTTTATACTCACCCTCCAGTCGCAATTATGTCATTATCTAAGTCACACAAAAGCCCACAGTGGGCAAACTCCAATAAAGTGAAGGAGCATCCTGTTGTTCAGTGTGAAGCATGGGGAAGTAGTCGTACCATGGCTCCCACAACAGCAATGCTGAATCATCTGAAAAGGCATCCATCTATTTCTGCCAGCCAGGGAGAGGGCCTAAGCAAATTAGCATGACAACATTTGTGCAAGGCCCTTGGAAGTGTGACAGAGAGCATATCAGCTTTCATTGCCAGTGTCATTGCTAAAGATATGGAACAGATCAGTTCTGCAGACAATACTACGTGATGTAAGTGATTCCCTTTGTGCATAATCTGCTTTAGCCTTTTCAAAGTGTGGCAAAGTGAATATCTGAGTTTGTTTTAGGATGCGCAATCAATAGCTGGCAATGAGAAAATGGGTTTACGCACATGCCCATTGGATTATAGCACAAGGGAGAGTTGCATCACATCCCGTCTATTGTTAAAAACAAAGTGATACTCTCACATGCTCGTCACACAAAACCTGCCGGTGAGTTTTGTCAATAACCACTTATGTGAACTCTGAGTGGTCTTTATTGTAAACTAAAATATTCCCATAACCTGCTGTAGTACATGTGTGAACAGGTTTTAAAGTGAGCACTTGTGGCTGGTACAAGTTGAATTGGTCGCTGTTCGGATTGTTCTCCATTATTGAGAACATAGCATGCCCGCGCACAGCCATTCAGGAAATGTAAGCACTTCAATGTTTTGATGACCCTATAATGGCATCATTTACATTAATCAGTGCTTTACATCACCTGCATATTTCAAAAAGTAATTTAAAGAGGCTGGCCATCGTGTAGAGCTTTATTCTATTATGCAAATAGTGAAAAACTCATTTTCCATATATTCTAGGTGAAAGGTAGCGAAAGAGAGAAAACATCATTTTTCTTGTTGTCATCTTATTAGAGTGCTAGCTACTGGCTTATTCCTCAACACAAGATGCTGTTACCAAGGTACTAATATATATCACAAGGATGTCAGCAAAATTATCTTCTTTTTTTTGGTTTACATTCCACAAAGTGATTCATGAACTTGAATTGCATGGCAGACCAGTAATTAGTGTACTATTAGACGATGACAACGCGCTGTGGTGTTATGTGTTTCTCCAGGTGGACCTGCAGCAGAACCCGTGGGAGTGCAACTGTGAAGCAGCTCCACTGAAGCGTTGGCTGGAGGGGCTCAGCGCAGTGGTGGTGATGGGAGAGGTTGTCTGCCATTCCCCGGAAAAGACCAAAGGCGTAGACCTCCGCTCCCTCTCCATGGAGCTGCTCTGCCCTGAGCTGGAGCCCCAGGAGGACCAGCAGGAGCAGCAGACAGCCCCCTCCACAGCCGCAGACAGCGGTGTATCGGTTGGCTACCCCGGCTCAGGGCTGGGGCCCCTGATCCCTCCGGGGAAGGATTCAATCCCTCTGTCGGTGTTAGTGCTCAGCCTGCTGGTGTTGTTTGTGTCGGCATTCTTTGCGGCAGCGGCACTAATCGCCTACGCCCTGAGGAGGAGGGACAAGCTGCCGTTCCGCCGCCAGGGAGAGGTAGACTTGGCCGGCATCCAGATGGAGTGTGGAATCTTCACCGAGCAGACGCACCACCACCACCACCACCACCATCACCACGGCCTCCCAGAGACGCCACCTCTACCTCCGCCCGAACACAACCACGTCTACGACACCATCTTGCCCCCAGAGGCTGTGTCGAAAGGTCCCGAGCCCACTGCAGCCTCACTCATGTGTAGCAACCCCATCTACAAAGAGGAGCAGGATGCAGCAGTGACACAGCGACCACAGCAGCAGCAGACGTTTGCAGCTTCCAAAGAGAGCGAGGGAGGATACTGCTCTGCAGCAGAGAAGGAGAGGGAGTGGACTCTGGAGGTGTCCTCATCCCCCATCAACACCGTTACAGGAGCAATGGGGCCGCTCGCCGGCCTCCACGGGAACGGCATCCTCTGCCCCACAGTGATCGACAGCCAGGGCCCCACCCCTAAGGTCGAACTGGTGGACTGCCTCTTCAGAATGCCTGCCCCCGAGTTCAGAGACCTGCCAGACAGGTACGCGAGGCCGCCGCCCCGCTACCCTCACCCCCAGGACTCCAAACAGGACGCCAGACCTGACCAAACGCTCGTGGTCACCACCGCCAACTCCACAGCAGGCGGTGGTAACAGCAGCCAGAGCGAGCAGGGAGCAGGAGAGCAGAGAGCCAGACTGAGGACCACACCAGACTACATGGAGGTGCTGGACCGCTCTTACCAGTTTTAACACTCCTCCTCCTCCTCCTCTTCCTTCTACCCCTCTTCTCTTGTCTCCTCATCATCTCCCTCTCTGGTGATGAATCATCCAGTAACAATGACTCCTGTACAGAAGCTGGCGTGGCTTTGAGAGGAGCCTGTGGGGGAGCGGGACTACACTACACACTATGTTTATTCCTGGATAACGAGCTGAGGTCAGTTTTTGTATTTTCCCCACTACTGGCGTATAGGTTGGTATTTGGCAAGGATTAGCTGATCCCAGATATCTGCCTGGAGGCGAAACTTCAGCTGCAGCTACTACAGAATTTTTTTCCAATCGTAAAAGTACTGAGGCTCCCTTTTTTTTTACTCAGCACCACAATGAGCGGGAGACAGCGTGGTGGTGGTGGTGGGCGTTAATGTTCATATTATCACTCTCAAAAGACCTGTGTGGAGGTGAAACACACCAGCTCTTTGCAACATCAAACACAGAGTCATAAACTGTGACAGCCGGAAGGTGTGGAGCGATGTAAGATGGAGAAACGACAGACCGAGTCAAACCGAGAGGGAGAGAAATGACTGGAAACAGCCAAGTGCCTTAGCAATGAACAGCCAGCAGTGTGGTCAATGCTTATTTTTCTATGAATACAGATCTATTTATCTAAACAAAAAGGTTTGACTACCAACGGATGGGACGCTGATGGACGACTGAGACTGAAACCAATCAAAGCCGCCGAATAATTGCATTCCCTGGATGAACCAAAAATAATAATATACCCAGTCAATATTGGAGTTGTTTGTATGCAGTTCAGTTCATTTTCATCTTATCCAGTTAACTTAATTTGCTTATCGAGTTGAATTTTTACAGGGCTAGATGAGGGACTTATCCAGGAATAGTTGGTTTGCTGTGTGAAATTATAAAAATGTTCTGGTTTTATGGAGGAAAGGATACAGAGATTCTGTTTTTTTTAATGCAAGACAAAACAAAGGAACACAGAAGGACACTGTGGCAACGGATGCATTTTGGATTTCTTAATCAGCCAGACTTAATGTGGCCACAAGGACCTCTGCTCCACGTTCTTTCTTTCATCGGACACAGAGGTTATTGTATTGATTTTTAAGTATTTCTCAGAGGAAAATTGAATGGTAAAAAAATATATAATGGACAAAAAACCAGGACGCAAAGGCTTTTTTTTTTTGTCAAAAAAAAAGACAGACACTTCTATCAACTATTGATTATTATCTTTTACGGAGGTACCTTTTTATGCTTTCATCTCCTACCAATAGTAGAGGCAGTTGTGAATATATTTATTCTTAGTTTTTGCGTGTTGAAGCTCTCCTGTAAGGGATCATGTTATATTAATGTATAGGATGATTCTGCATCTGGTTCAGCCTTCTTACCGCCGACCCACGAAATACAATAAAGGGTGCTACGTAAAGAAAACCTTGCGATGGTAGCTGCTGTGTGACAAATTGATGCACACATACACACACATGCCCTGACCCCCATGGATGCACACTCACTCTCTCCATCTCCATTGCCTTAATAGTGCATGAAAGAAATGGCTCGAGGTACGCTAAGCCTGTAAGCTTGTCCATGCAGCGTGTTGGAGAGATCAGATGAGAGTTGAGCAAAGCTGAGAGCCTGCAGGGTTCCTCACACTTAAGAGTGAATATAGAAGCTAATAGTGTGAAATCTACCACATTAATGGTATAAAATCAATACAATCTATTTGTGAAATAAGGACATGTAAGGCTGGTGGCCCCGGGGCCAAAGTTGTGAATTGCTCCATCTCTCTCCAGCTCTGTTTCTTTGTTAATGATTTTCTCCATCGTCCTTCTCTCTTCCACTTTCATCTCTCCATCTGATTTCTCTTTCTCTTCTTTTTCTCCTCTTTTTTTCCCCCTTTGCTCTTGTGGTGGAATAAAGCACAGGAGACCAAGATCTTCCAATACAAGAGACCTATTACAAGTAACAAAAGCCGTACATACAGAGCTGCGGATCCTTTTATACCGTTTCAACAGGAGTAAACAACTTCGCCTAAGCACATCCCTTGACCATTTCCAACACTGTTTCACAATCTTTCCTATGTGTGTCCTGGGTTATTTGAGGTTCTTATTCTCTGTTATGATTATGCAACTAAGTGAGTTACTCCAGATGTGGCTACTTCATCATGTTTTGGCATGTTGATGTCCAAACACTCATATCAGGATGTTCATGCCCTTACTGTAAACTTAAGATCAAGATGTGCTTAGTTTGGCAATAACCAAGTCCAGCACGTCATGGCTGGCTAACTGTTGCACAATCATTCATTTACTTGTACTTATTAAGTGAGTGAACACGTCAGAGCATAACACCACACTCTTGCCCTCCTCTCCCTCTCACCTTTCTCTTTTGCTCTTTCTTCTCTCCTCTATTTCTCCTTCCCTCTCTTTCTCTCTCATTGCTCTGGCTGTCAGCTCAGCCTCACAGGACAGACACGGAGAGACGCTGCTCTATATGCTGCTCGACACACAGGTAGCTCGCTCCGAAGTGTGTCTACGTTTGTGTGTGCGCGCGTGTGTGGTTTTTTTCTTTCTTTCTGCTGTGCTCTTTCCATCCTTCGGTGATGAGTGCAGTTCTTCAGATGCCTCCTCACTCTCAGTGTTCAGAACTCTGTTGCACAGATAATCCCCCTGTGGGTGCATTTGTGTGTGTAAGTGTGTGTGTATTCAGAGGGGTGTGCCTTTGTTTGTAGGTGTGTGTGTGTGTTTAAGAAAGTGTGTGAAGCTGGGTGTTTGTGCAGCTAGTGGAGTGCTAGTCTGTCTGTTTGTGTGTGCGTGACAGAGAGAGAGTGCGGCGCCACAGCCTGAGTCCAGCTTTAATCCTCTAAGCTGTGTAGTTCACTCATGCCACATCAGCCCCATTGTGTCTACAGACAAAGAAGCCCAGTTAAAACTAAATGCCAGTTAAAGCAACAAACGACTAATTATAGCATCATTCTCTCCGTCCTATTCTCTCCCTCTTTCTCACTTTTTAACGCTCCCTTCTCACTTCCTTGCCCGTGAACGCAGAGTGCCTGATTTTTTGCAACACTTTCTGTTCTGGACTTGTTCCAGCTGTGTGTGTGTGTGTATTTTGCGCCTGTGTTTCCCTGTATGCGTCTGTGTATGTGTGTTTGACTATCTGACAGCTTTGCCATGGTTCATGTGTTTGGGTCCTGTCAGAGCTGTCCTGTCACTGTGTGAAAAAAATCATTCATTTCCCAGAGTCGAGGATGAAAGAGTCTTTAGACTTCAAACGCCTGTGGGCCTCTGTGGCTTAGATTGCCTCTCGCTCTTCCTCCACCGCCGTGTCATTTATTCCTTAAAAAAAAAACACAAAAAAAACAGTGTGGCTGTGGCATCGGTTAAGTAGAGATGGCAGAGACATGCCGAGGAGCTGGACAATTAGCCTGATTAAAACACTGTCATTTTGCATAATAGATTTAGCCTGAGCTGCGATAGGCGGATCCTTTCTGAGCCTGTGTGTGTTTGTGTGTGTGTGTGTGTGTGTGTGTGTGTGTGTGTGTGAAGGCATGAAACCATATTCTTCTCTGCATAAACATGCGGGGTATTAAAAATGCACAGTTGGGCATAGTTTGATGTCAGTGAAAAGAGATCTGTTTAAAAGTCATGGTGCATAGCTGCAGAAGCTTTGGTGTTTGGGCATGACAAATAGTTGTGGTAGAGCTGGTCATCGCTCACAAACACACACACACAAACATTTACATCATTGCATCAGTGCTGCAAATGTGTGCACACTTTAATCATATAAACACAAATGCACAAGTAAACAAAGTCCATTTAAATATGTGCACAAACTGCACATACAAGCGCACATGCAAACACACGGTGTCTGCTGCAGCGCCGTGATGTTGTTTGGTCGCTCTGCATTGCAGTAATCGGCTCCACTCTTCTCCTCTGCTCTCACCCACAGACAATCACTGGCTCTCAATGGACAACATCAGCAAGGGAAATACCTACAAAGAGAGCGAGAGACATAGGGAGAGAGAGAGAGAGAGACGGGGAGGGGAGAGTAAGGAGGATGCTGGAAGGAAGAGGATGATGAGAAGGTAGGGAGGGAAAGAGGGACTAAAGAGGACAGAGGGAGATTTGAGGGAGGATGGGAAGAGATGAAAAGAAGGGGAGAAAGATCAGCGAGCGGGTGTTTCCAGGCTTAAGGCTGCTGGAGGACTTGTTAATTTGTGTGCGAAGAGGAGAGTTACAGTAGGTAGTGAGACACAGAGAAGAAGTACTTACAGTATGTGTGTGAAACTGATACTGTGTTTGCCATTGTGAATCCGCACATTTCTTTGCTCTGTGTCTGCTGTCTGGCACGCGATGCCACCCACATGATCTCTGGAAAGACTTGGAGCTCAGTTATGTGTCTGCCAAACAGTTACGGTCAGAAGATGAAGATTTCCGTGCCTCCCAGTGTAACACGACAGTACTTATTTACAGTGTATTGAAGCAAAATGGCGGATTATTCTGCGCATTGGCTAGGTGTTATTATAGTAAGCTGATATGTGTCTGTTACTGTGTCATTCTGCTGTTGCAGTAAGCTGGTGTGGAGACACTAAGATGGCAGGGACCGGGCCTGGCTGACGTTGAAAACATCACATGAGCTTTACAGGCCTTGTGTTGCAGTTTTCAACGTGTGTGTGTGTGTGTGTGTGTGTGTGTGTGTGTGTTCATGTGGTTTTGTATCTTTGTGCACATTTATGTGAGATTTATTAAGGTTTGTATGTGAAAGATCAGAAACAGAGAGAATAAGGAGAATATGGATGAAAGGATGGAAGGCTTTTTTCCATTTAGTTTTTTTTTTTCAGATTTTCACAGAAAAATACCTTCTGAAAGAAGTAGGTTCCTTTGAACAGACTTTCACCTGGATTTTAAGTCCCCTCACATCCGAAAGGTGTCGAGTTTCCTGCTGCAAGAAGACACTGTTCACCTCAGGTTTCTTGCAACGTTCAGAAGAAGAGAAGAATGGGGGGAAATGTAGATGACCTGCTGATCATGCATCCCTGAAAGTAATAAAAACATCAATAAATGATTAAACTACAGATGTTTTTTGCTACAAATGTATTTTCAAAATCTGATTTTCACTCGGATATTGGTATTATTGATTTTTTTTATCCAATTTTCCGCTTTTATAATATTCAATATATGCGAATTATTCGCTGTATTGAGAGCTACAACAAAAAAACACACAGCCTCAGGATCAGTGTCTCCCTGAAACAACTACAAGACAGTGTTGATGGCACCATAAATTCTGATTTGTGAACGTGTCTGCCTGCTGTTTCGACTTGTTTCCACCCCTGCCAGGAGCGAGCCAGGAGCAGAGGATTAGAGCCTACCTCAGCACTGGAATGCCGGGTGGCTGCTATTGCACAGCTCCCATCACCTAAATACCCCAGCTGGTGGTTTTAGTATTGAGAGGCAGTGGGCCACACAACTGTCGACTTTGCTCTTCATTTATGATAAACTTAAGTCGGCCTTAATCTCCGCCTGTTGCTGCGTGTTGAACCAGTGTTTGGAACAACATGTTTATCTGGCGGGGAAGGCGAGTGGAGTGGGAGCCAGGGGAAGGCACCCGTTCACAGAGATAACCCAGAATATCTTCTCTCCCTCCAAGTGCCGCTCTGAAACTGGGAGTGCAATTGTGTTTATGTGCCTTGGTTGCAGGGGCGTAACAGTGATTTATGGCTCCTGTGCACAGAGGGGAATTCTGGGACCTCTCTTTACTTTTTCATCACCAGAGGGATGGCATCAAGCATCTAAATCCACCCAGCAACAACGCAAAGTTCACACATTTTGATTTACTGATCAGTCCTAGAAAGATCTTTTTGGTTTTGGGTGGCTACCCTGATGGCACAAAGCTGTCAAGACTTTACAGGGGCTGAAAACCATAACATGATTATCAGTACTTTGTTATTAAATAACCCTGCAGTGAACAGTAATATCAGCTGAAGCTCATAATGTCAAATATCTGTTATAGAGGTGCCTCAAAGCCCCCAAAACAAACAATTTCCTGAGCCCAAAGTCAGTTTTTTCAAGATTTCTTTGCATTTTTTCTTTATTTTTATGGCATACAGTAGAGAGGGAGAAGGAAATGTAGAGAGACAGACAGGGAGATAACATGCAACAAGGGTCCCAATGCAGCCATAGTCAAACCTATAGTACGGCATGGTTATGTGATTCACATCTAAACCACTGGTGCCCCAAAGTCTATATTTCTTATATACATACGCAGACACACAAACGTTGGATATACTGGTGACAGACTTAAAATGCATTCAGTGCAACAGTGCAATAAGAACATTGTCTCATCTGCTGCCGTTTTATCAACCTATCCATCATGATGCAGTAACAAGTGAATCGACTGCAAATATTGACATCAGCTGGATTTATGTAGCTCTCACCAGACGTTAGTTAGCAAACCACCACACACAGAGACAAAATATTTAAAGCTGCACCAATCGATATTTTTATATTAACAACTGCTCAAATGAATACATGTAATGTGAAGGGAGTTGTTGGTAGTAATGAACCCACAGATTTATCACCCGCCTCTGCAGTTCCCCTCAGCTCTACAGAGCTTGTTAGCATCTTTTTTTTGATTCACTCTCACTGCTCTCATCAACGTGTAGCAGCAGGAAGCAGTTTTCAGTAGAAAAGCTCTGATAAACCCACTGTACGCTACCTGCTCAGCACCAAACTGAAGACAGGCAAAGTCAGCTGCTAGCTGATGAACGTAGCAGAGCATTTATCAGCTGAAGAACCAGATATTTCCCTCAGGAGTTTATAGAGACTATACTAGAGCTAAAAGCAGACTGAATATTGGACTTACATTCATCAGGTGGCCAAAAGCACGACTCCAAATGAATGCTAATGTTTCCCTGTGTCTGCAGGATGATTAAATGGGCAAATGATTGCTAACAAGTTTGCCATATAAACTTTATAAGGTGATAATAAGTCAATGTTGTATTTACAACTTGCTCTACTGCCCCCATGCGGCCAAAAAACATAATTTAATACTGATTTAAATCTCACTGATAAACCCGTCCTTAAAACAACGAATGACAGACTGGCAAACTATATTTTAATAAATCAAAACCAATTCATGAGGCACCCTTCACTTTAGAAGAATATGATGAAGAAATACAAGGTTACAGGCAGGGCACAAAATTAGCACCAAGACAGGATCAAAATCATCATGCATTGTATACACTGTATTATTGCAATTTTAATACAATTTAAAGTAATAATTAATAGTGGCATTTAATTTAAGTGTAATATTTATACCTAGTTGACCTTAACTTGCAGTATGCAGTTTATTCATTTCTATGTTAATTTTTAAAGCCCTGGTTCATGATGTTGCACTGGATTGTATTAAATTTTACAAATATTAATATTATTTCTACAGTTTACCTCGCGATCGTTGTGATGAAAGATAAAATAGTTGCCGGCATGAGAAGTTTCCAGAGTTTTAAAATCCTGTCTGTAAGTGTTACAAACTGTTGTGCAGTGTTTTGGCGTACTGTGCGTTTTATTTGTTTGAGGTTTTGATGATTTCCTCCAATCCGTGTTTCAAAAACCAGAGCAGTGTGAAATAGAAGTGTGAAATCTTCATAAATATACACTTGGGGATGACAAAAGGCATTTTAGTTCTGACAGTTTAGGAGCCATGGCTCATCCCGGGGAGCTGCTGTTTATATGAATGTGGGCATAAGAAAAGGCGTGCATGTGTGTGTGCGTGTGTGTTTTTACTGAATGAGAGCTGGTTGGTATGTGCACGAGCCAGTTCTCCAGCCGTGGAATGAATCAGATTGGCTCTCAAGACTGCGTACCTCACTCCGACGGGGGACTCGTAAAAGAAAGCCCTACATGAAATCCATTATGCTTAATTCCCCAAATCCATAATACCCTCAGAGGTCTTAATCTCCATCCCATTCTTATATAAATTAGCTTCCTCGTCTCTGGCAGACAGAGCTTTCTGAGTCGACACCAAATGCCCAGACCTCTTAGCTCTGAGTTGGGTGGAATCACTGCGACTACAAGGAACAGCCATGATCTTTTCTTTGGCCGCAGCACTTTAAAGGAATAGTTCGACATTTAGGGAAATAGGTTCATTCGCTTTCTGGCGGAGAGCCGGATGAGAAGATTGATGCCACTCTCGTGCCTGTTCATTGAATGTAAGGTTAGCTTAGCTTAGCACAAAGACTGCAAACAGGGGGAAACACCTAGCCTGGCTTTGTCCAAAATTACCACCAACATCTCTAAAGCTCACTAATTAACACGTTATACATAGCTTGTTTTATTCGTACAAAAAGTAGTAGAATACCGGCATGCACCTGTCCCTTCCATGCAGTATCTTTGCCTCACGAAGAGGTGCAAATGAACAAACTGACTCTACTGAATCACCGTTGTCACTGACAGAATCAGTAGCTTTTAGCAGTGGAGCTCCACTCACTGGTGACTGAGAGAGCCGCTGTTCACAGTACGTTGCTTCCTAGTTTAAAAGACCGGAAAAACCACAGAAACAATCATAATCTGATAACCCAGTCGTAAATAACAGGCTGCTGAGCTATTAACCTTATGTGCAGTGCTTGTATAGGCTGGTTTTATACTGAACTGAATGTGACAGCTTGGACAACAACAGACTGAAGATACTACTGAACTGAAGACAATGAATGTGAACGCTTAACTCAGAAAAAAAGTGAACAAACTAACAGTCAGTTACTAGGAAACTTTGAACTGAATTTAACAAAGTGATTTTAATCAGCAAAGTGATTTGTGATTTCCACCTCCACCCTCACACCTCCCACTCTCCCACGCCCTGCAGATTGAAAACCTTTGGATTAGACAAATGAAATATTACAAGTTAATTATTGACCTTTAGAGGTGCTGGAAGGCAGATTTAGTTACTTCTGGACAGAGCCAGGCTAGCTGTTTCCAGTCTTCGTGCTACGCTAAGCTAACTGGCTGCTGGCTGTAGCTTCATATACACCGTGAGTGGTATCAATCTTCTCATCTAACTCTCTGCCAGAAAGCGAATAAGCATATTTCCCAAAATGCTTTAACAGCAGAGGGACGTCGTTGACGTCTCACGGGCGCCGCTGTCCACCAGGAAACAGAATGAACTTGTTATTTTGGGGGCATGCACTGGGAGGGAGAAAAAAAAACGACGCTTTTTGTCAGGCTCAGATGTTTTTTTTCCCTCCAGTTTCCTTTTTGTTTGGGGCATCTGTCAGAGGCTGTTTTCTCGAAAGTGGTTCTGGGACGAGGATGAGTGAGGCGTTCCAGCGTGTGTGTGTGTGTGAGATGCTGGCTAACCGGGGGCGATGCACCATAGTTTCGAACCAGGAAATAAAAACAACATTCCAAAGAGAATAATGCAGCAGGAGGAGGAACCTAGTTCTACCGAGGTCCCCTGGCATTGCTCGCGAGCTAGTGTGTGTGTGTGTGTGTGTGTCTATGTGCCTCCACCAGCGTTTTTTGCATCTCTGTGTGTGCTGGTTATGTACACATGCTTATTCTCCAGCGCAAGAATGAATCACACACACACACACACACACACACACACACGGAGTCACGTAATTAGTGCTGGGTCCCCACAGCGGCATATTCCAAAGATTCTTCTCCACATTTCCAAAGAACACAATGTTTTGCTTCTCTCTTGTGCGACATTAATCAGGGGGGAAAGACTTTTACTGTTTTTCAGCCCATTTTTTTTAACCCCCCTTTCTCCCTCTTTACTTACTCTCCCTCACTCTATTACCCCTCCTTCTCCTCTTAATGGCTCCTTCTTTCAAACACCTCCCTCTGTAATTATTTCCTTCCTCTCTTCCCCCCATCTCCCTCCCCCTCTTTTTATTATATCTGCCTCCCTCGCCGTCCTTCCCCCTTCGTTACTTCTTATTTAATCTCACTTCGTTTTTACTATGCCCCCCCCCCCCACCACCACCACCACCACCACCACCACTCCTCACTCCATCCCTTCCCCTTTTCCTTTCTGTCTCCTCTGTCTGTCTCTGTTAAATGGGAGCAGTGACCCCATTACGGAGCGTTGGTGCTGCGGAGCGGAGGAGGAAGAGGAGGAGAGGGAAGGAGGAGCAGGAGGAGGAGAGGATGGGAGGATGGATTGCGTTCTGTGTGTTTGAATGGGATGATTAATGAGCGTCGCCTCCAGAGGGTGTTATCCCTGCTCCGGACCAGCAGGGACACCACTGGGTCACCTCTGGTCACTCACACACACACACTGCTCTCATACACACTGCTCTGATGTACACACTGACACAGTGCACACAAAGGCTTGCACGCTCTGCAAACACACTGTAAAGCACACACACACACACACACCTCACACACCTATCACCGCTGACATTATCATTAACAATGGTGGGACAATGGGATCGGGGGCCACAATAGCAAACACAACCCAGAGTGTGGGAGTGCTCACAGTTCATGAGCTGGATGTTATGCGACTCACTGCTGCAGATTTCCTCCTCAGGCCACTCTTTCCTGACCAAATATCTGATTGGTTGATTGATTTGACGACTTGACTCAATCCTGACTCTGAATGCTGGAATCTCGAAGTTGAATGTCCTCTTTGTCAGTTTCTTAATGATGCAAGCGAAGAGCTGCAACAAACTGTTGTTTTCAGCGTTGATTAATCTGTTAATTATTCTTCGATTAATGGAGTCATTGTTTAGTCCAGTGGTTGTCAAATCTTTTCTGTCATGCGCCTGTGCCCACTGTGCTAATTTAAGATACACCCAACTATTCACATTGTGGAAATTAGCATAAAAAATTAGTTAAGTTAAGCATGATTTTGTTGAAATAACATTATCAAGAACATGAGCTGCATATTTCCTTCCAGTTTCAGGTTGTTGTTTTTTTTGTTGTTGTTGTTGTTTTTTTACAAAGCTCTTAAGGGTATTTCCTCTGAAAATAACTTTAGTGGCTTATTGGCATAATTGGGGTGTAATGTCTCTATTACTGAAATGATTAGCTGACTAATTGATTAGTTGTTCGACGTAAAATTAATCTGCAATCTGGTTCCACCTTCTCATTTTTGAATATTTGCCTATTTTCTTATTGTTGTGTTTTTCTTTATTGTTTTCTTGGTTTTCTGGCGTGGAAGCACTCTGTTTGTTCATGGACGTGACAGAACAGATTCATCCAACTTTAGTTCCACTTTAGGTCGGTCCAGGCGTTACGCCCCACAGTTTTAGAACCACTGGTTTGGTCTATAAAATCTTTGAAAATAGTGTCACAATTTTCCAGAGCCCATAGTGACATCTTCAAATTGCTTACAGTCCAAAACCCAGCTAACATTGGGCATTTTGGCATAATAAACAACTTAAACGAGTTATTGATTATCAAAATCGTTAGCAATTATGGCTCTGTTGACTAATTATTTAATGAACCTCTTGTTTCAGCACTACCAGGCACTTAAAACTTTAATTATATAAGTAAGATTATATACGTTTTGATTACAGTGTTCTGATGAGAGAAGAGGAATTAGAGTGACGCCGTAGGTGTTTTTGGAAGGTGTAAAACCTCTGTTTGAAAATGCTCTTTGGAGTCTGCTGCGTTTGCCCTCATTTTTATTTTCCTCTTTCATTCCGTCACTCCACAGGACATTCTTCTTCTGCCTCTCCCCCACTGTTTCCGCCTCTATAGAAACAGCTCCCGTAAACTTCAGCCACATGTGGACAGTTGATGGCAAAATGAATTTCACTCATTGCCACGATGATGAGAGACGATGGGAGACCGGGGCACTGCTGATGTTGACTGCAGCTGTTGAAGATGCTGCTGTAAATCATTTCAAACTATATTAAGCCATCTAAATCTGAACCAAACGCTGCGCCGATTTCTATTCTGCATTTTTCAAGCTCGACAAAACTGGTTACGACAGGGAATTTGCAATTATAAGCAAGATTACCCTGCGACTTCGCAAGAGGTTAGAAGGCTGCAGACACCCAATTGTTGAATCGAATAAACACGCAGCAAACTACCGGAAAACTGCACAGCTGAGCGAACTCAGCAGAGCAGAATGTGCTGCCCTGTTCAACTCATTCCAACCCAGAAGGGCTTTTTAAATGTTGCAATGTAAATGCAGCATTAGCACGTCCACAGCACCGCACGTAGACCGAGTCTGTGCCTTCTGTTATTCAAATAATGGGCTGCTTATAAAACAGCACACACACATACACACGACATTCAGTTTTACCAGTTGTCATTGAGAGAGTTGTTCATTTAAGAAGCTTCTTTTGCTCCGCTTCCTTGATCTCCCAGTTTTACCTGTGTGTTCGACCTGTATTTCTCTTGACTCGATTATTGCTTCATTACACCCGACTGCCTTCGAGCTCTCTTTCTCCTCTCAGCCTCATTGAGACACTGAACCGTACACTCTCTTTCTCCCTCTTTCCATCTGCCTCACTCTATTCTCCTCACTCTCTTTTAAGGCGCACACTTCGCCCCAAGATCAAACAGTGTATCAAAAAAAAAGAAAAAGCTGAATTGGACACTGAGCACCTGTTTACACTTGATCTTGGTGGCCCGCCTGCACCAGACTGGACTTTCATTCTCTTTAACTGACCGAGATAAACCACTTAGCAGCACAAGTTCCTTCAGAGTCCTTGGCTCGGTTTCCAGAGAGCATCTTAGCTTTAAATATCATCTCTCGCTCCACTGTCTGTACGTTTTTACGCACAAAAGGGATGCTCATGCCAACATGCTTTGTGGAAGCCCTGCATGGAGAGCAGAAATGATGTGACATTTCACTTTGAGCAACAATTTTATTTTACAGTCTTCTGGCAAGACTCCATCATTTCTTTAACCTCTGACATTTGCTGTCACTGGAATGTGTTTATGTCCTTGGAGGTATTCAATGTGTTTTTTTTTCTGTCGCTCAGACAGGCAATTACCTCTTCTGAAGGATCACATAGTCAGCTGTAAACAGCGTATACAAAGCAGAGATCCATGTCAAAGTTTTTAAAATGGTTCAGGCTTAACAGCAATATGACTATTTATCGACAATTCCCTGCAGAAGAATATATCTTATTAATAAATTAATGAAGCTATATAGGAACCACAAGAATACAGTAACTTTTAAACACAATACTGTTTTAAAATGAAATAAAAACACAATAAACAATTTCAATGTTTTAAACCTGTGGGAAAATCAGAAGCCCTCTGCATAGTATTATTCAGTTGTGCTGGTAAAGCGCATGCAATGGAGAAGAATCAGAAATAAAGACTTGTGATTTGCTCTACTGTAATAATCTTTTCTTTATTTATAGAGCACTTTTCAAAATCCACGTTACAAAGTGCTTCACAAGGACAGCAAAATAAAACAGTCAAGTCATGAAATCATCAGGGTTTTAAAAGAAAAAAAAAAAGAAAAAAGAAAAACATACTAGCGAGCCGGCAAAACCTGTTGCTTGCTCTTCCACATGCTTAATGTTTTAATTATTAAGCCTTCAATTACTGATATTTTGGCCACTTGAAAACAAGCTGTGAACGCTAACAATGTTACCTTTTAAGATAATATGGCGAAAGTGTTAGCAAACAGTTGCCTATTTACATAATCAGAGTGACATTAGCATCATCATTTGGAGTCGTGTTTCTGGCCTCCTGAGGAATGTAAGTCCAATATTCTCTCCTTTTAGCTCTGTTTTTGGTCTCCACCAATTTCCTGAGGGAGATATCTGGCTCTCTAGCTGCTAGATTTTCCACGTTCTTCACCAGCGAGTCGCTAACTTTGTGTCTTTAGTGTTGGGCAGGTAGCGCACAGTTGGTTTTAGAGCTTTTTTGCTGAAATCAGTTGCCTGTTGCAGCCAAAAGGCGACGCTATGAGAGCAGTGACAGTAAACCAAAACTGTAATGTTGCGCGCTCTCAAACCAATACAATGAGCCGAAAGATACTTAAGGGCTCCGTATACCTGAAGGTAGCTGCAGAAGAGTTGGGTGATTCACTGTGGCGTTTTCACCTGTCACATAGTCGTGATCCATTGTTGATATAGAAATACTGATTATAGCCGATTTAGATAAACATCAGTACATTTTAAATTGGTCCAGAGTAGAGTTTTTTGGTGTGCGTCAAGCCTTTTGTTCATTTTAAAACTGTTTAATTCTGCAGACAGACATGGAACATTTGTAAAGAAGATATGGAATATGTTTAGGGCCAACAAAGACGGCAAAAATAGGTACTCTTTCTACTAAGTAACTCTTTATAAAGGGTTTATAAGGTGCAACTAATGGCTTTATTAATGCTTAATAAATACTTTGTAGATCCGTCATAAGCCATTAATTAGGACTACTCGCCTAGTCATAAAAAAACAAACCCTTTGGCTGGTGTTTATCCTCCAGCAGAAGCCCATGAGTATTTATCAACATTTCACGCACATGTATAACTAAATTATTATTAGTTAATTATTAGTTCCTGTGTAGCTTCTTACCGAATCATCAGTTTCAGTACGTCTTCAGCAGACAACTGATATACACTCTGTTGAACAGTAGCAGCATTGCATCATTTGACTAATACTGCAAGTTAACCTGTTTGACAGGTTTAACAAATCACTACCTGTCAAAGGTACAACATTTGAACAAGGTTTACAAGCAGCTAACACGTCTGACACTACAGGAAGAGCTCAAGGCTAAGTTAGCGCTCACAGCTGAAAGCACCGACCTGTCTGAATGTGTTTTTTTTTCCCGACGATTTTTTAAAGATGAATGCAGTCCAAATCTTTTTTTCCCCCAGATTATGTACATAACACATTTTTTTTCTATGAAGCCTTAAGTGCAGTAAATGTATTTACTACTTTAACACGGCTTGAGTACAACTCAAGTGTCCATGTCTCTTACAATATGGAATTTAATTCCACATTGAGATGTCCACCTTTGAAAAGACACTGTGCTCTCATACACTACTCACTAAATTATCATTATTATTAATGTATGAAATTATGAATCATCTAAAGAAATTTGCAATTTTTTTTTACAGAATCGTCTTTCTCATCCACCAAGGACGGATAGCTTTAAAAAAGGACGAAACGATGTTCATTAAGTTTGGAGGACAGATAGGCCTTGGGTAAAGAAACAACCAATTGGATTTTGGTGGTAATCCAAATCTATTAGTTCCACAATAAAATGATTCTTGTTTTTTGTTTTTTTTAACTGTAAGACCAGAGACTTGAATATAAATGCTAAGGTGAAGACAGTAGGATAAGTAGACAATTATAGTGACAATGATTACTGATTACTTGACATCTATTGGATGGATTGAAGAGGATGAGGATGAAGCCTACTGACCTAAACTATTGCTAGCAGTGCCCAAGTACAGCCCAAGAGAGCCGCTGGAGTGGCTGTGATGTGCCACTGTGGCATGAAGTCCTTGATAAGATTGTAACCTTAAAGCAAATTGTATTCATAAATGCATCTTGTGAGCAGATCCATCTCATGCCAGATGACTGCAAGGAGTGAAAAACATGGCCAAAGAAAAAGTAAAGGACAAAGGCTAAAAGCAGAAACTGTGAACTTTCGAGGCTTTAAAATGTTACACTAACTTCTCCTATTGCAGTGATATTCTTGTTTGAGGCAGGAGACAAATACTGAAGTCTGGGTTTTTTTCAGTTTTACTGCACAAACTCTCTGGTGTTGCAGGGCAGTTTGAACTCTAGCTGCCGTTGAGATGGATGCAGCAGGCGGGGGCGGGTTGGAGCCGTGGCTGGGAGGTGGAAAGAGATGAGGAGCGGCACCTGAACCTCATTAACCCTCTGTTTTTTTTATATTCCCTCGGTCAATGTCAGCAGTTAGAGGAGTCTGGTAAGAGCGAACGCTATGAGCTGTGGGAACAACACCTACTGAAAAAAAATAAAAAGCGTCTGTTTATATTACAGCCAAAGTGTCTGTTTGTGTTATATCTTACAAGTCGGTGTGGCTCCCGAAAGGCAAAGAGAAGTCTGTCCCTCGACTGCACTCTGCACTGCTAAAGAGAACAAGCACCATTGTAATAACTGTAAATATTATATTATCATACCTTTCAGAATACTGTGAGTTCATGTTTTATTGAAGGCGTGAGCCGCTTGCAGCTTACATTAGACTGATCCTCATTACAGTGTGTAGTAAAAATTCAGAAATATCATAAATATTTGGAACGAAATAAATGAAATTCACAAAATATATATTTTTATGTAACTTACCTCATTATAAAACTTTTTACAACAGTGTAGCATGAATTCATAACATAAAAACCTACTTAAAAAGGCAGGTCTGTCTCTTCACTACTAAGAGGATGTTTTTAACCCCTTAACATCCAGTTTTCCACTTTTGTTTCCCCTTCTGTAGCTTCAACGTTGTTAAAATAATACATTTCCACACTGGCTAAAAATATCATATACCTATACAGTATTATAGCTATACAGTATTCTGTATTAGGTTGTTCCAACTCCTCAATATATTCAAATCCAAGTTAATTTTATGGTTGCACCATTTAATCAAATGGAAATATTTTCTTGTGCATCATTTTATACACATTTCCCCAAACTGCAGCCTGACATGTTTTGTTTCGAAACTTTGGGATCTCCACCAGATTTCAAAATAAAATTCTGGTGAGGGTTTGAACAATGTTTGGCTGCACAGCACATTGTCGGTATGACTGGCTCACCAGCAGGCAGCTGCTTGTTGATGCCAAATGCAGAGTACACAATATCGGTCCGATGTTGGTCCAACCAGACACACGGGGAGGGGTTGGGAGGGGAGGGGGGGCATTGGGAACAAAAAATGAGCGTCAGGCACGACATTTGCTCGTTTTATCTGTCAAGTGAAATGTGTCATAGTGAAAGACAACCAACACAGCATCTGGGACACCACACAAGCTACAAGTAGCAGCGGTAGCTAGCAAGGCTTCCCTTGCAAAGCGTAATTTAAAAATGAATCTTTGTTGAGAAGTCTGACATTCCCCTGCCAAATAATTTGCACATTAAGATCCGATCACAATGCGGGCAAGAACTGACATAACCTGAAAATATCATATAGGCTTATCCTGCATAAAGGGTTAAATATTTAATCATTTCTTGTCCTCATGCCTTTATGGTTTTAAATGCCATCTAAATAAAATGTATTGTTATTATTACTATAGCAAACTCAGTTTAAGTGCATCACTGACTGTTGGGTGGTTGAGGATGAGCTCATCTATAACTCACAGGAGTTCCCATTCCTGCATTACCAGCTCTAATTTAATAGCAATAGGATCTCCTCCATCCAGCTCCTTCAAAAATATTAGGCATTTTAATGACGGTCAGACAGATCATGAATGTATGCGCGCGTGCACACACACACACACAATCCCCCCCACATACACAGATGTACGTATACTTTTAATGATAGCCAAGCACTATCATTCCTTTTAATATTCATGCCTTTTATGTAACCTTTACGTAACTATGGGACATGTGTACACGTTTCTGCGTGCGTGTGCGTGATCCATGCACGTGTGTCTGCATGCATGTGTGTGTGTGTGTGTGTGTGTGTGTGTGCAGTTTAGGTCTTTTCTCTGTAGTTTCCCTCATTATGAGAAAGCTCTTTAATGTTTGTCTCCCAGTGGAGAGAGGAAGGGAGTGTGAAACTGTTATTGCAGAGAGAAAGTGAGAGAAAAATCGAGAGGAGGGAGCCAGACAGACACTCCTGCTCATGCGGTATGATCTCTCAGATGATGACACCCATATTTGCCTCGCTGGCATCCGTGCGGGCACCTACGCTCGTGCATGCACTCATGGGCCTCGTCTGTCTGTCTGTGTGACCTCAGCAATATAGTTGCCGATGACGGGGGAAGAACGATTGGGGTGTTTTACTTAAGAGGATAATATGGATCAGAGGGGGAAGGAGAGGTAGAGGAGGTAGAGACGGAGGAGGAGGTGAAGGGGGGGAGGTGTGAGATAAGAGGTAGATGTGTGGATGAGGGGAGAAAGGAGGGGGCAAGAGGTACAAGACGGTGAATAAAAGAGGCTGAGGAGGGATGATGGCAGGCAAGGAAAAGGCAAAGTCTGCTCCCATCAGACTCTGACTGTACATAACAGTGACTGGAGAGCCCTCAGGATTGTGTATGTGTGTGTGTGTGTGTGTGTGTGTGTGTAAAGGGGTTGTATATGTGTGTTTGTGTATGTGTGTGTCTGGACATGCTCTGTTGGCCACTGATAACCCCACAGCAGAACTGTCACAGTCATGCTTTCACTCACAGTCGCAGCAGTGTGGGCACCGTCTGTGTGTGTGTGTCTGCATGTATGTGAGTATATGAGTGTGTTTGTGTCCATCTGCCTCTCTCTGTCGCTGTCTGCCTTCCTCAGCGTCAGTCTGTTACTATATTCCCTGATACCTCTCCAGTATCAGAGGCCATGATTTAAAACGGCTCGGTGGCTGCACGGGGAGCCCACAGATCGGGAAGAAACCGGGAGTATATCGCACAGCTAACAGGAGCCTTGTGGCCATTACTCCTGCACAATAGCTGAGCAGCCAGCTGGAGTGCCAGGAGGCGTCTTGGTGTGCTTTCGCTGGACCAAAACAGGAAAAAGAAGTTGGTAGTTGCTTTGCTACTCGCTCTGGGCGGCCCAAAATCCTGGGTGGGGATTTTACCTGCTAGAAGATAACAGGGAATAGATAACAGAGACATAACTCCACTTATGCTCTTAAAATTTTTATAATTTTAGACAGGAGGTATTCTACTCTGTGTGTCCTGCTGAGTTTGATAAGTCAAGGCAAATGAAAACTGTGTTAAAAAACCCCAAAACAAACTCTACCAGCTGTCAGAGGTCCTCGTTAAAATCAATTTTCTCTTCTGAGCCTGAGGGGAGATTTGACACAGTTTGCAATTTTTATATTCACAAATATTAATAGCAATAAATATTAACAGTTAGTTTTGGTAGTTCTGCAGTTTACCATTACTTGCAGTCTGCCATTTCGGCTTATGTTTCATAATTATTGTATTGTGATGATATGATGGTATCATGTTATCTTTCTACAAATGTATAATTCTGAGCAACTTGTGAATTAAATACAAAATGAGTTATTGAAGTTTGATCGAGTGTAATGCATAATAGTGGAACAAAGGTCTTTAGTTAAGTGTAGTTTAGCAGACACTGTGAGAAGGAGGACATTAAATCACACACAAACTAAAAAAATGTCAAGGATGACACGAGAACGTCAGACACTCATTTTCATTGTGGGCTTCTTTTTAATTATTCATTTTCTATTTAACCGTTAATTATCCAGGAAGTCTCTCGACATACATAATCTCTTTTTCAAGACAGAGCTGGCCAAAACAGCAGTGCAGAATAGTTAACACAGAGTCACATCAAAACAAGACGTGCTAGCAGCTCTGTGAGGCTGCAGGTACTTTGAGCTAAATGCTAACATGCTCACAAAGTGACAATGCTAACATGCTGATGTTTAGCAGGTATAATGTTCACCATATTAGTTTAGCGTTAGCATGCTAACATTTGCTAATTAACACTAAACACATGAAAGGCTGATGGGAATGGCATTAGTTTTGCAGGTATATTTGGTAATAAACCAAAGTATTGGACACAAAAAACTTGACCTGATCATGGCGATAGAGGAAAAGATTTTATCCTGAGGAGAACATGAATGTGTGCACCAAATGCCATTGCAGTCCAATAGTTGTTGAGACATTTCACTCAAAACCACAAAGAGGAAAAGTTACAAAATCACAAATGTCAGTAAGATTCATCCTCTGGGGAACATGAATATCTGTACAAAATTTTGTGGTGATCCATCCAATGAATTTACAGCATTCATATCTGGCACATACATAGCAGAATAACATAGAACCTGAATTCTCATTCACCATATTGTGATATATATTGGATATTGGATATCCTAATTAATAATAACTCTTGATAATGACTTCAACCATTTCACGCAGTCCCACTGCCACACAGTACTTCAAATTCACTCTTTAGGCCTTTAAATGATTTAGATCAATTAAAGCAAACAGAGAGGCCTAAGCATGCTGATCATTCACTTGACAAACAATGAGATTTCATGTGGAGTGAACAACAATACATGCTGCCAAACCTTCACAGTATCAGCAGTCAGTTTCCTCTGCCAAGCTGAGTAAACCAACTGTGTGACTTTCAGTCATTTCTGGATGTATTGTATCAGCTTGTGATATCGATCCTCTTCATTTAGGCGACATATTGATTAACCGTGTAAGCTGCACTCATTTTTCATTTTGTAAAACCGGTGTCACATGTAATGGGGGCACTTTCCACAATAGGAACATAGAGAGTAAAGTTTTTAGCAACGCTAGCGGCGTGACTCAAGGGATGGCAATGTTGCTGTGTCAGTCGTTCAGTCTTGGGACTGAAATATCCCAACAACTATTGGATGGATTGCCATGAAATTTTGTCCAGACATTCATGGTCCCCAGAGGATGAAACCTACAGACTTTGATGTTCCCCTGACTTTTCCTCTAGTTCCACCATGAGGTTGATATTTTTGGTTTATAGTGAAATGTCTCAAGAACTACTGGATGGACTGCCATGACATTTGGTGCACACATTCATGTTCCCCTCAGGATGAATTGTAATACTTTAGATGATCACCTGACTTTTGCCCAATACTTTGATTCATGACCAAAATCTAATGACATTCTCTTCAGCCTCAGGTGTACTTTGTGTTTAGTGCTAACTGCTTAGCAAATGTTAGCATGCTGATACACTAAACTAAGACGGTGAACGTGGTAAACATTACACCTGGCATGTTACCGTACCATGTTAGCATTTAGCTCAAAGCACAGCCTCAGTACAGCCTCACGGAGCTGCTAGCATGGCTGTAGACTGTTATCATCTTATAAACTGTAGGAGTCAATGAATAGAGCTGTAACCTTAGCACCATACTGCATTTTAGGACAACACATTTTAGTATAATGTAGTGGGTTTGCCATTGGTCTGTGGCCCCCCATCACATTAAATTATCTCATGTCTTGCCCTGCACTGCAGCAAAACATGTCTGTCCTCCAGTGTTTCTGTCTGCGTTTATCTCTTTCTGTATAATACGTAAATGTCATGTCACGTCACTGGATATATAGCTGAAGATGCGTCCTGCCGAGAAAATTCATGGCTTTCTTTCTCTCGAAATAACAGAACAGAACAGAATTAGGATTCAAGAGGATGGAAGTTGAGTTTAAGCGGTTTTTGCTTTTTCTGCAAAGTCAATAAAAGGAGGAGATGCAGCCCCTGAAACAAATGATGGGTATCATTTTAAATAACCTAAAGTAACAAAACATGTAGTAGCCTGAAGATATCACATTTTAGTACAGACTACAATTTCTAGTTAATATCCTCTCTTCCAGACATGATGCTCCTGTGTTAAGAAAAAAACAAGTTCACACATGACAAACACGGATTGAGCTCAGTGTTTTCAGAGCTACCTATGAATGTCATCTGTGAGTACCATTTAAAATAGAAGACAAAGGCTGTTAGTGAATGCGTCATTCAGCGGCACAAAGTAAAACTTCAGTTTCCGTACTACAGAAGTAATTGGTTTTTTTGTATCGAGAAATGGTCTTTTCTTATTTTAAGTACTCGCTCATCAACCAAATTTGTCAATATAAAGACAACATAATGAAGCATTTTGTCAGCTTGAGAATAACGAATTTTAATGCGCTGTCAGGTTTACAATAAAAATATAATTACAGTTTTGACAACACACAAAAGGCATGAGGGCTGGAGAATCAGACTGCTTGGTAAGATTCACACATTGTTTCAATTCTCTGTTTTCTGTGATCTTTCTGATTAGTTGGTGATTAATCTGTTTTTATTTTACTCTTGCACATATAAATAAATTCCAGGATTCTGAAGAAACTGTACATGCTTCACAATCCCGAACTACAGGTACTTAGGCTAAATTTGAGGCACGTTCATGAAAGCTACTTAAATGTTCCCATTTATTTTCCTCGAGATTAAGGACCAGCAGTAAAAACAAAGCATATAAGAGCTCTCTCTTTTTCTAGGCTGAATGTTGCATGTGTGTTTTAATGAATCTGTAGTTCAGAAAAAATGTTTGTCTGATTTCTTTCTCTTCTCAGTACCAATATTATCTCCTCCTGTACTTTTAGTGTTTCTGCTGACAGTCCTCATTGTGTTTCCTGCTCTGGCGGGATTAGAGACACAGCTTTTCTCTTGTATTATAAATCATCTTCATTTCTGGTGTTGCCGTACTCTCCCGTGTTCACAGGCCAGTTGACAAAGCATCCTAATGTTTGCCGCAGTTCACTGATTACCAAACAGCCTGACAGCCCGGTGGCGGCAGCACAGCCGGACGAGCCCATCGTGCAGCTCTGCTTCTGGTCAGAGCTCTGCGGGGCTGATTGTCGGGGAACTGCGAGACATTTTTCAGCCTCAATGGCTGCCAACTTACAAATAGCTCCCTGCAGACCAAAACTGATGGAAGGTCAATTTGGTGGATCAAAAGGGCTCAACAGGAGCAGGCCCTGTGCCCCTATAATTTTGTGGGTTTGAATCTGTTTCCTGACCTTTGCAGCATGTTATCCTCTCTCTAACTCTACCTTTACTGCCTGTCCTCACACCTATTCTGCCTCTGTGTGCTGCACACCACATGTAATGATACAGAAATACCATAAAAAAAAACAAATAAAACTTTCCACTTAATGAAATTAAGTGAAATTAATCATTAAAGATATGATTACAAAGAGTTTTGTGTTTTCACCTAAAGCTAAAAAAAACTTCTTTTTGGTCTCTACTATACTTTACTATAGAGTTTCTTCAATGTCTGCGGTTCCAAAAATATACTTTTGCCCACTTGTCAATTTTAAGTGATGTGATTGGAAGGAAGGTGTATTTTGGAGAGCGTAGGAAGCAGGGAGTCAGGAGTCAAAACTAACAGAGGGTGAAATGTTTTTAGAAGTCCCATTTTTATCTCAGCTGCACAGTTTGAAATTGTTCTTTTCTCTTCTGCTTCATCGCTTTATATGAGAGCTGGGAGATACACCATATCAATATTGTATTGATAGCAGGATGTGAGACCAGATATTGTGTGTGATTTCGGTTGTATAAGTGATGTAGCTTAAATTATGTCTCGTCTTGGGCATGAAAGCTACAGTATAAGTAAATGACGCAATTTTCTGTCCTTACAAGACTCAACCCGCTTGGCCATTATATACATATTACACTGCAACCACATTTTTTCTTAGAGACCATATTACCCACCCCTGGTTTAAATCAAATTCACTACTTTACACAGTGATGTGCGTCCAATTTTGTGGCAGTTTTATGAAGGCCCTTTCCTTTTTCAACATGACAGTGAGGTCCAAAAAAAATGGTTTTCCCAGTTTGGTGTGAAAGAACTTGACTGGCCCGCACAGAGCCCTGATCTCAACCCTATCCAATACCTTTGGGATAAACTGGAAGGCCAACTGCAAGCCAGCCTTATGGCCACTGCTCACTAATGCTCAGGTGGCTGAATGGCAGCAAATCTCTGCAGCCAGGTTCTAATATGTGGTGGAAAGCCTCCCCAGAGGAGTGGAGGGTGTTATAGAAACATATTAATAATCATTGTTTGGTAATTAAATGTCCAACAATCACTTTAAGGTGTAATATGGTGTCCACATACTTTTGGCCTTGTATTGTATATATGATGTAGCTCAAATTATGTTTAAGTACAAATCAAGCTGGATTTTGGTACAAGGGGTTAACAGCAGCCCTGCTATTCACACCTATGGCGTAGGTTTTGATTTATAGTTCAACAGCAGATTTCATCCACTCATAGCACAACAGCAACACTTGACTGATGTTTCATATATTGTACCGTACGTGATCCAAATAACTTCTATTTCACCCTTTCTCGTCACCCAGAAGGAGACTATTGCTGTGCAATCGCGGTCATGTTCTTTCACTCACTTTGATACAGAGCAGTGATCATTTGCAGTGGAGATGGCTTTCCTAGATTTAGATTTAAATTTAGTTTTAGATTTACAAGATCAATTCAAGAGGATCTTTCTTCAACTTCCTTTATCACTATCAACAATCTCTATCTCTGTAGCCACCGTAGCCACTTCTGTACATTTCTGAGGAGGTGCACGTCAGCTATGGTGTAACTCCTTAATGCAGAGCTATAAATCCAGCTGTCATATATGAATGTTGGATATTTTCTCTCTTTTAAACAACATTGACATATCATAATTTTTTAAGTTGATATGGTGAACTTGTTAGCAAACATTTGTTTATTTAAACATCCAGCAATTACGGAGCAACATTATCATTCATTTGGAGTTGTGTTTGTGTCCATCTGATGAATGTAAGTCAAATATTCATTCTCTTTTAGCTCTGTTTTTGGTCTCTATCAACTCCAGAGGGAAACATCTGGCTCTTTAGCTGCTAAATGTTCCACTGTGTTCACCAGCTAGTCGCTAACTGTGTCTGTCTGCTGTTTTGGTGCTGAGCAGGTAGTGTACAGTGGGGTTTTTTAGAGCTTTTTCGCTGAAAACAGCTGCTGCTGAAAACAGTTAGCGGTTAGAGTGAACCACAGCAGTAAAGTTTCAGGCCTGACAGATAAACAATGAGCTAAAACTAAATAAAGCACCGTAAAGCCGAGGGGAGCTGCAGATTCAGGTGATAATTCTCTGTAGGTTCATCACTACGAGCGACGCCTCTCAAATCACTCTCACATTGTCACTTGATACATTGTTATTATAAAATAACAATATCAATTATAGCTGCTTCAAATTAACATTTATCTTCATTGTAACCAGGATTAAATTGACAACAGCAGCGCCATCAGTATTATTTATCCGTGCATATGAATCAATAGAGGACCTGAAAATTCACCCTTTTTTGATTTATATAAGAAGCTGTTCTGAAGACGACCATGTTTGGTAGCGTACCAACTTCCAGTAACAAAGTAGTTGTTGTTAATTTCCTCCTGTCTCAAGTTGTTAGAGGTCTGATCTCAAGTACTTTTTCTGCTTTTTGTTTCAGTCTAATTTTAGTGCACTCCCTACAGTGTGATACCTTCTCCTCCGTTGTAGCTGTACTGCACAAACTGCTGCGTCTAAATAAAACCCACTGGAAACTGCCAACGTGTCAAGTAGACTGCAAGGTGGTGTTTAGCTGGACAAGGACTTCCACCCACCTTCTGTTATTTCCCGTTGAAACGGTATTACTGCAGTGTCATGGCAGGTCAGGCCGGTGATGTCCACTCCACACGCCAACAAGTGAAGCGCCGGGCTCACTGCCAGGAGATGAATGTCAACCAACAGCGGAGTGAGCATTCAAGGATAAGGATCTCTCTCTCTCTACGGTCACCTTTAGTGGTCATATTCATAAGAGAAAACTCCCCCTTGCCCTCTGCAGACTGCGGAGGCAATGCCGTTATCTGCGGCTGCAGATTTGGCCCGGGGGGTTGAGAGTCGACGCCTGGGATGTTGTCTTCTCCTGTGGTTCAGCTCATGGTTTGTGTGGGTTGGTTATCTGATGACACCTTATAATCCTTCAAGTATCCCTATATGGTGTCTTGTACAATGCTTAACTTTGAGGCTTTGCAGTGGATTACACTAAGAAATAGGGTCGCTAACCTTTCAGCTCTTAATCTCTACGGTATGATGCTTTAAAGGGACATTTTTTGGTTTTGCTTTTGCTTTTGGAGGACAAAACAGTACACATCCATTTAGGAAAGCTCCTTGTGACCTATGATGTATTAGTTAATAACTACAAAAACCCCATCCTCTCAACTGTTTTTATTCATTTTATTTAAGCAAAGGTCTTAAGTGTGACTTTTAATTTAGATGATAATAGAATTTGCTCCCATGCGAGCAATTATTTTTATGCGAGTAGGTACCAGTTGTTTCCATTTTCACATTTTAGCACGTACATCTCCACAGGAGGTCATGAACAGCCAGCTAACGGTATTAGCACCACTCAACTGCTTTTACTTTGAAGTAATATTATTTATACCTGTAATATAGAAAAAACATTTAGACCCAGGAAATATCATTTATTCTTCAATATATGGCCATTTCTAACAAAGAGTCATTGTTTTTAGTTCTGTGTTTGTTGCAACAATCTATATTGAGTGCAGGGAAGGAAAAGAAAGGCTGAACGCTGGTGGTTACAGCCGATTCCCAAGGCTGCCAGTGTTGTAGGTTGACTGCTCCTGAGTTCCTCTGGAGGTGTGTGTGTTTAAAAAAGCACTGAAAACATTCTGCCGCTGTGAAAAATCGCTTCAAAGGGGCATTTCAGCAGCGTTGACTACGGTAAGATACGTCTTAAAGAAAACACTTTCTTTCTGTGATGGATCTTGGTAGAGGTGCATCCAAAGAAGACAGAAGAGGCAATATGTATGAAAATGAGCAGAGGAATTTTCCAAGGGCTTCAATACCAACAGAGAGGGGATGTTGTAAAATTATACCCCCTGAATATTATTGCTCTGGGACGCATCACTCGTCATAGCTCCCAGCAAGACTTGTCTCCCTGCAGTAAGAAGAACAACAACAATACAAACACACACAGAGACACAGATGCCGACGGAGGCATGTGTAATATGGGCAGTAACACGCATGAGCAGAAACATGCACACTCACATACAGTCAATTCATAAGAGCGATTAGCTGTTTCCATCCAAATGTAGCACAAATTTTAACCACATTTCTAGAAAACCGACAACAGAGAATGAGAATTAATGTGCATTTCTATCCACTTCCGTTATGAAATATTAGGGGTTGGTTCATCGAGATAAACAGCTGGTGGCGCTAATTCTCCAACAGAGAGAAAGATATGAGAGGGCACAACGAGATGACAATTAAAAGACGCCAATCAAACCTCAAACGATGTATAAAATGTGATGAAATTTGCCGTTTGATTCATGTATAAATTTGAGGAAGGTTACGAGTCTCCACACTTGCTCCAAATTTTTCCATCTCAGCCAAGCGTAAAAACCCTTTTGAGATATTTCAACCTTTTTTTGAATTTCCACTCAGGTTTCTTAATGCCCAAATTGAAAATGCGCATAAAAGCAGGTGGATGGAAAAGCACTAATTGGTCAATTAGCATCTTAGCAAATGTAAGAGCGATACTCTGCAGTTGAGTTTGGAGGGTGGTGTCTTTTTTTTTTTTTTTTTTGCCTTTCCAAAACCACAAGTGTAAGGAGTGGATTAAACTGTGTATTTATCTGCTCTCAGCAGGCAGCTGTTTTTCAAAAGCTCTAAAAACCCCTCTGTACACTACCTGCTCAGCACCAAACAAGAGCATTTAGCAGCTAAAGAGCCTGATATTTCCCTCAGGAGTTAGTAGAGATCAACAACAGAGCTAAAAGAGAGTGAATATTTGACTTACATTCATCAGGTGGACACAAACATGACTCCAAATGAATGATAATGTTGCTCTGTAACTGCTGAGATTTGTAAATAAGCAACTCTTTGCTAACAAGTTTGCAGATGCTGCTCCTCCATCATGCCTCCTACATGAATCATCAACTGGTGAGGTGAAATTAGTGTCAGTGCTTTAGAATTATATCATATATGCCTCCGCCATCTGAATATTTCTAATATTTATCCTTTTCCAGCGTTGTAATTTTAAAGCATTAGCTGGAAACGGAAAACCTAGAGCTGATCAAATCTAGCAGTTGTCATGTTAGCCAGCAAAAAACCATGGCGGATCCTGCTTTTGTTCAGTTCTGTGTGAAATTGAAGACCCATTGTTTCATAAATTACTGTGAATTTTGGGTGGTAAATTTTCCACCATTTTCACTGAACTGCAAATGAACTGTGCGAGAGCAGAAAGCTTTACGCGTATAGCATCAGGGCGGGGTTTACCCAGCAGTCGGTTGGTGGCAAGAAACCACAAGAAGCTCTCGTCCTTTCATGCATCATGTCTTCCTGTCCCTTTCTGTCTCCTCTCCCTGAGCACTTACCTCCATCCCATTTCCCATCTCTCACTATGTCTCTCTCCCTTCGCTTTCTGCCAACCAGGACGCTGACAATAGCTTCAATAAAGATGAATTGAAATTGGCTGTGGCAGGATTCGGCTTCCCAAGACACACAATGGAAGGACCTAGTGCTGTAATTATTACTCTGGATTCCAGCACACAGCAACCTCATTTTCCCTGTGTTCTTCCTCTCACCCTCTCTGTCGTTTCACTTCTCCTCAGGTTGATATTCCTCTCTGCACTATCCCTCTTTCCTCTGTCCTCCTCCTCCTCTTCAGTCTGCCTCAGCTTCTCTTTCAGTCCCTCCCTCTTTCTCACCCTGTTCAACTCAGTACAGTCCATTATTGTTGTTTGCTAAAGTAGAACTATAATTTCACAGCTGAGGAGCCAAATCAGGTCTGGAGTAGTGACTAATAATCTGACGGTGAATAATGATTTCATCCTCCATATTCAGCTGTAGGTAATTATTCGCTGTGTAATCGTGGAATAGATTTGCTCATGAAAAACAGACTTATTCAAATGTGAGATAGAAACCGGAGCGCCTTGGGTGTGTCGAGGCATCCATGAAGCTAAATTTACATGGGTGGGATCCAAATATAGGCCCGGGAATAAGATTAGAACATTAGCGTGGGCGTCACTTCAAGCCTCTCCGGTCCCAAAGTCTTACCCGGTCTTGTTTCAGCCGCTGAAGTGAGGCGCACTGCCTGCCTATCCTGCTCATCACAAATGTGATGAATGTGTCAAAAGAAGCGATGCGAGGCATTTCATTCTCTTTGTCCTTGTATCTCGTCTTGTCTATAATGATAATGGATTGCATTTATTTTCTTGATGGAAGTCGGGGGGGATCAAGAGGTGGCGGGCGAAGTGACAGACAAGAGCGAGAGGAGATTGCAAGGAGGGCTGCAAAAATGAGCTTTCATATTTTGTTTTGTTGTTGTTTTGTTTGTGTTTTTTTTTTTTTTTT
>SEMN01000494.1:0-225000 GCA_005408345.1 Macquaria australasica | reverse complement strand
GGTGTTATGTATGAAATTAAAAATATTTGCATATTCATAGATTCTGGATCTTTCAATGATGTTGTAATGTTTAACGAGTTAATTTAATGTTTTTGTGGAAAAACCAAATAAGACGCAAAATGTCATTCAAAGCAGTGTATTTTTGTTTGTCTTAAAACATGTTTCTTTAAATAAAAATATAGGACATTTCTCTGTGAAGAGTAAAAAGACAGCAGGAGCTAGTTAGCTAGCTGGCAGCACAGTTCTGGCTGGCAGGTGCTGAGCCAGTTTGGAGAGGTTGGGACACATGATTGGCTGAAAATTGAGAGGGGCGGGATTTCATGCCACTGACCCACTGTCACGAAAAATTGCATTACGAAATAAAAACTGAGTTTTGAAAAAGGACATTTTGAAATAAAAATGATGATGATTTTTAAATATGTATGTCTCATTTATTTATTTAATGTTGAACACTTTATACACTCAGTATAATACAGGCTGGATCTACAAATGAGAGACACGGTGCCACTGTTACAGGCAGGGACCCGGCTCGAAACCGTGGGCCCCGTGACAACAACTCAACAGCAGCTCTGACACAATATCTATAATCCTTGACGTGTTCTAGGGCCCCTGTCCAGCTCTGGGTGAAAACCCTTTATCTCCTCAGTGTCAACTTCCAACAGACTAAGGAAAACTATTTCACTTTTGGCTGGGTGACAATGCATTCTTGACATCATCCAGTGGGTTTCTGAGAAGGATTCACGAGCCATGGAGACAGGAGAAAATACAGTATATACCCTACAGCATGAGTCACCAAAATTGGACTTCCCACATAAGAAATATATGAAGACATTTTATATTATAGACTGTAACTGAAGCGGACATCCAAATAATACACCTACAGTGATGGCTGCATTAGCAGCTCACCAGTAACTGCTTGAAGGTGAAACAATGAGCGAGTGTAACGCTCAGGAACCAGATAGAGGGAGAGACAGGCAGAGGGTTGGCTGTTTGTGTTTGCTGCTCGGTGTCGGCAGCAGATCAAGATGACTGAGTGTAAGCAAGCTAGTCAAGGCCGAGCCAAAGAATCCATATCAGGAGAGAAGCAGAGCAGAGAAAGGCAGATCAATGTGCAAACAACCCAGCCTTGCAACAGCAAAGGACACACAGACCTCTGCTCTGCTCTGGCTAGAGGACTTTTCTTTTATTTTTATTCTGCACTCTTATTTTAAGTCAGGCCTGAAAAATAGGTCTATAAAATAAATTTTAAGAAATGAAATGTTTAGTTTCTATAAGTCTTGGTCTTGAAATGTTAAAGTGGTAATCTGTGAGAACCTGTTTTTGTTTTCATATGTCTCAGTCTGTCTGTGGTGCCTCATTGCTCTCAAGTTTATGCTCTTTACTCTGTGGAGAGCACTCATCTTTCCAACAAGGAGAAAAGTCTTTTTTCTGGGATTTTATGTTGCTAAAGTTTATGTTGCTGTAGACAGAGCTCTCTTGTCTGTCTTTTTTAGCTTTGGCTGCTATTGTTGCTCGTGCAATCAAACTGCTGCTGCTGCTGCTGCGTGTTTAGAGCCACAAATATAAAGGCTTTCATGAGCTTGAATCACTATTGTGTGTGTTTTAATTGCGAAAAGGAAGTAGAAAAACTGACATTTATTTTCACCAAAAGGTTGGGGATTATCATGACTGGATGGATGGATGGATCAGGATTATATTATTACTTGGATGTGTATAGAACAGGGCACCTAAAAGCAACAATCCCTCAACAATTTCACATTTTGACAAGCCAATGAAAATAAGGAGGATTAGGTGGGTTAAAGAAGATTTTAAATCCTGAAGACAGCTGTTAAGTGCAAAAGCGAGTGCAACTCAATATTTGTGAAATTGCGCCTTTGCTTTCTGTTTTGCTCCTTTCTCCTCTGTTTCTTCATTTCTTTTGTCAGCCTCAGAGGCTATTTCGCCATCCATCTCTCCTCTTGGCCACAATGGAGAATGATGCGCTATACAGCAGAGAGACGGGCAGAAAAAGAGATACACAGACAGATTACCAGGCAGATAGATCAGGAGGTGGCTGAATTATCTATGCAGCGAATCACAGCAGTTACAACTTGTGATCACAGAAGGCTCGAGAGGCAGGGAGACAGAACGTGAGTGACAGGTGGAGAGGGAGAGGGAGAGAGAAAGCAAAATAAGCAAAAACAGGTGAGGAGGGGGGAGAGGAGGTGTAGCTGAAAGTATGAAGAGAATAGAGCAGTGGAGGGAATCGATGTTCCCCATGCGATCTATAGAACTCTCAATTATCCTACTGCAGCCTGTCGACGGCAGCTCTTGAGATGAAGAGGGGAGTGAGGAAGGGAGGAAGAGGCGGTGGAGGAAACGTCAGTGCGAGTGAGAACCAGTCTCTCCTGTTTCAGCGGTATCTACTCGCAGTGATGGCGAACTCTGTGTTGCAATGCAAATTTACTGTCCTGTTTGTCTAGCGGTGCCAGCTGCAGAGGACAAAAACACAAGACACAGGAGAGGGAGAAAGAGAGAGAGAAAGCGACAGAATGGAAATGAGACACAGAAAGAAAGAAAATGAGAGAACAGAACAAAGGGAGGGAGGGAAAGAGAGACAAAGACAGCAGAAGGGGAAAAGGGGGAGGGATGCTTTGAACAGAAGAAAGAAGAAACAGGAAGACAAAATAACAAGAGGTGTGGAGAGAGAAGGAAAAGAAAAGGGGGTAAATAAATCCAATAGAAACCTTCCACTTACAGCAGCTGACTTCCTCTGAGAAAATCGATGCCGACTGTAGCCAGAGTCCCCACAGGCCAGAGGAAAAAAAGATGCACTCTGCATGAGCATTTTCACACTTACCACATGTTGGTTACGCTACACCTGTGAGGACTCTGTATTGACTCACCACTCATTTGCTGGAGGCTTACCAAACCTAGTTTTCTGGCAGTGCAATTCCAAATAGGGGCCAACAATGGCTTATATATATGGCTGCCATATTTGGCTATGTTTTAGATTACAGACTTGGGTACAATTTAAGTTGAGAATCAACACTTGGGCTAGCCCAAATACATTTTGGCCAATTCTGCTGCGTCATTCATCACTTAAGTTCAGGGCATGAGTGCAGCAATCAAGTGTGCCGGATTTAGGCCATGATTTTGATTTTGAGACTCAAGTGGGAAACTGATACATCCAAAGTGCAATGGACAAAAAAGGAACTGCAATTGTATAGCCAGGAAGCTATATAATGTAACCAAAGACTGGTGTTTCCTCAACCATTTCCCAACAAACTATGTCTTGCACCCGGAGCATCTGGAGGAAACACATACAAAAATTAGGAGAACATGCAAACTCCACACAAAAAGTCCCATGTTGGGTTCAAAACCAGGACCTTCTTGCTGTGAGGCAACATTGCTCACAGCTGGGCCCCACTGTCCCCAGCAGCTTGCTCAGCTAAAGTATGCTAAAGTATGCACTGTGCACCACCTGCCCAGGACCAAACAACAGATAGACAAAGTTAGAAACTAGATGGGGAAGAAAGTGGAACATCTAGCAAGCCAAAGAGTCTAATTACACAGAAATTGATGGGAAATACCCATATTCCCTTTTTTGCTGAGAGTTCGTAAGAAGATCGGCATATTCATGTCTGTGCATTGAGTATAAACTGGGAGGTGCTTAGCTTAGCTTAGCATAAAGACTGAAAGCAGGGGGAAACAGCTAGCCTGGCTCTCTCCAAAGTACAAAAGCATACCTACCAGTACTTCTAAAGCTCAAAAATGAATTTTAACTGTCTAAGGAGAAATTAGGTGCTATAACAATTTTTCTGCTGGTAGAAACATAAACAGCAAAAACAGCAAAACTCTGCCTATAACCATAAATTGTCATTTCTACATTTCTGTTTGAGTTTGGGTCAAAACGTGTTGATCAGTAAGCTTTACAGGTGTTGGTAGATGTATCTGTGGAGCAAGCTTTCACCCTGCCTCTAGTCTTTATGCTAGGGTAATCGCCTCCTGGCTCTAGCTCTTTAGGCTACTTAACACAGACATGAGAGTGGAATCGACCTCCTCATCTAACTCTGGGAAAGAAAGCAAATAAGCCTATTTCCCAAAATGTCAAACTAATCCTAAAATCTGTGTTTTTACAATAGTGTAGAGCAGTCAAAAATTTCCCCACAAGAACAGTGGGCTGTTACTGTAATTCGGCCCTCACAAGTATAGCTAAACCAGAACATATACAGGAACATGCTGCAATCAGTGACCCCCCCATACTACACACACACACACTGCCAGCATACTGTAGAGACACTGACACGCTACACAGAAAAATAAATGCAATCTTAAGATGCTGATGACTCATTTTAATCGATGGGAGACGGTCTAGCTGCTCCAGTCTCCGGGGACGGCTGGCTCTCCCAACTCAGTGGGGGGTTCTGGGAGAGATCCACCGGATCGATAGATCGCTTACACTCGGAGGGGAAAGAGAGAAGCAAAACCAATCCATGAGTCTGTTGAGTTATGTGAGAGAGAGAGAGAGAGAGAGAGAGAGAGAGAGAGAGAAAAGAGATGGTATGTAGAGTATGTGGATGTGATGTGAAGGGAAAAGAAGAGAAGAAAAAAGATTTGTGGCACTAAGAGCTCTTCTGGGTCCCTGAGACCCAATTCTCTTTAAAGGAACTTCATCATCATCCTCCCTTAGTGCCGCTGTGCGTGTGTCTGTGTGTTTGTGCATGTGTGTGAGCATGCACTCATACGGTACATGTGTGTTTATGTGTGATAATTGGGCGTAAACAACAGTGAGACAGTAATTAGGGATATGCCATTTCCCTTCTCTTCTCAGCTGTATTGTCTTTAAAGGTGCCTATGATTATGATTGATGTGCCTTTTATTTAGTGTTTGTGTGTGTGTACGTGTGTGTGAGTGTGTGTGTGCGCGCACGTGTGAGATTGTGATAAAGGGTTATTGTATTCGGACTCAAGCTGCGCTGCATTGAAAGGGGGCCGTACCGAGTCATTATGGTCAGTAAGACATCCATTGATCAAACTGTCAAGTATCTATGTTTGTGTGTATGTGTGTGCGTCAGTGCGGTTTCGAGTGTGTGTGCTGTAGCCTGATAAGCTAATTGCCCCTTGGCCAATGGAAATACACAGTCGAATGGCTCAGAAACATCCAGTCAATTAGTACATATAACAACAGGCAACGATATAGTCATTCACTTACACATTTCCCCTCATCAAACACATTATTGAACTCACTGTGTTTGTTGTTCTTTGTTCTCCTCTTTCTCTGCGTGCTGCTGGTATGTGCATATACCTACATATAATACTAACATGCATGCACACACCCATTTATGCTGTGTCTCTTTATTTACGCGCAAACGTCTGTGCACACCAGCTGAAAATGGGGCTACACACACGTGAAGAGAGCTGAGAGGTGGCGATACCTTTGGGAGCTGATTTACAGGGCAGGTGTGTGTTTCATGTTGAACACACACACACACACATCTTCAAGACACAGATACATACAGACACAGATGCTTGCCAACACAATAATTCATTCAATCTAAAAAAAGGAGTTAGCTACTGAATCCCTCCATCAACACACATGAACACACCAAAGCAGGATTCACATCGACATGTACAAAAACACACATGTATCCATGTGAGTGCACACATACACAGGCACACAGGGATCACACACACACAGAGGTATCTGCAATAAAATGGGATTAACTGTGGCTGCAGCTAATCCTGTTTGTTTGGTTGTTGTTTTTTTTAAGTCTGATTTTTTACTGCACCACATTTACAACAAGCTCTGGAATTGAAACCCAAAACTGTCAATTTCCCCTTTCTGTGGGCGGCCACTTTACCTCACACAATGAACATGTTACTGTAAAAATCTAGAGAGTCGTATTAGTGTCTTTATCTTATCTCTATATCCATCCGAAAGGAAATTGTGATCTGACGTGATTTGACTCAGAACGTCACTAATTCCATAAATATTTTCACTGCTCTGGTAGCTTAAAGGTTAAAGCTTGAGAATGAAAATTCTGGTTCAGCTCCCCGGGTCGGCTCATGGAAGGTGTGCTCTGGAAAAATGAATGAGAGAGGCAGTTAGCTCTCACATGCTCCAGTGGAGCCGCTCAGCAGTCGACAGTAGCAGACAGGGGTTCTACTCCCAGGTGTGAATGTTTGTAAAAGTAGCAATATACCAGAAACAAAATTGAACTTGTGCAAATCCAACTGCTGCGAGCAATACTCACTGCAACGTAAGATCTGTACGTCTAGACTCTCTAGATGAGTGTTCTTGCAAATTGCAAGTTTAAGGGTCAGTTAACCCAAATCACCAAAAAAACATATTTTCTCTCTGCCCCTAGTTGTATCTGGCCATGCAGAGAGTTTAGTTTTAAGATATCTGTTTCTGAAACAGGTGCATCCACCCCAATACAATAGAGATTAATGTAATTGTTTGTTTTACAGATCTGTTATTTCATATTGATTTCTTAATCACTTCTTGAAGGTGTTCTGGAGAGAACTATGCAAATTGACAGGTCTGAGACAGATATTTGAGTTGTGTTGGGTTTATAAGCCGTTGTTCATTTCCAGAGGATTTTCCTTGAGAGAAGTGCTCCTTTTCAACCCAGGTAAATATTTATTAATAATTAGCTTTTTGTTAGCTTGTCTGTAGACACATTTCCCATGTTGAGTTGACCGGGATTCAATTGAACCATGTCTCTAATCTAGTGCCAAATTGCAGGATTCTTTCCAGGTAACGTCCTATGAAATTAATAGGAAATTGTCAGGAATTTACAGATCCATCAAATATTAATATTCTGTATACACATAACAATTGTTATGTAAACAGCAACAACATCATGTCCTGTTTGTCTGCATAAGCCACAGACCTTGTTGTTTTTGTTGGAACTACTTTTTACCCATGAAACAGTCAGATCTGTGGATATCGTATCAGTAATATTAGTATATTTTTCCTCTCATAACTTATGCGAGTCTTACAAAATGGATTTATCTTGAAAATCAGCTCAGGGCACAGGTGAGAAACATAACTAACCATGCTAGATTGGTGAATTTTGATTATTTTGCTTCTCCTATGTTTCTGTTTTGCATATTAAGCGCAACTCACCCAGAATATGTAATAAATAAAGGTTAAAATGAACACTTTTCAAGGGCGCGTGCCACTTCTTTTAAAAGGAAGCAGCTTTCAGTTTGAAATGAAACTCTCCACAAATGCTTCCTGCAGCTTCTGTCCCCTGTTCTGTTTGACCTGATTTATCTGTCTAACTTCTGGCTGGCTAAGCCTTGCAGCTTTCTCTATGATCTTGTCTAAATTTACATCTCTCTACATGCCCCTCTAATCGTGGCTGAGGAGAAGTTCTCATCGCTGCTGATGAAAGAGTAAGAGGTCGATCAAATGCAAAGCAAGCTCTCTAAAGCTGCTTTTCCATCACACATCGCTCTGTCTTTGTGGCCTACAGCTCAAAACACCACCAGGATGGTCTGAAGGCAGCGCTCCCATGGAAATCAATGATCAGACTTTGGTATTCCGCCATAAAGACAGTGTGAGAACATTTTTGAAAATATGAGGGATGATTGGTGTGAATGAGTGTTTGTGGTCAGCTGTAATAAAGATATCAGGACAAATGTGTGTGTTTGTGTGTGTCTGGTATAGCGGGATGTGAGAAAAAACAAATTCACTGGATGATATCTGATGGACTAGAATGACCAGAGAGATGTTTGTCCTTTAACGTCCCAGATACATTAAAGATGTGGGGTAAAATATGCACGTCAGAATAAATCAATGTCAAGTTCAATGTACACTGCAATACAACACAAACACAGCACAGAGAGATTCACTAACAAAGACCACGCCAATAAAGATATAGATTTAGAATAGTTTATTGTAAATTATGGATAGAGGAGAGCCAAGATGATGTAGGCGGGGTGGACTAAGGGTCCGGAGGGAGGGATGGAGGGATGGCAGTGAGGGTCGAGGGATGAAGGAATGAGGGGAGGAATCAGGGTCGTGGAGGGATGGGTGGAGGAGTACGATGATGGACGGTTGTGTCAGCTGGTGGTGGGAAGACAGAAGGGAACCGGGGGAGTCGAGTCTCTGAGGGGGGGAGCCGTCTCTTGATGTATTCTGACATGGAAAGAGCCTCCGGTGGTTCCTGTATTCAAATGAGAGAGAGAGACAAGAGAAAAAAAAGGGTTGGGGGGGGTAGGGATGTGAAAACTGAGTCAAAGGGGAAGGGAACGGATAAGGTGCGCTTAAATACTTTTGTGCGAAAATTGGATGTGTTAGATTCGTGGTCTTTGTTCCCAAACCTAGTTATTTAGAGCAGCGTCAGATCCAACAGCACTGAGGCAACAAAACTACAGGTTTCACTCACTTGGTAAGCACAAATGCTCAACAGGCTTACAGGAAAACATGCTACAGTATAGTCACTGATAATTACTATTTAAAGGTGCCCTGTGGAGTTTTTGACCACTAGTAGCGCTATGGAGCAGTGTTTTATGAGTGGGCCCCCATTTTGTTTGTATGGTACACATGCCACACAAGCAGGTGAGCGTCGCGATAAACAGGCCTGTCTCTGGTTTCATGCTGTTCTGCTGACGGACAGTTGGTGGCGGTATTGCACAAAGAAGTGTTGCAATGCACCCGCAAAGGCAGTGAAGGAGAAAACTGCGAGCTAGCAAACATGGGTGTAAACATTGCACGATTTAAAATATTCAACAAATTGCCAATTCAAATGTTTTTTGAGGAAGGAAACGCACTCAACACATTCTGTTAGATCTCAAGGATACACACAATGTCAGACACACTGAAGGTAAATACAACTTTAGTTTGTTTACAAGAAATCTCCTCAGGGCAGCCTACCAACCAAAGATGGCTGGAGTAAAACCCCATCTGTTGGTGACTTCAGGACTTCGGTTCGCTATAACTCATGCTGTTTAGATCAATTGTACTGCAGTATTCTTTCTTTTTTTCTGTGTTATTTCCTTTTTGTTATCATAGCATTAACCTCACATAAGTTCTTTCATTTACAGTATTTCAAAGTTCCAAATAGCTGAAAATTACAGGCAAATTTGACAGTACGTCCAATGTGGCTTCCTCTGTTACGTACTTTAGTTTTATACTGAATAAATCTTGAGATCAAGAACAAAAAAACAAAAGGACTTCTATTGACTTCTACATTATATAATGGACTTAAGAAAGAAAAAGTGTTAAAGTTAGTGTGTTTCCATTGTGTGTAGACTTTTGTTGGGTTGCCAAGCAGAGAGCAAGTTGCAGAAAAAAAGTATATTAAAACCATTACTTAACCTATAATATTCATTCAGGAACTATGACCTACTTAAATGAGCTTCTAATTACCTTAATGGTTGGTTACTTTGCATGACATGCTACTATAGGGAGCTCTTGGACCGTACTTGATTAATATAGCTTAATTTGCTATGATGGGCTATTTGTGTAGCATTAATTAAGTTTGTTATGGGTCGGTAGCTGTGCTTTACACTCAGCAGTATTCGGCATGCTGTTTATGGCTTTTAAAGGGGAACTCCACCGATTTTACACATGAAAGTCTGTTTACAGGTCTTGGGGAGTACTACTGCTTATGTGAAAAAAGTTTAAAGCCTTTTGTGGCTCCAGAGGGAGCTGCTCGAAATCTGATAAATTGCCTCAAGGCCTTGAGGCTACATTAGCCGCTATTAGCATAACACACCCGAATCTCCAACCGAACTGTTGGCGTTTGAGTGGCATCGTGGGTAATGCACACTCCAGGTTTTGACAAGGAAGAAGAATAGGTGCAATAAAAAAAGTGATATCTCTGGTTCTGCTGTATGAATTTTTATCTTTTCTTTTTAACTGTCTATCATGAGACTAAGTGCAATGCTAAACCGGTGGAGTACTCTTTTAAACCTTAAAAAACAAATTGTAAATAAAACAGCATACATCAAGAATACAGAATACAAACTTCAGCTTTGCATGAGTTATGCGGAATATGATTGTAATAAGACACATAATACTAATAGCCTAATAGGTAAAAAGGTCCACTAAGACTAATTTTGTTCTCAGCTCAGTAGGTCTTAATATTCATATAGTATTTTCCTAGTGTGTTTGTGATAAGACTATATTCAATCATGACTTTATGACAACCACATATTTTATTCTAAGCCTATACAGTACTACTAAAATGCTGAAAGAATAATATAATTAAACCCCTCATTTACCAGTGCTTTATAGATAAGTTTATAAGCTATTACAAAGAACAGCTTTGTTCGGTTGGGTTTGTTGAGACTTTGGTGTTTATCCTATTTGTCTTTTCAGCTCTTTAACTCATGGGGAAGACCACTCAAATGGCTCGTTTGACCTCTTACCTTCTGGAAAAGAGGTGTTGTGCCTCTGCACCAAAAACTGCTCATTAACGTTTATAACTGCAGGCTTGAGGGCTTATTAGAAAGTGGAAAAAAAACCATGAGGATTTATTGATGCATAACCAGCATTTATAACTGCATTATTACCAAACAGAAAGGATAAACACCATCATCTTGGCAACCCAAGCGTTGTTCTTATTAATAGCTTAAAACTGATCTATGATGCTTCAATAAACTGTTTCATTTCTCTGCTATTATTGTAGTCTATTTTGCGTCACTACTCCAGCACACCACCACAAGGCCCCATCTATGGCTCCCTTGGGGTAATCTCCGACTGGCTGCTATTTCTAGGGCTCTATCCCTGTAAATTGCTATAACTGACAAGGTCAACGCCAAAGTCTTTAATCACTTGTGGCATCTGTCCTGATTGAACTCTCTATGTTGGAGTTACCAGCCAAAATGGAAGCCACAAATGGCTTTTAATGACATTTACAGTTTCTTACACTGCAGTATATATTTAAAAAGTAAGCGTGTTTTGTCATTTAAATTGTTTGGTATTCCTGTTATAAAATGACCTCATAGTGCTAAGTTCTGCAGTCTAAACTGGTTTCTTACAGCAGGTGGAGACATTGGTCAACTGATTTTGAACAGGGCAGAGTGGTGTTTAGTTGCCACAAAGGGCTGGAGGATCTGCTACACGTAACACATTTGCAAAACTGCTTCTATACTGCAATTCACTTTTAATAATGTGTAGAGACACTGACAAGTCATCTGAATGGCTTTTGTGTTCTTTTAAAACCCTAATGCATAATTTCTACATGTGTCACCTAATAAATCCCTGCGACTCCTCTGCTGGTTTGAAATCAGTTTTAGATTGTCTTGATATTGAAAATCATTCAAATAAAACTGAATTTGACAACTAAAAAAAAAATCAACTTTTTCTATTCAACTCTCCAGGAATTGAACTTCATAAACCTATATTTTATATGGACAAAAGTTTGCACCCTGCCTCTTGCCTAATGTGTGTTGGGTTAGGCAATGCGCAGGATGGGCTCATGTTTACTTTGGTGATCCTGCTGCTTAAAGCGGCTCTAAAATCAATATTTTGAAATTAACAATGGATCAAAAGACTATGTGTATTGTGTAAGTGGTTGCTCATAGTGATGAACACACCCTCTCTCACTGCTCAAAGCTACCTGTTCGGCACCAAACGGCAGCCAGACAAAGTTACGACTTACTGGTGCACATAGTGGAGCATTTAGCAGCTAAAGAGCCAGATATTTCCCTCGGGGGTTTGTGGAGACCAAAACAAAGTTGACAGGAGAGTGAATATTGGACTTACATTAGTCAGGTGGCCAAAAACACATCTCCAAAGAAATGCTAATGTTGTTCTGTGTCTGCTGGTTGTGTAAATAGGCAACAAATTCCCCATATCAACATTGCACAAAGGGCTCATTGTAAAGAATGATGTATTTCCCCAGTTAACATAAAAATTGGAAATACATCCCCAGCTACCCATTCTGAGTGAAACCTAGAATGCTTTCTCTCTGTCTCACTTTCTCACATAAAAAGACAGTCCAGTCCCCACACATAGGACTGGGACATATTATTTACAAACTATTTATGGAACATTTGGGACCATATATCAGTTAAATGCATAACTTTCAATACATCCCCTAACAGCAGGGACCGGCTCCACTTCATTACACTCTGAGAGGAGGGAATGTTACAGGACTTGGTAAGGCGCAGACTGTGCTGGAAGTCATTTGGCTTTAGAGAAACTAAAATCTGGGTCTGCGTCTCAAATGTCCAGCTCTGCTTCCTCTCCTCGCAGTTATTTCACCTGCAGTCGAGTGACGACAGACAGGTGAAAGAAGACAAAAGTTCAATGAGAAGAGAAAAACAGATCACTGAAACACAGCCCAACTGAATGCAGTCTAGGATGTGTAGCCAATGATTGAAAAGCTAAAAGTAAAATGATAAACATGGTAGAAAAATGGCAGTTTGTCTTTAGTAAACACTTCACCTCAGCTACTCCCAAATGAAACCTTGACATAAAATCAATCAACCACATTTTGCACCAGTTTGGCTCTGGATTAAGACCAAAAACTCCTCACAGAAAAATCAAATGGCACTTGATCTGTCATCTAGAATCTTGATTCAACCCCTACCCTAAAATCAACTCTTTCTAATTTACATATATGGGTCAGGCGCTTCCACGATTGGGGAGGATGGGAGGCTTTGCAGTCTCCGAGGGCTAGGCCGGGCTTGTGAAGATCTGCAGTATGAGGTTGGTTTGGTGGATGAGCAGGGGCCTGTGTGCCAAAGCTGTTTTGATTTGTGTTTCCAAAAGTGCTGAATCGTTTAGAAGTGTAACAATACCAGTGAAACCAGCCCCCGCTCCTGAGATCTTCTTCTGCTCCTAAAAGGGATTTTATAGCATTCAAGCCCAAAAAAAGCCTATCAGTTCTTTGTTTGTAGCTATTGTTAATGTAAAATAAATAATGTCAGCATGTCCGGGTAAAAATGAAATTGCATTCAGAAAACTAGTGTTGTTGTTGTGTCCAAAGTATCCAAAGACCCGAAAAGTCCCAGGTTCACTGAGTCCACTACTTTGGTTCAGACTGAAGTATCTCAACAGCTAATGGACAGATTGCCATTAAATTTGCTACACTCATTCATGGTTTCCAGAGGATGAATCCTAGTGACTTTGGTGACCCCCCTGACTTTTCCTTTAGCGCCACCATGAGGTTGACATTTGTGGTTCTAAATTAAATGTCCCAGCAACTAGTAGATGAATTGCCATGACATCTGGTACAGACATTCAAGGTCCCCAGAGGAATAGTAATAACTTTGTGGATCCACTGACTTTTCATCCAGCGACATCATCAAGTCAGAGTTTTCATTTGTCCAAAACTTTGGTTTATGACCAAATACCTGCAAAACTAATGCCACTCCCATCAGCCTCAGCTGTACTTTGTGTTTAGTGGTAATTAGCAAATGTTAACATGCTAACACGCTAAACTAAGATGGTGAACAATGGTAAACAAATACCTGCTAACATCAACTTGTTTGCATTGTCATTGTGAGCATGTTAGCATGCTAACTTTAGCATTTAACTCAAAGCATCATCGTGCCAAAGTAGTCTCTCAGAGCTGCTAGCATGTCTGTAGACTCTTTGTCTTGTTTTTTTTGATAATTTGATTAATTGCAAATTAAAGTACAATATCAACTAAGGCAGCATTATAACCTAATGATGTGGCCCTGTCTAGTAGAGGGGCATTGTTTCAAAATCTAGTTTTGAGACTTTAATATTCATTTAATTCATATTGTGCTCACAGTGGACACATTCATAAACCAAGTTGTGTTTAATCAAATTACCATAACCTAACACAGAAAACCTGGGGCCAGGTGGTATTCCAGCATAGAAGTACTTAATCTCTGGGCAAATAATGAAGCTACCATTTATAGTCTGCTGTGTGCTTTGTACTAGATGGGAACTTGGAGCTTCCTAATAGGTAATCCAGTCGTGGCCGTGTCCTTAAAGCCTTGTTAGAAAATTTCTGTAAGAAAATGATGAGTGACTTAAATGAATGAGGGAAAGATTCAACTAACACTTTACATTGTAAGGATTCCCGGTTTACCCTATGTATATATTTACAGCATACGGTATGTTCAGCAGCAGTCCACAATATATATATATATATATATATATCTTTCATATCAAGGTTTTCTATTTTTAAGTGCCATCTGTCATGATGAGAGCACAACAAATACATCGCAGCCAGGGCCAGACTGACGCAGCAACAGAGAATCATGGTTTGCTCTTTGCTGACATCTGCTGGTGGAAAACAACATTTACTCTGAAGAAAATTACTATTACTACTATTACCACAACCACCAATACTGATTGTTGCCACCTACATAAGATGGATATGGTACAACATGTTAAGACTGATAACAATTAGAAACCACACAGAAACGAAAAAAAGTGGTTTAAATTAATATGCTGCTCATATACTGCACTATATAAGAAACAACACAAGATTAATAAGCATCTGCACAATCAAGAACATTACATAGACTGAGAAATAGAAAGTAAGTACATTTACTCCATTTTCTGCTAATTTATACTTCTATTTCACTACATTTCAGAGGGATATATTGTACTTTTTACTGCACTACATGTATTTGACAGCTGTAGTTACTTTGCAGATTAAGATTTTAAATTAAAAAAACATATGATAAACTTATAAAATACAGCACATCGTTAAAGATTAAACCAGTGGTTTTTGACAACTATAGTTACTTTTCAGATTAGGATTTTACATTAAAACATATGATAGGTTTACTATATGTCAAAGATTAATCCAGTGATTTCCAACCTTTTCGGTGTAGCAAAACCTTTTCTTCTTTCCTACCTCATTAATCATCTCACGGCCACTCAGATTTATCTTGTGACCCTTTGACCCCGAGGTTGGGACCACTGGACCACGCATCACAATCTAATAATGTAATATGTAATTATATCACTCACAGGGGCCATTTCTGCAAAAGCGGTTATTTTAGTTTTGATACTTTAACTGATAATATTCTACTGTATTTTTTACTTTAGTACGATTTTGAATGCAGGACATTTACTTGTATGGAGTATTCATAAATTGTTGTATTGTTTCTTTTACTTAAATAAAGGATCTGAGTACTTCTTCCACCACTGCCTTCCCTTGCTGTCAGATACAGTGACAATACCTCATTCTGATTGGCTGTCTTACATTTTAAGATCACCTCGTGCCAAAATCTGGTGATCGCGTCCACCTGTGCGCATCACAACCGCACAATCACACACGCACCTGCAGCTGATGCTGGAGACCTTGGCCTGCTGTTTGTCCACATGTTTAATGCAAATTGAGGTAAGCCTCTTAATTTTCGGTTGCTATTACTTGTAATGTCGCTGTTTAAGTTACTTACCTTTGTCCAAAGTTTTTGTCATTGGCCAAAACACCGACGACCTATTGAACGCGGTGCCCCACGAAGCGAAATGCGCTCTCATTCATTTTCTATGGGACGCGAGCGAATCGCTTCTCCGGGCATTGTTGCCGATTGTTTTCGCATCTAAACTGTCCTACTCACATCCAGCTGCCCAAAGATGGCCTTTGTAGCCTGCCATCGCAGCTAATTCATTTATTTTAGCTGAACACACTGTTAAAGCAACACAAGTCTGTACATATATCAGTAAACCTTAAATATCTAGACCGTAATGGTTTATATCACGGGTCAACAGAAGGGGGAAAAAAACCCTCAGTGTCACTCAGACCTACAGTAGACAAGATGTGAAATGATCTCTTGGTTGTGTCTAACATTATTAGCTACAATCAAGGAGCAATATTTAATCCCATCATGGCTAAACTATCCCCTAGTCTGACAGTCAAGGATGCAGCCTGTTTGTGTGCAGACCCATGTGGTGAGGTTAACTGATGAATGTTAATGAAGATGAACGTGAAGGCCTTTCAAAATATAAAATAAAAATAATTGATCATTTGGCACTGACACTGCACTTTTAACACCATAGTCCCAGCTAGACTTTTACAAAAAGCCACTCCCTAAATGTTGCTAATTTCAAACATAGCATTTGTTTAACACGGCAATGGGTCAGCTTGTTGACATTAAGATAAAAAATCAGTAAACCCGCAAAGTCCAAATCACATCTTATGATGAACTGTGCGCATTTTTAAGAAATTTACATAAGATTTACAGAGGGTCTTGCCAAGTGGGACCCTATACAATGAGAAAAGTAAGTGGTCCTGATACAGACACTTGAGGCACACCACAGGAAAGAACATGACCGTCAAAAGAAGGTGGTGTTGTTGAATTGCAGGGTGATTAAACAATGTTTGAAGTCAGATTTGTCTAAGAAGACACCCGATTGAATGGGCATTATCAGCCTCATAGATATGGGCTAGAAGGGGCCTGCTATACTAGTAGGCCGTTATCTATTCACATGGTTGATCACTCATGTCATTTATGAACCATATGATTGCTGCACGCCAAAGTATCTGTCGGCTTGTTTGCTCACTTGACTTCAATTTGATTACAAATGATTAAAAATGAACGTGCTTTTACTTTTAGCCGTAACAATCGCAACCGGAGCCGCCATTTTCATACGTTGGTGGTCCCTCCCCTTCTGCTATGTAGCCAAGATGGCAACCGTTGAGGGTGAGAAGTGTGCAGCGTTCCACACTCAACTTTCTGACCGTTATGAGTACATCATCCGGGTGCTCATAGTGCACTGCATTTTGCCATACTTGTCAGTGTGAACGCACTTAAGCACTCAAAATAGCAAGTGTGAGTGTGCAAGTATGCAAATTGAGACTCAAAAAAGCAAAGCAAGAGGACGTCTCTGTAGTGTGGAGGAGTGCGATCTTCAATGAATTCTGTTATTATTAATGTTTTGGTTGCTGAGAGAGAGAGCTAAATGTAACAAGGGGAGAACTACCACAGCATGTCTAACTTACTCTGTAACTACAGAGAACAATATGAGAACAGTTTGTTTCGATTTGACTTGTCAACATAGCATACTTTGCTGTCAGAAGAGTATTAATATTAACCATAGCCTATATGATTCATACCTGGTGTTTTGTCTTGCTATATTTGTATCTCCTGGGATGAAAGGAGGCCGTGCACAGAGCTGAGAAAAGGTAAGCTTGCACCTTGAGGAGCTGTAATGCTGGTCGAACTCAATTGCCAGGGAGAAGACTTTCAACATTTTAAGGACTTCAAAATTGTCAACATATGGTTACGCGAAACACAAGTGAGTGACATCTGTGGTGGGTGAATTCTGTCCGCCGATGGCAGGCGGAGCCACGAGGCCATAAACGAGTGTCCAGTAAGGAAGTTTGCTGGTGAAGTGAACGACAGTATCATGACAACACACTGTCCCCTGGACCTTTTTTGTTCTGAAGTAAACACACAGATGTACCCTGTAGTTATCTTAAGGACCCCAAAATTATAAGGGAACATTGTAGTTTGCCTGTTGTTGGTAATAAGATAATTTTAAAATAAAATCCCATCAGATTTATTAAGTGATGCAGAAGACATCACTCTATCTTCCCTGAAATGTCCAGAATTTTGCTCAGTTTTATGGTCATACTGTAATAATAGAATAGGTACCCAGTAGTTAAATAATAATTACAGTATACATTCTCTCTAAATTTCTCCCAAACGTCCAGATTGTTACTCAGGTCATAAATACCTATAAATAAATAACTACAGTATAAAGTATTTGTAAAATCCTGAATTGTTACCCCCTTATTCCATAACTGTTCCCCTGTACCTACTTGGTACGTACTGTACTGGTACACCGTAAGTACAAAAAGTTGCACTGTAACTCCAGAGTAATTACGCTGTACGTTGCGAGCTGTGTGAACTGTCCATAGCTGAATACGGTTTGATATGCTGCTTTGACATACAGTATGTTTAGTAAGTTTGCTGTCTGTTGTAGTGTAAAACGCTCTAAAACTGATGTAAAATGCTGTTGGCCAGTTAAGTTAATACAAAAACCATGAATGTTGCGCAACATTTAATGTCATTATGTAGACTTTCTCTCGGCACCCCCAACTCTGAATGACTTCCAGCGTCCCTGGTAAAATCTGTAATGGTGACTCTCACTTCTGCCGCAGGGTTCTTCAATCTTTGGCTGAATGGACAAGTGGAAAAAACTCAGAAGGAAGTTTTTCTTCCTCTCCGTTGCTATGGTCATCTTCATGGTTGTGGTTGTGAGATTCCGCACGGCCATCCCAAACCCCGTCCAAAACCTGCATCGGGTTCACAACTCTTGCCCCCTACGGATATCTGACCAGACCATCACCCCCCTCAACAATACCAAGCACTTGCTGGTGTCGGCCTACATGGACCAGAGGGTGAAAGGTTTTGATATACGCATCATTAGCATATTCAGAAGAGACTCCATCCAACCCCTTTACTGTCTTTTCTGCTGTGCAGGCCAGACATCAAGTACAACAACTCAAGCAAAAATTAAAGAACACTCAGACAACTTTGGTTTTCCCTTTGCCACTACAGATGTCATGTGTCAGATTCCTCAAGCCTGCTGTGCAACCCATGTTACTCTTCTGACTCAGCCAGATAGTGTGAAGGTATCTGAACAGATCTGGCTCCCCATAAGAAACCGGAAGACTGGTGCGAAGGAAGAGAAAAAGATCCAATTTAACTTCACAGTCTGCATCTCCAACCTGTTTGGAGACTACAACAATGTGCTTCAGTATGCACAGACCCTGGAGATGTACAGGTCAGCACTTCACACAACACATACAGAGGGTAGATACATTAACGGCAACACCACCACAAATCATGGCCTCAAGTCAGCATTACAAGGTTCACAAAGGTACTATTTATGGCAGGGCTTCTGGACTGCATTGCATTGTACAGGTGTTGCTGTTATAGTCACTCAGGGTGGCGTCGGTAGTATCAACTTGGCGTATGCAAGTGTTTGCTATTTAGTCATGCTAGCAGCTAAATGGCAAGGGATGGTGATGTCAGCCGATCCTCCACTTTGGTCCAGACTATCTCAACAACTCTTGGATGGATTGTAATAACATTTTGTACGAGACATTAATGATCCCCAGACTTTCCCTCTAGTGCCTATATAATATCTAGTTTAGTTTTTAATGAAATTTCCTGACAGATTTTGGGATGGATTGTCATGGAATTTGGTACAGGCATTCATATTTCCCTCTGAATTTTAATAACTTTGGTGATCCCATGAAGGGAAAAGTGGACATTCTCTTGCAGAGAGTTCAGTGAGAAGATTGATCGCACTCATCATGTCTGTATGGTATATATCGAGCTACTGCCAGCAGTATGTTGGCTTAGTTTAATTTCTCCACTGGTTGTCTGGCAACCCACCCACCCACTTCACATCAGTATGTTAGCATGCTAATGATAACATTTACCTAAAAGCACTGCTGGGCCTCATAGAGCCACTAGTGTGACTACAGACTTTTTAGTCTTTAGTTTTAGTGGATGACTTTTTTTGTGAACTTAAACGCCTTCATGTCTCACCTTGCTACAGGCTGCTGGGTGTGGACAGAGTTGTGATCTACAACACCAGCTGCGGCCCAGAACTCGACCGCCTGCTTCAGAGCTACAGCCAGGAGGGCTTCGTGGAGCTGGTTCCTTGGCCCATCGACCAGCATCTGAATCCATCTCATGGCTCAGAGAGCGGGGGGGACGTGCACTTCTTTGGCCAGCTGACCACACTTAATGAGTGCATTTACAGATCCATGGACCAGTCCCACTACGTCCTGTTGAACGACATAGATGAGATCATAATGCCATACCAACACAACAACCTAACACCCCTCATGGACATGCTCCAGCAGCAGCATCCAAAAGTAGGGTACTCGCACAAAATGTTACATCAATATCCATACTTAATGATCATATTTGGTATTTACTGTATGTTCTTGTGTTCTTGCACTGTATCCATCAAACTTGTTCTTCAGGCTGGGGTGTTTCTCGTTGAAAACCACATATATCCCGAGAAACCCTTTGAGGAAAGTAAAAGAGGTCCCCTGCCTCAATGGAGAGGGGTGCCAGGCTTTAATATTATGGGGCACATCTATAAGTGGGAGCTCACAATGGAGAACCATCTGCACAAGTTGATAGTTCAGCCAAGGTAAACAGACTTTTTAGTATGGCGCTTTAAAACTACAGTATAGTAGGTATCGGCGGCACCATTCAGGTAATGATCTTTCAGTGATCGTATGTGTGAATGTTTGTGTGCTTCACAGAATGGTGGAGCAGACTTCAGTGCATACAGTGCCTGAGAAGTTTGGCGAGGAGTTCAAGATTCCCCCGGAGTTGTGTCATATTATTCACTCTCCACTGAGCACCGCTCTTCAGCCGCCGGATAAAGTCCATGTGGACACCCGACTGTGGGACTTCGCATTCAAGCTGATCCTAAATGCGAACAACATGCTGAGGAAGGCGGGGCTGTTGCGCTTAGAGGGGCGGGGGCTGATGGATGGGATGGACAAACGCACATAATTTATGTATGTATTCATCAGTTACATATACAATATTTTTAGTCATGTGGCGTGGTTTTATTGATGGCAATGGTCCAGACTGAAATATCTCGAACTACTAAAAACACTTTGTCACCCAGGGATCATTTTGGCTGAATGAACCAGTTTTGTCTCTTTAATGTCGTTGCAGTTGGTGCTGCTTCGCTCCTCCACCACCATTGTCAAGGCCCTCTGCAATCTCTGTCCTGCTGCTGTTTAGTATATCTACCTCCTATAAATTGATATTGTTGTTATAAAATGAACTAAAGTGTTGAGCCTGAGTAAGCCTGTTTTTGTTATAAAGGATGAAATGCTTTTCCAACTGTTCTTAGAACCATGAAAAAGTTTCTCCGGTCCGAAAACGCCTATAGTAAAATGTGGAAACAGGTTTAGCAGAATTTCACATTTTCAAAGATAATTTCAGATGTCCTGCTATATGCACACCTTTGTCCCATGCTAAATCCCTCGACCAATGCTGATTTGCATTTCTGTAAGATAAAGAAAGAACCCAGTTCAGACAGCAAAGCTGCATTTTAATGCCTCAAAGGGGCTGGAGTGTCTGCTAACATTTACAAAGCTGCTTTCATACTGCAATTCACTTTTAATAACCTGCCCAGACACGGAAACGGCAGAATGGCTTCCTCCTGGTGAGTGGTTAGCTTTCCAGCAGTTGTTTGTCTACCTGTACTTCCTTTTCAGGATTTTAGTAATTTGTATTTAATAGTACGTTACTATGATTGAATATCGTGTAGTACCCAAAATCCATGGGAGCTAAAGGTAGTTCTCATTATGGCTTTTTGGCTTGCAGGCAGACGGCAAGTTGCATATGCAAGGAGTAAACTGAAACCATCACTTAACCTGGTGATAAATTACTATAATATTCCCAACAAGAGCTACCTTAATCACATGAGCTTTTGTTGACCTGGGATGTTGTGTATGAAATGCAGTTCAGTGTTTAGACTGTACTTGATTATATATTTATTTGCTATGATTGACAGCAATTTTTTTTTTTTTTTTTTTTTTACTAAAGCACAATTCTTGAGGTACGCGAGTATTACCATTTCATTCTGCTGTATAATTCTTCTACTCCATTACATTTATTTGACAGCTATGGCCCGCTACTTTGCAGAGAATAAGATTTCACATACAAAACGTGATCATCTTATACAATCTGACGCATTGTTAAACAAAGGCAGGCTATATAATGTAGGTAGCTCCACCTCAAAAAGAAGCAACATTTAAATACTTACACATTCAGGCATGTGTAAGAATAAAACGATATCATACATAATACAGTATAGCCTAACACTATCAATACTTTTACTTTTGATACTTAAGTACATTTTGATGATGATACTTTTACTTGAGTGCAATTTTGAATCAGGTTTTTAACTTGCAATGGAGTAGCTATTATTGTCTAGGTCTGTTATAGTATTTCAGTACCCTCCACTACCTGTAGGCACTAGGAAACTGTGCCATAATTACAGACCAAAATAAGAACAAACATCTATGTGGATTTCGCTCCACCCTGAGAAGAGCCGGTGTTGGGCTCTGGGATGTGTCACTCAGCAACCACCGAGAGTTGAGACATTGCAGGAACACACAGGAGAAGCTCATGAGGAAACCACACACAGCACAGAGGCTGCATGTTAACGCTTTCGTTTGTCTAATCCGGCATGACGTCCTCAGCCAGCGTCTCTGCATCCGGAGGAGAAATGTGCTTCAGCTTTCAGTAAGTTATAGGCCTATACGATTTAATATTTATGCTGCCAGTAATTTCCCCCAGTAAGCACTGATTTCACTCTGAAGCAAATCGTTAACTGTTAACATTAAATTGCGTATATATAGGTCCTTACACCAAATACATAATTTGATATGTATGTTGCAGATTAATTGGATTATATTCACAGGAAGTAGCCTACAAAACATGTTACCTGTATCCCTTATGTGTTTTAAATCCACCGGCAGTTACAGTTAAATTCTGTCAGCTGTCAGTAAGGCTATGTTTAGAAGTTTGTATGTGGTCCTTCAGAGTCTGGTCTTTCATGAGACGTAGTTCGTTTGAGCACTTGTTGAATCTTGTTAATTCACGCTTCAGTGATGTTGGGAGCCAGCCAAGTTTTCTCACCATAACTGCGTTGAGTAAGGAGAAGGGCATCATAGCCTTTGGTGATGATGAGGGGGGAAAAAAGCTTCCCTTGGGGGGGGGGAAGAAAATAATAATCACATTTTTTGAGGGGAGTCAAATTTATTTTTTAGACTTTCAGACATTACAACTTCTTAACAGTTCTACACTAAAAGTACTGCATGCGTATTTATTACAAACAAAAACAAGAGCCAATAAGAAATCAACACAAATATCAGCTCTAGCATGTTTTTTTTAATGTCAAAATGAAATAAAAAAATCAAATTTATTTATTGGCCACAATTTTGGCACCCCCTTCTGGGTGGAGCCCTAGGCTGCTGCCAATGCCAGGAATAATGAATATTAAAGGCTACGTCTTATAATATTCTACATCTTTTTCTTATTGTCAACAAATTCCATGAAAAGACCAATGGTGGAAGATCCTTTACTGGAAAAGTAGCGTACTAATACCACACTGTGAAAATACTCCACTACAAGTAAAAGTCCTGCATTCAAAACTGTTCTTAAACCTGGAGTTTAGAACTTTTGTCTCCCCCTTCTGGCAGTGAGTAATTACACAAACACTGTGCCTATGCCTGCCTATGATCTATCTACAGGGGAGCTCGCTCAAATGTCCACAGTTTGAAGACAATAATCCATTATTTAGGTAGAGTAGATGTAATAACAAAATGCTTACTCCAAATATTTTACAAAGACCAACCTGTCAAAGAGCAGTAACATGACCTCCGTGTCTGCCCTTTTTTTGGACGCTTCTTAGGTTTTTCCTCCATACTCCTAGTCGCTGTAGACCACTCTGTCGCTACAGTCGCTCTCCTCAGCTCTGGCAAACCAGAACCATGTAGAGAAAACTTGGTCTATCGTGTGACAATCAAGCATTTTGAACTTCTGTTGATGCATCTCTCTCTACACGGCACTACTGATGTAAGTACAAGTACTTGTACTGTAGATGCAGGTAATGAGAAGGCAGGAAAGTGAAGAAAAGTAGTAGTATTTTTGCAAGCTTCTTTGTTTACTCATTGACTGGAGATTTATATTCTGTATTTTACATTCCAGTTGCAAATGTTTCTAAAGGTTACTGAGTGAAGAATGACAAACGTCATATATTTAGGTGTGCCAGGATGAGCATTTGCTGTACCTGACACACAGGTTTCACAGGAAACTGTAGGTGTATGTACATAAGAAGGGAAAACTTCATATCCGTGTTTTGATCCAGGCCCAAAAGAGGACGGTTAGGAGGATCTATCAGCTGTTCAAAGCCACGGTGAGATTGTATTAATTATCACAGCCAAACACATTTTGGTGTTCGTGGTCTTTGTTAGGACAGACAGCCATGATACAAAAATGTGGTAAAACTAGTTTCACGTTTTTGGACTGCAGAATACAGAGTGGGGGTTGAGAATTTGGTAACAATGTAACCTGCTAATCTCTCACCATCACAGTTCAGCAAGAGGAAGTCAGTTTGAGGAAGTCAGTTTATTTATATAGCCCAATATCACACATTTTTCTCAAGGGGTTTTACAATGTGTACAGCTTACGACACCCTCTATCCTTAAAGGAAAAAACTCCCCAAAAAAACCCTTGATGGCAATAAGAAATGGAAGAAACCTCAGGAAGAGCAACAGAGAAGGGATCCCTCTCCCAGGATGGATAGACATGCAATAGTTGTGTGTACAGAATAGGCCAACAAATAGTATGGACACTAAGGGTGACAAAATTATAGATGGATTGTAAACGTATAAGGATCTGAGAGGACGTCAAGCAACTGCTCAAGCACACCATAGATAAGAGAAAGGAATGTCACAGCCTCTTAGACCGGGACAAAAATGTTAGACATGCAGATATACCAAATAACAAAGTGATTTATTTATAACAAAATAATTCAAACAAATACCAACAAGAAAGTGTGCTGCATGGATGTTGTGCTGTAAAAACAAAGAAAAGGAAACGAAAGTCACAACGCAGAGGTGTGTGGGGAGAAGCCACACCTGCCAGTGGAGTGGCTTCTTGCTGTAGCATTTATATATGCATGGGGCACAAATATGTCCCGAATGCGTCCCATGCCGCTGATGAACCTCCAACAGGTCTGCAGCCCTGGAGACAGAAAGCAAAGCAACAGAATAGCGATGTCACAGGAAACGCACACACAGAGGGAGAGAGAGTATATAGAGTATCATCAACGTATAATTTGGCCTAGAGATGAAAAATAAAGAGATAAAAGCAGAGGGTAGGGGGTCGAGGAGGCAGGTAGTTGGTTTAGAAGACAACACCACGTTAGACTGAGTGTCACAATTTGTAAGGACATATCTCAGTTTCAACATAAATATTGCACTACCGATTCTGCAGAAGTAGCTGGAGACGAGGAACTCATTTTGTATCTAGTCTCAGAAACAAATTCCACAGAAAAAATCTAAAAGATCATGAGTTGTAAAGGGTGAGCAGCTAACAGACGACTGCTTTTGAGTAAGTTCAGCTACAGTGTCAAAAAGAAATCTAGGATTGTGTTTATTATTACTGATTAAGCAAGAGAACAAGGCTACTTTAGCAGCAGACAGAGCATGCTTGTAATGCACTACACACTCGTGCCATGAGAGGTAGAAAACTTCACATTCTGATTTACACTTCCACATTCTAATCTCCAAGAACCATGACTGGATTACCCTGTCAGAGGGCAAAAATTTGTTGTTGGGGCCTATTTGGACTTGTCATTTCTTCCACACAATGTGCACTATGTATGTACCCTGACATTTAGACACATTTACGCATTTTTCAGCAACTGAACATGGCCTGCTCAGCACCAAACGGCAGACAGACTCAGTTCAATCAGGAGAGACTTCAGTATGAGTGAACAAATACTTATTTGAGATGAGAAATGTGAAGAGTCTCTGGCGATGTCAGTGTTGACAGTTGTGTCAGTCAAGCATTAGAACAGGGTTTTAGGTTTATGTCTCCTATTTGTTATTAACAGCAAGCACGAATAAACTTCATATATAACGTCATTGTCACGCTCATCAAGCTAAATTTAAAAACACTCAAACTCACATTTACTCTGAGTTACCAGTTTATTAAGTTCACCTATATAATCTAATGCAATCCAATTTAGTGAGATCTGCAGGATTAAACTATTGTTTCAAATGAAAACTCACATTTACATCTCTTCAGGAGGTCTTATTGCAGTAATGATAGAGCGGGTTTGCTTTGCTCCTTAAATGTGTAATCTCTCTAACTGCGATTCCTAATTCTGTCTCAGGTTGGGAATCTATCTCGTACTTGGCTGGATGGACAAGGCAAAGGAATTAAGAGGGAAGTTATTTTTCCTCTTCATTGCTACCTTCCTCTTCATCGTCTTCATCACTGTGAGAACACCCAAGACGTACAGGTCCTTCCCAAAGCCACGTGGGGCTCCGAACGATTGCCCCTTGCTGATCTCTGAGCAGACCATCACCCCTCTCAACAATACCAAGCACTTACTGGTGTCAGCCTACATGGACCAGAGACTGGAGGGCTTGGATATACGCATCATTGGCATATTTAGGAGAGACTCGATCAAGTCCCTTTTCTGTTTTTTCTGCTGTGCAGGCCACTTCTCAAGTACAACTCAAGCAAAAATTGAAGAACACTCAGACAACTTTGGTTTTCCCTTTGTCACTACAGATGTCATGTGTCAGATTCCTCAAAACTGCAACACTACACATGTTACTCTTCTGACTCAGCCAGACAAAGTTGGGGAATTTAACCCGATGTGGCTTCCTATAAGAAAGACCAGTGAGAAGGAGGAGAAAAAGTTGCAGTTTAACTTCACAGTCTGCATCTCCAACCTGTTTGGAGACTACAACAACGTGCTTCAGTTTGCACAGACCCTGGAGATGTACAGGTCAGCACAGCAACGCCACCACAAACCGCAATGTCAAAAATGAACTGAATCACCTTCTCTCTGATGCTGTATAAAAAACGTTATATTGTAAGCTTCGTAAATGTACAATTTGTTGCAGCGCCTCTGCATTGCATCACATTATACAGGTATTTCTGTGACTGTACTCATTACCTGTATTAGTTCATAAGGTATACGTGTGGAGTGAGGGTAGGATGAGCAGTGTTACCATGGTGTATGCAAATTTTGCTGTAAATGTCCTTGTAGTCATACATAGCATCCTATAAATATGTTGTCACAGACGTTATGTTGTAGACCAATGGGAAGGAAGAGAAAAGGTTTTGTTTTGACAGCGATGTGCTTTAGTTTACACAAATCCTGGAGATGTACAGGTCAGCACTTTACAAGGCAAATATAATACACAGTAACAAGATACAGTGCAAATTTTATTCTTTGGCTCACCTTTCCCCAGGCTGCTGGGTGTGGACAGAGTTGTGATCTACAACACCAGCTGCGGCCCAGACCTCGACCGCCTGCTGCAGAGCTACAGCCAGGAGGGCTTTGTGGAGATGGTTCCTTGGCCCATCGACCAGCATCTGAATCCATCTCGTGGCTGGAACTTCTCAGAGAACGGGGGGGACGTGCACTACTTTGGCCAGCTGACCACACTTAATGAGTGCATTTACAGATCCATGGACCGGTCTCGCTACGTCCTGTTGAATGACATAGATGAGATCATAATGCCATACCAACACAACAACCTGATATCTCTGATGAACACACTCCTACAGCAGCATCCAAATGTAGGGTATTTTTGGCATGCATTTTATAAGAACATAACATTTTGCCCAAACATATTCATCATATTTAGTATTTATTTATACTCTACTGTCTTTCCAACTTCCATGCTGCACCCGTCGAACCTCACATTTTGCAGACGGGGGTGTTCCTCATTGAGAACCATATCTTTCCCAAGAAAACCTTTGAGGAAAGTAAAAGGGGCACCCTGCCTGTATGGAGAAGGGTGCCAGGCTTTAATATTCTGGAGCACATCTACAGGGAGGAGCCCGACAGAAGCATATACCACCCGCACAAGATGATAGTTCAGCCAAGGTAGGCTGACATCTCAGACTATTAGTGAAGTATCAGGAGAAGTGTTATTTGCTTTTATGTGGTACGTGGACTACAGATATTTTGAGGGAAACTCTTCTAAAGCATTAAATATAATAAGTAGCAGCATTCGTGATTCATGATGCTCAGTGAAGGTGTGGTTGACCATGTGTGAATGTTTGTGTGCATCACAGGATGGTGGAGCAGACCTCAGTACATGAAGTGCTCAAGATGTCTGGACAAATGTTCAAGGTTCCGCCGGACGTCTGTCGGATCATTCACAGCCCAATCAGTACACCGACACAACGGCCGCTGGAGCAGCTCCACATGGACACCCGACTGTGGGACTTTAAAGACAAACTGTTACCCAGTGTGAGCAAGGTGCTGAGGAGAGCGGGGCTGCTGAGACGAGAGAGGCAGAGCTGATGGATGGGATGGACAGATGCTCAGATGGACACAAGCTGAATGTAGTCAATTTGAAGACTGGTTGATTGGTGCAGAGCAGGTAGTATACAGCTAAACAATGAGCTGAAACTTGCTATAAAGCTCTGTGAAGCCGAGGTTAACTGTAGATTCAGGTGAAAATTCTCTTTAGGTTCATAACTACGAGCGACCCTTTTCACATTGTCACATTGTTTTCACATCGTCATTTAATACATTGTTATTTAAAAAAAAAAAAAACTATAGCCGCTTTAATGTACCAAAATTACATAGCAGTAAATCTGTCTTCCAGCCTACATGAAACAGCACCTCACATCAATGATCTACAAATCATGAGTGTGAAGGAATTTTTCTTCTTTAGGTTAAATGTAATAGGACACAGGGGTTCCCCAGGTCACATTCGGGTCATTTGTAAACCTAAAAGTATTAGGTCATATACTGTCTCTTTAAGAGCAACAGCTCTCTGTCTTCAAGGATGACTGTTCAGGTTGCAGCTGTCCTGATAAGGCTGGCTCCATCTCCCAGGAGACCAAGGTCGTTGGAGATAGACAGCGTTATGCCCCAGACTCCACAATGATATAGTGTCTCCTCTTTGTCTCTAAGATATGCACTAAATATGATGTGAAGGAACATACAACGTGACTTAGGTAAACATAGTTTCTTGTTTACAATCCAATACCCAATAGAATCTTCACACAGTTTTAGCTGGGTGAGGAATAACCTTATTTGGACTTGTAGTGAATCAGTGAGTTAAATAGTTAGAGTTAAATACTTCTCGCCAGGAAGCAACCTTCAGAATTGGGTGGCAATACACAGTGTTCACTTGTATTGCTAGTCTCTATGGCCAGGCTTCAATAAATGCTTCGGCGCAAGACATCCAGGTCTCCTGAAATTTCTTCACTCACGACTTAACCAGCTTCCTGATTTCCAATCACATATTTCAACACTGTTTGGTGAATGTGAGACATTCGGGGGCGGTGCATCTGGGTCAGGATTCGACTGGGACACAACTGCACATCCCAAGGTTATAAATCAATTCAGACTTACCACACTTTGAGGGTGAATCTGAAATTCTGAAGCATCCGGTTGAAATCTCTGATGCTTGCCTACAGTGAAGGGAACTCCTCCTTCCTACCTCCAAGCCATGGTCAAATCTATCACAAAGGGCCATTTCGGCAGCAGGGAGAGGACCCGAAGGCAGACAGGTGAGGAGGCGGAATCAGTTCAAAGGTTTATTAACAACAAAAGAACTTACTAAGCTCAGGTACCAAAACGCAGGGAAACTCTGACGCGCGGAGACGATCAGGAACATCCCACCCACACAATGACGCAACAAAGAACAAAGGGAGAGGGACCCGTATATATAGGGAAGAGACAACGAGGGAAACAGACACAGGTGGGTGACCAGACACAGGTGAAAATAATCAAAACTAGAGGGAAAACAAAGACAGGAAATAAAGGGCACACAAGGAGACAAGAACAGTAATTTCAAAATAAAACAGGAAACAAGACAAAACACAAAGTCCAAGCAAGAGTCCTTCGTGGACCATGACACAATCCTACACCCCGGCCCGACCATTGCGCTCCTCTGCCTCTGGACAAAAAGCATCTGCCATATAATATACATGTAAAATTTCCATTTAGCAATTAGATATTATTTCCCTTTTTAGTCACCCTAGCCGCATGGCTCTATGGATGGCAATGTCACCACTCCAACTACTGGATGGGTTGCCTTGAAATTTGGAACAGACATTCATGCTTCCCAGACCATTTATCCTAGTGATTTCGATGATCCCCTGACTGACAGGTCCTCCATCAGGTGCTTTGTGTTTAGTGCTAATAAGCAAATGTTAGCATGCTAACGCTGACCTTAGCATTTAGTTCAAAGCACTGCTGCGTTTATAAGTTCAGCCTCACAGAGCAACAAGCATGTCTGCTGACTCTCAGTCTTGTTAAATTGGACATATTTGAGGTAGTATGGAAGAACATGGTTTTGGTTTTGCAGCCCACACATTTCTGTATGACTAATACAATGGAAACAGGGCTAAACGTTTAGTGCAAAGACACAGCAGGTTTAGGTGACACATGACTTTGAAAAGGAGGGGAGCCGTTGAATGCAAAAAAATAATTACAGTAATTAAGCTTCTCACTTAATGGCTGGTTCGTTGATATATACAGTCATTATTGAATTATTCAGTAGGCTACCTGCTGATTATTATGTGGTTTACCAATAGTGTGGGATCACACGTTTAGTACTTTTTACCAATGTGCACTCTTGTATATATGGTTTTCTGGTTATAATGTAATAACATGTCACTTGTTTTCACTGCTTTTACCTGATTTGCCTGAGGAAAAGCTACTAGTCAAAGCCTTTTTGTGTCATTCATGCCATTAAGTGTCTGAAATCTACTCACATATTTTGCATATTAAATTATCTCACTTTTCTGCATTCGAGCACTCCCGTCCTACTTCCTATGTTTTATACTGACACATTTGGCAAGCCTTTTTCCACTGGTTTTTTGTGGATAAGTGATGACTTTCACCGGGCTTACGGGCTTTCAACAGGCTCACAGAGGCAATGATGACAAAGGCAAAATATGCCATATTCACTGAGATGCCCTATTTCTGTGTTAATCACATATGGCTGTGATAAAATGACATCTGTCATGATGAGAGTACAACAAATGCAATGCAGCAACAGAGTGGTGGTTAATGTTTGCTCTGTAGTGACATCTACTGGCAGACGACAAGTAAGATCACTTCTCCTGATGACAGCTATTATCAGAATAGGACTATTGCTATCACTACTACTATAAAACCTATAAAACTACAATACTTCTCCTAACTACCATTATTTTTCATCAACTTTTTTATTTATATTTTTATTTATAGTTTATATTTTACTTGCAGAGTTGTTAAAACCGCAATACCATTTTTAAATCACATTGAAAAGAATAAGTGAACATAATAAACATAATACTAAACGTACCATAAAGTCACACTTTCAAAGTCAAAGCTGAAAGTGTTATGAGCAGCGTTTTACTGAATGAGGCAACCTTTCTTTCACCACTCCACATCAAAAGACATTCAAGACCATAATCTTTCTTTAAACAGTGCCCAGGTTTACTTGTGTGTTGAAGGTGGTGCAAAGGGGAGCCTATTGTATCATTGATACAATGATTAAATTTCTAAAGGTACTCAGTGGTATACTGTGTAGATGAGTAACCTGAGAAAGGATGAAGTTCGTCAAACTGATCAATTTGCTGCGTCGTCACAGGGCTTCAGCAGAAATGGGAACATCAAGGATCCAACACTTAACAAGTGACTCAAATATAATCATCAAGCTGTGGTGAGACAATACAAGGAATGAACTGTTATTTGTCTGAATGTATTGGCTTGCGGCCTATTAGATTAAACTGAGACTGTTACTGGTTAAGATGTAGGCATCTCATAGCTTGTCTGCCTTTCTGTGGTTTCTTATCTTACATTTTTATATTTTCCATTTCCTTACCACATCTGTACCACTTTTCTCTGCTTAGCTGGGGCTTCAGTAATTTATGTTTTCTGTAGGTTTCAGTATGTGTATTATACTAGTGACTGCTATTTAAAATATATTTATTTGTATTGTATTTAACTGCTCCATCAAAGTAAAAATGAAATCTTAGAAGGCATTAGCTTGTGTGAGAGTAAGAAAAAAAAAACCCTCAGTGGTTGAGTTGACACAAACATATTGACACACCCCACCTCCACGCCTCGCTCTGAAATTTCGTCAACGCCAGGTAAAACAATGCTCCACAGACATATTGTCAACGAGACAAACAACCCAATTATTGGCCTCCTTGGGGAATTAACACAGGCGTATCCTGTAACCATGAGCAAAAGGCAATTTCTCCTATATATGACGGCAACACAGTCCCTATCGAAGACTTAAAATGCCTAAATTAAAACAAATCCAACAAAGAAATAAACTAAAATACAATACACATTGTAATATATATTTCCGCATTTATTGTGTCATAATTAAATGAAAAATATATGTTAAAAGTACAATTATTTAACTTTATGTTTTTAATAACTAAATTAATTGTTTTTCCATGCTGCATTAAAATTGCAACACAGAAAATAAAGTGAAGTTAAGCAAATTGTCCTTTTAACATGTTTTCCTATTTACACAGTAAATGCACACATAAGAAGGTGAAGCCACATACCAATGTGTATTGTATCTCACTTTGTTTCTTTGATTTGTTTCTATTTAGGCATTTTAAATCTTCCACAGGTAACATAAGAGATATCAGCAACTGCTGGAATACCCACCAACAGCAGAAGAAGAAACAACTGTGTGACAGGAAGTTCAGACTGTAAACTAACTGCCTGTGAGATACAGGAAATGCAGAACAGGAACCCAGAGTTGTGAAGACAAAACTGTTAATCCCATAATCCCTTGGTTTAGGGTTGGGTTTTTTTTAACATAGTATCTCTCAAGTGGAACACAGTGGTATTGTAGTACAAAGAGGATGGTCAAAAGGGAATTAAAAGCATTCTGAAGAGGAAATGTCAAATGGATGTGCAGCATTTTAATATTAGGATACACCACTGTTAGCATTTATAGCCATGCAACTTTAATGCTTTATCTTTGTAGTCTATATTTTATACTGTTACTCTCATCATAAAGCCAGTTTTATCAGAAGATTTCAACAGCATATTTCGTTGACATCAGGGACGAACGTTTGCTAAATTGTGACCAAATCGGTATATTTCTTTTCTCAACTGCAAGTCATTTGTTTTGTTTTTAGCTAAGGCATAGGTTTGATTTAAGAAACAGAGGAGGACACTATATATATATATATATATATGTTACCTCTGTTCGTTTGATTATTTCACAATTGCTCACTGATCGCTCCACCCTAGAGTGCTGGTTACGCCCAGATATAAAAAAAACAACGTCGATTAAAAAAATGAAGCACAGGAAGGGAGGAAAGACAGAGGTGGCAGCTAGATGCATGAATGCAGCGTGAAGAGGGGGCAGCAAAATCAGCATAATGGCAGCTTAAGTGGCATCTGCAGAAACCAGAAAGACGGGGACTCAAAGAGTAGCCCACCTCCTCCGCCGGCCGTCCTGCAAGGCTGACAACACCACAGCTTGGAGTGAGTTCCTGTTGAATATTGCAAATATAATACGAATGAGCTAATCAGTTTCGTACTTCGATTATTTCTCTCCTGAGCTTTAGTGAGACTTGTAGGTTTAGCTCACTACTCGAAATACCTTCCTCTCTGCTAACGGTAAAACGCTATGACTGAGCATGTGCACAGACAGACCCCACAGACACGAGCCCCTGTCCTTTTGCCAAGTGCCCTCTTGGCTGGTGTTAATTGCATTAGGCTATTATTATTTTAATATAATGAGGGAAAATAAGAACAAAATAAGAGACACATTCTCAAAACTAGGCTGCTCCGCAATCGCGCTACTCCTTGCTATTTTCGTTTCCGCCGGAGTTGTGTGGCTCAACTAGATATGTTTATCATGCCTATCGCTGGGTCTGTGCCGTTTTGGTAACACTCTGGTGTTAAATATCGCTATTCCTTTCGCCAAAAGCAGGTCTTAAAGAAAACGACATGCGCTTTGTTATTTTCCTGTTTGCGACCAGGTTCGCCAAAATCACTCTAACGCCTCCTTGAATGTTTGAATTTGAGCCTGTACTGGGTTAAATTACGGGTTTACCACTATACCTGTCCTCCACGGCTGCCTGTAGGATATATGACCTTCTCTTATGGTTAATTACGTTTCTACAGCATATCTGTAGACAACAGAATCGGTATGTCCTATCTTGCTTTGGGAAGTGGTGCGCAATTTCGCGTTAACTAGTGTAGATTCAAACATATGCCACCAGCACCAGGCTCTCGCAGACTTCTACCCAGACTTCTTTGGTTTGGTACACACCAAACTGGTCGGCTAAAACTTGAAGTTTAGACAGTGGAAAACATCACCAGACTCTGCATCTTCATCCACAAACGCCAGGGAGCAACTGCCTGCACCCTCTCCTAAGAGTAGCCCCTGAAGCATGATGTTTCTGTTTCTGACAGGAAAGTGCCTGTGGCCTGTGGTAGAGCAGAAACATGGCTGTAATTGTTGTCTGATTGTAGCAACAGAAAACAAGTGTGCATCTTTTGTTTTGTTGTTGTTGTTGTTTTAACTCGTTTTTCCACATTCCTCTCTGGACATTTGAATAACATGTTAGCCTACTTAAGTCAGAAGTACGGGGAGTTTTCAGTTTAAACCATCATGTAGCTAAACAGCTTAAAAGACTATTGCTTTAACATTACTCACATGTTTTAATTGCTGCTTGCGATGGCAAGCATTTAAATGTAGTTTTGACTACCTGAATGCAATTTAATTAATGATGTAAATTAATTTCAATTTTGCAAAAGCAATGCATAATCCACATAAAAAAGGTCTGTTCTTTTCCATTCCAGCTCAGATCTACCTCCATATCTCGAGTAGTTGAATTGTTTTCCCTAAAATCACTATCTATTGGCCTCAAAAAGAAAAAGTTATCCGTCAGGCTCTACATACTGGAAATCTGTTTGCCATTAAATTGCATCCTTCCTAATTTTCCTTTCTGGAAGAAACCATTGATCTAATGTGACTGAACTGGTCTAAACAGCTGAGTGTTAGTCTCTTTGTGTTTTAATTCCCGGAAAATGTGTCTTTAAATTCTTGCATAGGAAGATTAAGAAAGTTAACAGTGTATCAGTTTTTGTCGCCTCCTGTTCTATTTGTATAACTCTAAACTGCATGTAACCTAATACTGCAATACTACAAAGCCTGCTATCACTGATACAACAACAGTTCCAAGGAAAGTACACTAAACTCCCAGAAGTATAGGCAGCAAAGCAAAGCCACAGTCTAGATTAATACTGAAAGAACACCACAACAATTCATTTCTCATAATGCAAGAGTTTGCTATTCTACTCTCCATGTATGGCCTAAGTATAGATGTTTTTACATTATAATGTTGTTATTTATTTTGGGAAGCTCCCCCATGTGTTGTCTTAGGCTTTGTCACTCCACCGTATCCTTATACTCAAGCACACACAGATTGATTTTTCAATCAAATCAAAGGTCAGTCAGTGTGTATGCTTCTCACTTGTGTCAAGGGCTTTGTGAAAAGGTCCAGGGTTCAAAGAATTTGCAGTTTGCGAGAACACAGACAAATAGTGCCTCATTTCAGGAGGTTGTGTGAGGAGTGTGAAATATGATCTTCATCCTGATTAGAGCTTCGATAGCGGCGGTTCATGTCATTTTGTTTATTAAGAGATGGTCACATCATTAAGTGATATGAGAGAGAGACAGTTCTGTTTGAATATGTTCTCAAAATTTTACACATCTCTGGGCTAATGTCTTCACGACTCTGATGCAGATTTTGTCCTGTTGACTTTGAAATGATTCATGTAAAAGTTATGCTGATAAGCGCCACAGGTAGCATGTGCAGAGCGGAAGCTGTTGCTCAAGCAGTGCAAGGCTTAACTTCTGCTTTTATGGTAAATGTTTGCCAAAGTTATGGGAGGCTGCCAGAAATGACATCCCATCATATTATCACATTAACATTAAACCACTGTTAACGCCAGCACTGTTAGGAGAATAAAGGTAGGATCAAGACCAGAGACGCCCACTGTAGATTTTTGCAGATGTTGTGGATATTGGGTAATTTTGGTTATGATATGATACAAGGACAATAGAGTTGCGAAGTAGGAGGAGCCATTCTGGGCGCCCCTGGTCCTTGAAGTAAACATAGCCTACCATTCATTTTCCCATAGACAATGTTACGTGACTCACACATGAAGCACTTCTACGGCCCGGTTAAATCGTCAGTAAAAACAATTAAGAACTGCGTTAAAAAAAAAATCTGGTTCTTCGATAAAAAGTCAGCCAAGGAGCGTCCCGGACAGTGGAGCATATAGCTAAATAACAATAGAAATTCGTTATGGCCGAAATAGGTAAACACTATTTTTGTTGCCATTTTGTGTAATTCTGCCTATATCAAAATTATATTAACACTCTTATGAACAGTCAGGTACCAGCAGCATTGCATTTTTTAATTCAACAAAGTTATTGCACATGTAAAGTCTGTCTACACTCACTTGTTGGCAGCATCTAGCAGCTGTTCTGTCATTCATTTCTTTCCCACTGAAGTTACTCGTAAATCGCTTGTTTGGCTATTTTGGATGCATTTCACAGGCAAGCAAGTGGGCGTTTGTGTGTGAAATGAGTATGGCTAAATTAGAGGGTGCGCGTGCAGGTGCGGTGCTGTCCAAAGTACTGAAACGGAGCGGAGGAGACCGATAGACAGGCAGTCAGTCAGACAGACAGACGGAACACGTGATTTAGTTCGGTTTCTTAGAGAGAGAGAGAGAGAGTGAGACGGATAATGCGCGCGGAGCACGTTACCACTTTATTACCATACACATGAAAGTGGGTGGGTGTGTGTGTGTGTGTGTGTGTGGGGCAAAGGTCTCGTTGTCCCACCTGTTCCGGCGCCAGTGCAGCGATGCGAACGAGCGAACATCAGATTGTTTCACTGTTTTTCCCAGTGAAGATGTCCTAACCTGCTCCGTGCGTCAGCGTAGCCAACAGGCTACAAGCGACATGTGGCTTGTGTGAAAAACCACTCGCCCACTCGCTCTGTTTTTGCTAAGTTTCGCTCACTTGCTCCACCTCCAACTTATTATAAAATAACTCAGCTATTCTGACAGTAACTCTTTATTACAGACTATATATTTGTAAGCGTAGGTCAGGCAGCACCCCCTACTGGCGCGGGGCTGTGACTGAAAGGCAAAAAAGTCTCGAATGAGAGCAAGAGGACGTCTCTGTAGTGTGGAGTCAATTAATTCTGTTAAATTAATTGTTTTCGGTTGCTGTGTGTGTGTGTGTGTGTGTGTGTGTGTGTGTGTGTATTATACAGTACAGGTGCCTTGTTCTATTGCTACCCGTATGTTGTGGCCATAGCTGAATGATATTCTGCTTTGACATACAGTATGTTGGTTTGTTGTCTGTTGTAGCGTACAAATGCTGTTGGCCAGTTAAATTAATACAAAAAATACATGAATGTTGAGCTGCATTTAATATGACGTCATGATATAGGCTTTCTCTCAGCAACCCCAACTCTGAATGACTTCCAGCGTCCCTGGCGTAGGTTATATAAAGTATCACGGTGTAGGGCCTACAAATCCCAAAAATTAATCATTCTAGCTGAGGAAATTATTAAAACTTAAGGAAATTACGTTAGTTATGAATAAATAACGTAGACACTTACTCGTTTGCAGAGGGAGAAATCACAACAGCACCAAAAAAAAAAAACTCGCACAAACTCAATCCTTTCTTTCAGGCATGCGCAACGCCCCCACCCAACCCAACCCCACCCATCCCCACCCGCCCGTCACTTTATGGTAGTGTGAATGTGTTTGCCATGCCTGACTGTCTATGTGTACCCTGTGATAGCCAGGCACCAGTCCAGGATGTACCCTTTCCGCTTGCCCAACACCTATGAGGAAGACTCCAAATGAATAAATACATGAAATTTGTTAAAAAAGTGTTCTATTTCCTTAGACTTAATACATAATATTTTCACATCTTTACTAAAAACAGCGCTGTCCTTTACTGCATTATCTTGGACTGGTGTTCAGTTCTAGCATCTTTTTAAGATAATTATTTGTATCATCTACTTATAGAAATCTTATTCTACCCTGAAAAGTTGATGGTTGTTTGTTTGGTCTGGATGCATGACTGCTAGTGGAATGTGGTTGCAAAGTCCCAAACAGGTTGGACCATTCACTCTGTGGTAGTCTACAACACGTTTGACTTCTTGGATTAGTTATGAATAGCCCCACACAGGAATATCTGGTATGTGACAGGTGATGTGAGTGATGCCTCGTACAACAGAAGAGCAATGTCACCTTTGAGAATAATGGAGAGCGAACTACATTAACAGTATGATGGCTTTGCAACAAAAGAAGTTAGTTTTACATTGGACTGCAATATGTAGAGTGAGGGCCTCTTCATTTGATGCATCTAATCAATAGCCAAGGGCGTAATATCCAAGTTTTGTACCCCACACTTTTATAGTTTCAGGTTGATTATCTTCTCCTCTCTGAACATTGTTCTCTTACTGCAAAGCCACAATAACCCAGATGTGAGAAGAGAAGAGTTAACATTTTGATAAGCTTGTTTTAGGTACGGTGCACTCAGAGCAATAAATAAACTGAACGAGCTGCTTCCAGTTTCGCTTCTGAGGCTACATACAGGCTGCCCTACCTTGTTGGTGGTGGAGCCTGGAGGGAATACTTGCAGAAACTTGCTTTGGTGCATTAAGGCTTGCTTGGTGCGCTCATAATTACTATGTCCGCTCAAGGCCTCTGTCACTTGAATGCAGTCTTTGTTTGACTGACATCATCCTCACTCTCCTGTCAGCTTTGTTGCAGCTGCCAGGGTACACCTTTATCATTCTTATTGGTGCATGGACTCCACTGACCTTACGTAAGACCCAGGAGAATAGCTCTGCCCACCTTCAACCTGAGCAGAGGTGTTATCAGCCAGGATAAGTGAAAACACCTTTGCAGATGTGCTGGGCCTTTTTGCAAAGCAAATGTTCCCCTGTATTGTACAAACAGTTGTCTGCTGTAGATTCAGTTTGATTCCCCCCAGGAAATCATCACTGCCATGTTGGGACACAGTATTTGCATTTTCCTCGGCACAGGGCTAGATAAGTGACCACAGCAATATATAGTATAGTTATTACCCTTCATTTATAATCCAGCAAAGCAACTTAGTGTAGTGTCAGACTCCACCCCAGGTATTTTTAGCCATGGCAGCGGTGTGGCTCTAATGATGTCAGTGCTGGTCAGTCGGTCGTTCCACCACTTTTGTCCAGACTGAAATATCTCAACTGTTAAGGTTGACATTTTAGATTTTTAGTTAAATATCTCTACAATGATGTTTGCCATGAAATTTGGCACACACACACACATTCATGTTCTCCTCAGGATGAGTTGCAGTAACTTTTGGTGATCCCCTGACTCTTCATCTAGCGCCATCAACAGGTCAAAATTTGTCCAATACTTTGGTTTTTGACAAATACCTGCAAAACTAATGCCATTCCAATCAGCCTCGGCTGTGTAGTTCTAATTAACAAATATTAGCATGCTAACACGCTAGACTGTAACAAATATTTTGGCCTAAATGTTAAGGTATTGAGTCTAAACATCAAAATCAGCCTTAAAAACACAACATACTGTATATTAATGTAGAATGTAAAGTCTTCTTTAGGTCATTAAACCCCCCAAAAAATCCCAGAAATATTATAGAGCCCATGACTTGTGTTCTCAATGGTTGTTACCGCCCTGCCCTTAAATTGATTGTGATTGATTTTGAGCTCAGGCCTACTGAGTCTTTCTTCTTAAGTGTTCTCTCCCTCTCACTCAAAGGCACAACTGTTTATTTTTAACAACATTTGAACATCAAGCTAGACTCGTAGCCCACCTCAGTAGTTCCTAAAATGTATTATTAAATACATCTGTACATCTGTACATCCATCCATTATTTATACCTCTTCTCCTCAGTGGGTCGTAACCCTGGTCTGGTCACCAGTCAATCACAGGGCTATACATCTGTACAATCGAATGCAATCCAATAGCCCTGCAATAAATCCTGTTGGACTGCATTAGACTGAGAGGTGTTTCTAATAACGTGACCCCTTCATGTATGTAAATAGAAGAAGTCAAAACATTAGAAACACCTTCCAATATTATGTCTAACTGCAGATTAAAATGACCAAACAGTTGAATCAACACCTCTCTGACAACAAAACCTGAACACTATGAGCTTTACAAGGAAATGATTTATTGCAGAGCTGTTTTATAGGATTGCATGACATTGTACAAGTGACTCTAATGAACCGATAACTCGGCGTATAACAGAAAATCCGTGTCTACATGAGGGAAGAATATGAGGCCAAATCAAATATTGGGATCAAGAAAATGGGTGCTGGCAAAGTTTGTGAGTTTCACTGATTACATTCACACGTTGCAGTAATGACACAGCTTTAGCGTTCAGTGTGTTTGCTTTGCTCCTCAAATGTGTAATCTCTCTAACTGTGATTCCTAATTCTGTCTCAGGTTGGGAATCTATCTCGTACTTGGCTGGATGGACAAGGCAAAGGAATTAAGAGGGAAGTTATTTTTCCTCTTCACTGCTACCTTCCTCTTCATCGTCTTCATCACTGTGAGAACACCCAAGACGTACAGGTCCTTCCCAAAGCCACGTGGGGCTCCGAACGATTGCCCCTTGCTGATCTCTGAGCAGACCATCACCCCTCTCAACAATACCAAGCACTTACTGGTGTCAGCCTACATGGACCAGAGACTGGAGGGCTTGGATATACGCATCATTGGCATATTTAGGAGAGACTCGATCAAGTCCCTTTTCTGTTTTTTCTGCTGTGCAGGCCACTTCTCAAGTACAACTCAAGCAAAAATTGAAGAACACTCAGACAACTTTGGTTTTCCCTTTGTCACTACAGATGTCATGTGTCAGATTCCTCAAAACTGCAACACTACACATGTTACTCTTCTGACTCAGCCAGACAAAGTTGGGGAATTTAACCCGATGTGGCTTCCTATAAGAAAGACCAGTGAGAAGGAGGAGAAAAAGTTGCAGTTTAACTTCACAGTCTGCATCTCCAACCTGTTTGGAGACTACAACAACGTGCTTCAGTTTGCACAGACCCTGGAGATGTACAGGTCAGCACAGCAACGCCACCACAAACCGCAATGTCAAAAATGAACTGAATCACCTTCTCTCTGACATTGTATAACAAAACCTGAATCTTGTAACCTTTGCAATACTGTTGCAATGCCCCTGGATTGCATCACATTAGAGGTGTTTCTGGTACTGTTACTGCTGTAGGACTGTCATATTTTGAAAAGGTCAAGATCGAACAAATTCGAACTAACATGTAATTCATGTGAATTAATTTCGAACGCAACCCATGTAACATATAACGTCATTACAGTTCAGATATTTTATTTTTTAAGTGACAGCTGTACTGCTGATAGGATGTGTTGTTGTTTGTGGCTTAACACTTTCTTACTAACTTATAGCGGTATCCAGTCCTCCAGATAGTTTCAGGTATATTTTTCTGGGTTTTGAGATATCCATCTGTCCATCAAATTTCCACTTTACTGTTCTGGTTCACTCTCACTGCTCTCATCAGCGTTGTTTCCAGATGCAGTAGGCAGCTATTTTCAGTGAAAAGCTCTTAAAAACTACGGCATTCTACCTGCCTGGTACCAAAAGATCAACATGCAAAGTTAGCGACTAGCAGGTGAACATAGTGGAGCATTAAGTTTCTAAAGAGATAGATATTTTCCTCAGAGTTGATGGAGACCAAAAGCAGAGCTAAAAGGAGAGTAAATATTGGACAATTACATCCACCAGGTGACAAGAAACACAACTCCAATGATAATGTTGCTCCACAAGCCATATCAGCTTAAAAGGTGCTTTGTTTACTGCTTGCTCTCGCTACCCTCAGGTTGCTGAAAAGTCAGTTATTGCATGTTTAAATGCAAATCTTATGTGTGAGCACCACAAAGAAAATGTGTTCCTCTCCATTTTATTGGGATGGAGCCAGGAACCTCAGAGATGAATATCTCAAATCCCAGGCATATAAAACCCCAACTGTCTACATGGCTAGATACCACTAGAGCTAAATGAGAAAATACGTTGTGTTTTTTTACCTCACCTTTCCCCAGGCTGCTGGGTGTAGACAGAGTTGTGATCTACAACACCAGCTGCGGCCCAGACCTCGACCGCCTGCTGCAGAGCTACAGCCAGGAGGGCTTTGTGGAGATGGTTCCTTGGCCCATCGACCAGCATCTGAATCCATCTCGTGGCTGGAGCTTCTCAGAGAACGGGGGGGACGTGCACTACTTTGGCCAGCTGACCACGCTTAATGAGTGCATTTACAGATCCATGGACCGGTCCCGCTTCGTCCTGTTGAATGACATAGATGAGATCATAATGCCATACCAACACAACAACCTGATGTCTCTGATGGACACACTCCTACAGCAGCATCCAAATGTAGGGTATTTTTGGCGCGCATTTGAGAAAGACAAATATTACATCAACATCCAAACTTTACGATCATATTTGATATTTATTCATATTTATATTCTCTTCCCGTCTTCCATGTTGTATCACATTCTGCAGACGGGGGTGTTCCTCATTGAGAACCATATCTTCCCCAAGAAACATTTTGAGCCAAGTAGGAGGTTTCACCTGCCACAGTGGAACGGGGTGCCAGGAATTAATATTCTGGAGCACATCTACAGGGAGGACCCCGACAGAAACATATACCACCCGCACAAGATGATAGTTCAGCCGAGGTAGGCTGACTTTGTCAGATTGAAAAGTTTCTTTTGGCTACAAGTCTTTTTGTAAAACACTATATTAGTTATTTATTGTGAATAACTTTTTATTTCATAGTAATACATCGTTCAAAAGCTGTACAATTACATTAAATGGCAACATCCCATACAACATACTAGAGTCCCAATAGATACTATATGTAGACCTTTGGAATTGGACAAGGATTGAGAAGATGGTTTATTAAAAGTACATTAAAACTCACAGCACTAGCCCAAAAAATATGATCTGGCAAAGCCACGGATGAATTTGCTTAAACAAATATTATTTTAAATAGGCTGAACACTAGATGACTGAAAGTTTTATCCTAAGATCCAAATACTATATAAGAATACTTTGGTTTTTTTTTACTTTGTGATTTTCATATTGGAAAAAGATGCTCACTCTGGAAATGTCACAGTTCTCTTACAGTACATTATCCACCATACTCAGTTTCTGAATACACAAAAAACACACACAGTATCAACACGCCTGCTGCCCCCAAAGGCCAGAATGAAAATCACAAGCAGCGTCGCCACTGTCTGCCTAAACTAACCCCTAGTCTTAATAAGATTAATTATGCCCCACATTTACGCACCCAAATCCAATGGACTGGAGAAGGGACCAGCACATTGGCAACCCCCACACAAATCAAGGACGTGCCTGAGACAATTACTATTATTATTGCTACTTTTCACTTTCACCCCAACACTAAGAAAACAACAAAATCAACAAAACTCAAAGGAGTAACTCTGCTTAAAAACTTGTAAACCATGGTGTTAATACTTACCTTCCCTTGGACATAATAAGACTCTCCCCACACACAAAAAGAAAGCTACAAAAACCAATGATGCCTCTCCCACCAATGCACACATCACCGCCATGTGCACTGATTAAATTAAAAAGCAAGAATTGGACCAATTCAAACACACTAGATCAACAAATCACAACTTACTTGTTTGGACAAGCCACTAGTTAGTGTTGACTGTCTTGGCAAATAAAGGTGGAGACAAGTAATTGTGCTTAACTAATTTATTTCTGTGTGCATCACAGAATGGTGGAGCAGACTTCAGTGCATGAAGTGCTCAAGAATTTTGGACAACGTTACAAGGTTCCACCAGACGTTTGTCGGATCATTCATGTCCGTGTGCCTCTGCGGGGGGGGTTAAAGATGGAGCAGCTCAATGAGGACAAACGACTGTGGGACTTCAGAGAAAAACTGATTCCCAGTGTGGACAAAGCACTGAAGAGAACGGGGCTGCTGAGCTCAGAGGGGCAGAGCTGATGGATGGGATGGACAAACACCCTCATCAGCGGGGGCATTTAATGAAATTTTGGTTAAGTCTAAGCTGGAAATGTGAGTGTCACTGCCATTGTTTTCTGTTGCCATAATGCTGCTGCTGATGTTAAGAACTACACTGAATTGAATGCTGCCCAGTTGTCAATATTTTAAGAATACTAAACTTTTGAAGAACTGTACATGTACTGCGCACTATGAGTTGGTTGTAGCCAGTTGCAACACCCCTCCCCCTGCACCTTTAACCTCAAGCTGTTGTTTTGAATATTTAAACTACTGATCCCATGCCTCCACACCCTAATGCATGCTCATTTAACATTTTGGGTCATGTAGAGGTCAATGTAGGTGAGAATCGGCGCAGTCACTTCCTCCCACATGACAAACACTCTACATTTAACCTCTTCTAGTGTGCATTCACATGGAAACAAGTCTACTCAGAGGGTTGAGGCAACGAGAGGGCAGCTTGTGGTCGTGTCAGCAGCGGACTCAGGTGTACACTGGCAGCCTTTTAAGCTATAGCTTGCCACTGGCACTGACCTCAACTCTGCTACATCATATCTAAAACTTTCCTTCTCTTCAAACAGACAAAACCACAATAAATACTTCAAAACCCACTTTCTCATTACAAAACAGCATTTGAAGTTAAGTATGCACCACTATTTATAGAATTTCTTTGTAATCATAGTATCTTATAAATTATTCTGATAGCATGATAGCAAGTGCCCTTTATGTGTTGCTTTCAGCTCCATTCATCTCAGGAGATTTTAAGATTTTGTGGAGCACATTTTTTAAATTCTTTATTTGGATCCCTATTAGCTTATACAAAAGTGGTTGCTAGTCTTCCTGGGGTCCACACAAAATGACACAATTACTTGGTTTATCACGTGTCCACTTCTCAGGGTGACCAAACACCAATTAAACGTTCCTGGAAGAACCTAAGTTATAAGATAGTGAGGGTTGTGTTTTCTATTAAACGGATGTTCAGATGCTTATCTTTCTATATAACAATACATTTGTCCAGTATTTTTAAACCTGGGCCCTATTTTTACAAATGTTCGGGTCTAAATGACTAAGAGTTAGCAGTGGTTTTGGAATTGGTCCAGTAGATCACCTCAGCGGGCTGCAATGGTTTCAATGTAATTCTTGTGGGCAACTGCACCCGTGAAAAGTATGTCCACTAAAAGAGCTTGTTTTTGCCACTGACAGGCTCGGATTGTTATTTTAAGTGCCTGACAACATTATGGAAAGGATCTCTACAGAGACAGACCTTTTTGTTAAAGAGCAAGATCCTTTTTGTTTAACCAGAAACACTGTTGTCTTCCTGCAACAACTCATCTCTCGCGAGACTTCAGAGTGAGAGTTTTCCTTGAGCGAGACTTCTGTTTCTGGGTCTGGCAAGTCCAACATTCACTCTCCCTTTTTTCTCTGTTTTTGGTCTCCACTTACTCTGTCCATTGGGAAGTATTTGGCTCTTTAGCTGCTAAATGCTCGATTATGTTCAACAGCTTGTGGTTTATTAAAGCCTTTTTCTAAAAACAGCTGTCTGTGCTTAATGAGAGACTGAACCAAAACAGTTCAGTTGTGGAGCATAAAACCAAAACAATGAACTTAAAGACATAAAAACGCTCTAGAGCTGAGGGGAATTCTGTGTACTGTATATATAATGCATACCTAACAATGATTTTGTCAGGCCGTTGAGAATCATGAACACCTTGGGATTTCTTATCAGACTGTAGGCTAAGTAAGGTTACAAAAAATGAAACAAGGCTATTAATAGCTCATTGTTGGCATGAGCAACTGAACAGACTACCGACTCTGGAGACTTTCTGTTTGCAGCCAAATAGGGGAGGAATCTGTGACTTATAATCACCTCAACATAATTAGTTTAAAACTGTTTTTTTAACTTAATAGTTTATACTGTATATTAGCTCATTGTGAAATAATAAAAAGCTCATGTTTCTGGCTTAAGTAAATAATTTCCTTGTTCAGAATGAATACCTGCTTTTCACTGTGAACATTATGCAAACACCAAAAAAGCAATTTGCCTGTGAAGTTCAACTATACAGCCTCCCTTTTTCGTTTCATGTCTGCTGCAAAGAAAAAAAAGTGTGTCATTAAACATTGACCTCAGTCACGCAACCATGTCTGCGCTTATTGGATCAAACATCACAATGAAAGAGAACACAGAGCACTACAATGCAGTTTTCTCACTTCTGTATTATTTGACCGGATGCACCTGGCAGAAACAGACTCGCATAACTGCAAATACTGTGCACTGCATGGACCACCCTACTTCTGGGAACAATCCATTATCCTTTGTTTGTTTTGGGGTTTTTTTTGTTTTTTTCAGTCTGAAGTGTTTCCTTTACGTAAGGTGGAGTCGACTAGTTTTTCAGGACTTCACAACACTTTTAGCATATGCTGCACTTCTGCCTCAGCTCAGTTTTGATTACCTGCTCGGATGTCAGTCAGACGGCTAATAGCGTCACTGTTCTTCAAGTTTTAGATACCAGAGGTGGAATGTAACAAAGTACACTGACTCAAAAACAGCACTTAAGTCCTTGAACTTTACTTGAGTATTTCCGTGTCATGCCACTTTATACTTCTACTCCCCTACATTTCAGAAGGAAATGTTGTACTTTGTACTCCATTTATTTGACAGCTATATAGCTAGACTACAAATTAAGATTTTTACATAGAATACATGAGTTTAAAACATATGGTGCATTATAGACAGTATATATATACATATATATATACAGTGGGGCAAAAAAGTATTTAGTCAGCCACCAATTGTGCAAGTTCTCCCACTTAAAAAGATGAGAGAGGCCTGTAATTTTCATCATAGGTATACCTCAACTATGAGAGACAAAATGAGAAAAAAAATCCAGAAAATCACATTGTCTGATTTTTAAAGAATTTATTTGCAAATTATGGTGGAAAATAAGTATTTGGTCAATAACAAAAGTTCATCTCAATCCTTTGTTATATACCCTTTGTTGGCAATGACAGAGGTCAAACGTTTTCTGTAAGTCTTCACAAGGTTTTCACACACTGTTGCTGGTATTTTGGCCCATTCCTCCATGCAGATCTCCTCTAGAGCAGTGATGTTTTGGGGCTGTCGCTGGGCAACACGGACTTTCAACTCCCTCCAAAGATTTTCTATGGGGTTGAGATCTGGAGACTGGCTAGGCCACTCCAGGACCTTGAAATGCTTCTTACGAAGCCACTCCTTCGTTGCCCGGGCGGTGCGTTTGGGATCATTGTCATGCTGAAAGACCCAGCCACGTTTCATCTTCAATGCCCTTGCTGATGGAAGGAGGTTTTCACTCACAATCTCACGATACATGGCCCCATTCATTCTTTCCTTTACACGGATCAGTCGTCCTGGTCCCTTTGCAGAAAAACAGCCCCAAAGCATGATGTTTCCACCCCCATGCTTCACAGTAGGTATGGTGTTCTTTGGATGCAACTCAGCATTCTTTCTCCTCCAAACACGACAAGTTGAGTTTTTACCAAAAAGTTCTATTTTGGTTTCATCTGACCATATGACATTCTCCCAATCCTCTTCTGGATCATCCAAATGCTCTCTAGCAAACTTCAGACGGGCCTGGACATGTACTGGCTTAAGCAGGGGGACACGTCTGGCACTGCAGGATTTGAGTCCCTGGCGGCGTAGTGTGTTACTGATGGTAGCCTTTGTTACTTTGGTCCCAGCTCTCTGCAGGTCATTCACTAGGTCCCCCCATGTGGTTCTGGGATTTTTGCTCACCGTTCTCGTGATCATTTTGACCCCACAGGGTGAGATCTTGCGTGGAGCCCCAGATCGAGGGAGATTTTCAGTGGTCTTGTATGTCTTCCATTTTCTAATAATTGCTCCCACAGTTGATTTCTTCACACCAAGCTGCTTACCTATTGCAGATTCAGTCTTCCCAGCCTGGTGCAGGTCTACAATTTTGTTTCTGGTGTCCTTTGACAGCTCTTTGGTCTTGGCCATAGTGGAGTTTGGAGTCTGACTGTTTGAGGTTGTGGATAGGTGTCTTTTATACTGATAACGAGTTCAAAGAGGTGCCATTAATACAGGTAACGAGTGGAGGACAGAGGAACCTCTTAAAGAAGAAGTTACAGGTCTGTGAGAGCCAGAAATCTTGCTTGTTTGTAGGTGACCAAATACTTATTTTACAGAGGAATTTACCAATTAATTCATTAAAAATCCTACAATGTGATTTCCTGGATTCTTTCCCCCCATTCTGTCTCTCATAGTTGAAGTGTACCTATGATGAAAATTACAGGCCTCTCTCATCTTTTTAAGTGGGAGAACTTGCACAATTGGTGGCTGACTAAATACTTTTTTGCCCCACTGTATATATATATATATATATATATACAGTATATATTGAACAACTGCAATAAATATATATTTACATTGCACCTTATACTATATCTTATCCCATACGATATAATTATAATTTATGTTATGTTAATAATACATTATATATTATTCTGGTGCATGCTGTTTACATATATACTAGACTTGCTGAGTCGCTGCCATTAATCACACCGGTCACTTCACTTCGTAACTTCATCTTTAATTGCTCTTTCTTTCTTTCTTTTCTATTTTTACTTCTATTCTTATTTTAGTTTTATATACATCGTTATTTTTTTCTTCCTTTCCCTATTTATCTGTACTTATTTCTGTCTTTGTGCTGCTGCAACAACCAAATTTCCCCTCTGGCGATCAATAAAGGCAATAAATATTATGTTATCTGAAATCATGATCACATTGGCAGCAGTAAAATGCTACTTACACTCTTCTGCACTGAGTACTTTTCCTTTTTGATACTTCAAGTAGGTTTTGCTAATACTACTTACTACTTACTTCTGGAGCCTTTTCTCTCCCTCGACAATTTCCTGGTTTCCTTCTACGCTGTTTCCAGGCAACGCTGGAAATGTTACTGCCCCAGAGCCCCGTTGAACTAAACAACAGTATTTCAGCTGATAAGAGCAGTATCAAGGAAATGACCTGGTACTGTTTAGTTAGGAAGCATCTGCTGGGAAGGATGTACATGCTCATCAAAATCAAGAGCAGCCTTAGAGATAAGATGCATTATTTATATAATAAAACTTGATTAAGAGTGCTCAAGCTTTGCTAAAATGCTGAGATATATTTGTTTTATTTCAAATAACACTGCCAACTGTCTCAGCTGTTGGTCGTAATGGAGGACAAAGATCAAATTTGCAAATGTGTTGTGCATACAGCAGAAAAGAAGCAGAGAAATTCTCCAGGTAAAACAAACTTTCTTGCAACAGACGGAATATTTGAAAAGTTAATTTGCAAAAACAGATAAACGCCATTCTTAAATTAAATAACCCAACACCAGTTTGATTGAAACTCCCTGGAGTGCACAATTTAGGAAAATAAATAAAAATGGAGATGCCTGTTTTTGCAAATTAACTCTTAATTTTTCCTCTAGGTGGTTAGAAGAGTCTACCAATTTTACACCTCAGTTTTGGGGAGTACTACTGCATATGTGGAAAAAGTTATATGAAGCCTTTTGTGGCTCATGAGGGAGCAGCGTGAAATCTGATAAAATTGCCAGTGATGTAACCTGAGTCAGCCTCGGCTGGGACTGAACTGAAAAACAATCTGGGGTTGTGGAGTTAGAAAGATGTGAGGTTACCAGACCTTTGTAACCCGCTTCCTCATCTCTGCTTGAGGCCAGCAGCTCAAGGCTTCATTAGCTGCTACTAGCATAACACACCTGAATCACCTCCTGAATTGGATTGTGGGTGATGTATACGCCAGGAAGAAGAATCCATGGACTAAAAAAATACGATTTCTGCTGCATCAATTTTGGTAATTTTGGTAACTGTGTACTTTTAATAAAGCATTAGTTACAACTTGTGACTCTCAAGAGTCCATTTCCTTTCATTGTTTCTTAGACAGGGTTGGTGTAAAAGAGAATGTATTTCCTGTCTGTTATTATTTTCAGCTAACATAGAAATAGGAGGTAAAAGACGGAGCCTAACAAAGTCTAAAACGCACGCTCACGCAATTACATACTCCATTCCCTCATCAAAACTAAAGAAGTCACCCAACACATATTTGACTCGGAGACATTTAAAAAAGCATCATCATTTGGAAACTATTTATTGAACATTTGCAACCAGATATCAGTTAAATACAGAACTTTCAAATCTCTCTCTACATCCCCCAACAGCAGGGACCGGCTCCACTTCATTACACTGAGAGGAAGGAATGTTACAGGACTTGGTAAGGCGCACATTGTGCTGGAAGTCATTTGGCTTTCTGTCTTCTGATAATAAAGAGAAACTAAATCTGAGTCTGCCTCTAAAATGTCCAACACTGCTTCCTCTCCTCGCAGCTAGATCCTGCGCGTACAGACCATGGCAAAATGACACAAGAGAAAACCAGTACAGACGACTGAGACACACCCCTACTGAATGCAGTCTGAGATGTGTAGCCATGATTGAAAAGCTAAAAGTAAAATGATCAACATGAATATATTAGAAAAATGGCAATTAGTCTTTAATAAACACCTCGCCTCACCTACTCCCAACAAGACCAGGGTTATAAATTAAAACAGTCCAAATAAAATCAATCAACCAAGACTTTGGGCCCATTCAGTTCCATTTCAAGACTGGAAAATCCTCATTGAAAAAACAAATGGCACTTTTCAGCCTCTTGAACTGGAATCTAGAATATCGACTTCAATGGAATCGACCCCCAACCCTAAAATCAACTCTTTCTAATTTACATATATGGGTCAGGCGCTCTTCAAGCTTCCATCATTCTAGCAGTTGCTCCCCACAGGACGGGGAGGGGGGGCTCCGTGGTCTCTCAGGGCTAGGCCACGGTTTTGAAGGTCTGCAGTATGAGGTTGGTTTGGTGGATGAGCCGGTTTGCACTGATGAAGACATTTATCGCCCTGAGAACAGAAAATTACAGCTTGAGAAAACCATCTGGTGAAGCTTGTGGGCGTTGTTTAAACAAATCATTAACTATTAGTGAGGAAACAGAATGGGAACGGTTAGTTAACAAATGGCCAGCTGTGTCACTGTGAACATTCCTGCCCTCAGGTCCTCCTCTTCTCTTTGTGGTCTCTGTGGTTCTTGATACAATGGAGGATGATACAATGTAGATTTGCACAAGGAGCCCATGATTAGGTAACAAACTATGTCCCAATACCCAGATAGCAGTCGTCAGTTTATTGGCTACCTACCGATAACAATATATATGTCCTTGAAGCTTAACGTGTTCAGTCTTAGTTGGCACTGTTTCATAGAAGTGTTGATTCACCTCTAATCATTTTGGATGAAAACCAAAGTGTGAGAACAATTTATGGCTGTGCACAGGGGTCAAAGCGCTGGACTCTACAGTCTTGTTGTCACCGTGAGATTGCCAGGCAACCAGGCGAGATAACCAGATTCCCATAATGTCAAACTATTCCTTTAAAAATAACCTAAGGGTATTAACTGAGAATCTGAATAGTCATCAAATCAACTAATTGATAAATATTGTTTCATTAATCTGGATCCAGTGTGCTGCTCAAAACATTAACATTAAACAGTTCCATTTATAAAAATGTAACAGACATTTCTTTCTACAAATACTCTAGAGAGCGCTATGTGAATGAGAAATACTCATTCACATAGCCTTTGACAGAACTCGTCTGTAATGAACAGTGCAACGATAAGCCAAAGCGTCGTATGGGGTGTGCTGCAGCTACACTTACTTTCCGTCTTTGAAGTATGTTTTGAGGGTGTCGCTGAAACTTTTGGAGTATTTCACAAACTCCTTTTTCTGGTGCTCCAGGGCCTTCACGAACAGAGAAGAAACATCATTAAAAAAAAAACACAAGGAAAAAGTGAGAAACGTACACAGGGGTGTGTGTGTGTTTTGTGTCTGTGTTACTCACTCTGCGATTCTGGTACTGATATTTCTTAATGACATTGTTGACTGTGTCCAGGAGCTCTTTTATGGCGCTGGCTATGTCTCTGCAGGAAACCAACAGCAACACAAGTGAGGATTTCACAACACAAAGACAACTAAGAGGTGTAACAGTCAGTATGAGTGATGTTTGTACAGCAACAATGAATTTACCATTGTAATAAGGACAGCACCGTGTTTTTTGTACTACCCTCACCAATAACAGCTGTATTTCTAATGCAATATATTCTATGTGTATTGAACGTATTTCGCCCACATATTTTCTCCATTTCCTGTTTTGTCTTTTAACTTCGCTACTGCCGGCTACGGCAAGTCAAAAGTCTCGTTCCTGATCGGTTAACTTTCTGAAAGTTGGGAACGCACCAGCACAGATAACACATTAAAGGGATGATCTTTGGTGCAAAGTTATCTACAGCATTAACTAGTTTACAACTACCTTGATGTTTCTATGGTGACTATTTTCAAGAGCACTGATGCTTAACTTATCAGTACAATGATGCAGGTTATGAAGTTATTAACATTATTTGCATTCATAAACGACTGCTAAACAAGCTGATTTTTAGCTTTGCTAGGGGCGCGGCTCTAGTGATGGCAATGTCGGTCAGTCCATCACTTCGGTGCAGATAAAATTATCTCATTCTGACCAGTCATCATGACTATTATAACAGTAACATGACTCCGGCACTGTATAGTTTGTTTTGTAAAATGAAGCAAATATTTGCTAAATGCTTGGGCAAGGTGTTCACAAGCAGCAGAAGCCTAACCCGGTGTGGACAAAAAAAGACAAAGCAATGAAGTCGGAGCACTTCCATGAAACGAACGAGGTCAATAAAACATTTTATAGTACGTGGGCCAGTAGCAGTAGTACATATACTCATCGTTTTCAACTAGCTGAGTCTGTGAAGGTCAGAGCTAAACATTACACAGTGCAACATTTGGATTTCAGAACCAGGCTGTAGATTACTTAGCAGAATGCATTTTAGCTCAGAACGGATGCATCTGCAGTACAATACCAGAGAGGTTAAAGTTATTGAAGGCCTGAGCACTGCACCCTATGGGACAGATCCGCATTAGTTTGTAATGTGTGAACTGCTGTACACAGTCCACACTTGTGTTTTAAAACTACATGGTGTGTGTGTGTGTGTGTGTGTGTGTGTGTGTGTGTGTGTGTGTGTGTGTGTGTGTGTGTGTGTGTGTGTGTGTGTGTGTGTGTGTGTGTGTGTGCACTCGCTGCTAGCACTCACTTGATAGTCTGTAGGAAGCGTACTCTGTCATTGATCTCATCAGGGATTTTGCTGAGGATGTGTTTCAGAGCTCTGGCCTTCTCATTTAGGTCCTGGAACTCCTGCTCAGGCCGGTCAATCATGAACTCTGCAGGGAAAAGGGTGTTTTAGCACATTCCCAGAGACTCGATGATTTATATAAACGGGCTGACAGACAAGCTGGTGAAGTCAGAATAGAACAGAAGAACACTCGTGTATACCTCACTGGAGATAGGATGAACATACAGCTGCATCCCCTACAAACCTGAATCTCAGAAGTCCATTTCCACCACAATTTCCCAGTACATCTTTCTCTCATACACTCACCTTCCACATCATCAGCTGCCATACGCAGTAGAGATTCAGTGAAGTTGATTTGGACATTCTTTTTCTCCAAGATCTTCATTATGATGTCCTGAGTCAGGCCAGGGTTCTCCCTCTCCGCCTGACAGAAGAGGAGTTGAATTAGGCAAGAAGGTTGAGGAAGAGAAGTAAGCAATTAGCACATAGAAGGGAAAATAAGATATAGCACTGTTTGTCTTCTCCAACAAAAAGAAAGAAGAGGCTTAAGAGCTGCAGGGAACAAAGCTAGAACTTTACTGAATGTCTGATGTCCGCTGTGAGCAGTTCATATGAATGCACAAAAGCTCTCCTCCTGAATAATTCAACCTTGAGTTACACCAGCCGGGAAGCAGCGGGGACAGTAGAGACACCAATCAGTGAGACAAGTGAACAAAAGACCCACAAATGTCATAGTAAAACAGCTGTAAGGTGATCAGATCTCCCTTTGGTTTGGATAACGACAAAGCTGCTTCTCCTTCATTAATATTTCATCTGTGAATCTTCACAACGCTCATCTGCAGCAGAGGTACAAGAGGACCAAGACATTAACCAAGTCTCATCTGATGGCTACCGTCGAGTAGCACACACAACACCAGTCTGAATATCAACACCTGTGTTACATTAATAGCAGCTGAGTTCATCCATTTGAATATCAATTATGTACTTTGAGGTGCCGAGCATAATAAACAGCACATAAACTTACATACATCTCTACATACCTAATAACGAAGGTAAGATTGGAAAAACGAATCAAAACATTTTATATGACTTCATTTATTATTCATTTAAAATGCCATTGAATACTTGAGTTGCAGTGAAATGTACATGGCAACATCAGAACAGAACAGACATTTTGCTTCACATTCCTCTTGTCCACATTTTTTTTTTTTTGCTGGTGAATCGATTTGAAACATTGCAAGCAAGAAAGTCCAACAAAGCACTGAAAAAAAGAGCTGTTAAAAAACAACAGACAACAGTAAGGCTCCCGACGGTGAGCGGAAATATAAGAAGGAAAACTGCAGCTTGTTACAACTTGGGTTTTATTTTATTTTTTTTTAGCTCCAGCAGCCGTCAATTCTTTCGGATATGATAACATTGTACTCATAAAACTAAGTGTTGAGATGTCTGAAAGTGCCGACATTGCTAAAAATAGGTCCAACGGGGCAACAAGCACGGGCGGTCAGACAATCCTACAGGTTGTAAACAAGCCGGCCGTTTTGCCAGGATTATCTAAACCCCCTTTATTTGGAGGCAAAACCGAAAGTGAGGGAGTGAGTGCATCCTTAATGTTGCTAATAATCCCTCATTGCACACAAACCTGAGAGTGCACCCAACTATGGCAAGTGCAGAAAGTCAAAGTTGAACTGGGAAGTTGGGCTGAAGCTGTGGTGGTGTGGTGTTTAAAAATAAATTGGACTATTCTCAGGGCTTTGTTAAAAACCTGTATGATCATCTGCCTGCCCATGTTTGTTGCCCCTTTACTAGAACTGAAACAATTAGTTGGTTAATCGACTGACAGGAAATGAATAGGTGACTTTTATGATAATTGATTGATCAGTTTTGTCATTTCTCAAGAAAAAATGCCAAAAATTCTCTGCTTCCAGCTTCTCAAATTTTTCTCAGATTTATTGCTTTCGTCTCTCATATATGTTGGCAAACTGAAGGTCATTGGGTTTTGAACCGCTGGTCAGACGAAACAAGACATTTGATGACGTCACTTTGGGAAATTATAATGGGTGTTTTTCACTATTTGTGCCATTTCAGAGTTAAAACAATTAATCAAGAAAATAGTCAGCAAATGAATCAATAGCACTTACTTTGGAACTAGTGGCCTTAACCATGAAAACAATTCCCCAGATGTAAGAAACTGTAGTTATCCTTGAACGTAGCAGTACAGCTGAACTGCAAACACTGATGACTTCAACATTACACAGGAAGAATGCAGCTATTGTGTGCTGGAGTCGTTTTACTTCATTTGTTGCAACACTATGTGGTACTGTTTTAAATCATTACCATGAACTATAACACGGCAACGTGTGTGGTGGCCTTGTTGTTATGTCATCCTAAAACAGGAAAGTTACAGTTTGGACCACAGTCACAGCCAATGTGTGTACATGTTCCTGTCAGTGTCCTCGAGGAAGGAACTGAACCTTTGGCAGATTATTGGTTTAGAGCATCAGATCACATTTAAATGTAGATGCAGTGTGTTTTTTGAAAGAGCAAAATGGGGAACTGAAAGGCAGCCTAGATTTAAACCAAAGACATTATGACAAAAAGTCGTGAGGGTCATGGAGTGATAATATTGTACTTTCATGTTTCAGATCATCTGATCGATGCATAGTCCTACCTTTATGAAGGCTGCTCTGAGCGTCTGAGCTGCTGATAGATTGATCCTCTCCAGCTAACGAAAAAAAAGAGAGAAAACACACATTATCACAGCCAAATCTGGACATGTTGGGGCTGTTGTTGTGTTACCTAGCATGTGACTAGAACTTGCAGGGGTTTCAAATGCAGGTGCGTGGTAAGTTCAACCTAATTGCTCTGTCAAAACGGACGCTGGTTCAACTAAACCGGGTGTTTGTTTTAAGTAATCTTATGAAGTCAGCCCCACACGGGTAATTCATAGTAATGGCACATGATACAGCGTGACACAGTTCATTTTCCTTGGAAATTGGCAAGGATAATGGTTTCACTTGTCTGACTTTCTAGTTCAGCAACAATATCACTTACCTTTGTGGAAATCATTTAGAAATAACAATGTAGCAGGGCACCCTGCTCAAGCACATACCATTAAGGGTGTTTTTAGTGGAATAAACACACTGCCATCTTCTGGTAAAAAAAAAGGTCAATCTGATACTGTATAAATTAGGATTCAACAGAATACTGACAAACACTCAAGCACACCAAGACAAATAATTTACTAAAGGTGACGGCTGTCATCATGAGATGTTTTACCTCATTGAAAACTGGGTACATTACGGCGTACAGCGTCATGGATACCATGGAGTTTGTCTCCGCTTCATTCTTCATCTCCTCCATTGTCATCCTCCAGGGAGGAGCCGCTCTTGGTGAAAAGGTGAGGAGGAAACTGCAGCTCACACACACACTCACACATACACTCACCCACTCACACTCACACACACTCTGAAAACCACACAAGCTCCAGAGTGACAAGAGCCTGGACAAAACAAAAAAGAAAGACAACAGATCAGTATTGATAAAAGTTTGGTTTGGCTATGTTCTTAATATTTTTTTATCTATATGGCAAGACATTCAGTATTTAGGTAGTACTGTGTATGTAAATAAGGTTCTTTTATATTTGGTTATTAGTGGAGATGCACAAATCTGATCCACTGTATCAGTACTGGCGCGGATCCTGACTTGATGAAGTGGATCGGGTGCTGTCTATGATGTGACTGATGCAAATCAAATACAGTTTCTTCTGCAGTGTCATTATAAAATTCAGTGTTTCAGCTATCAGTTACATTCAGTCTCGGGTGGCTGCTGACTAGTGGCTTATCAATCCCTGCCCTCATGCGGCCTGACATGAAAATGATTCCAATGGGCACCTCGCAGTAAGGTATAGAGATTTTAAAGAACAGATGAGTACTTGGTATCAGCAGATACTCTGAGTTTAGGCATTGGAAACAAACCATGACACCGAATCTGTATTATCTCAAACATACCTTTAGCATTTCTCTACTGCAATTTCTTGTTACTTACCAGCCAACATATACCAACCAATAATGTATATCTTAGATACTATATGCTCTACTAGGTAACTTACTAATGAGCAGCAAGAGATGACTTTTGGTTTGTTTAATTTGGAGGAGGGGAGTGGCACAGTTACACGTTACCTGGCCGATGACAGCAACTTAAATGTGTAACAATGTAAATATTAACGAAACAAGGAGCAGTCACTACAAGCGACATCCCCATCCTATTTAACTGTTTTGCTATATTCACAACAGTCCAAATTAAAGAGTTAACGTTAACCGAACGGTAAGCATGTGGGTACTCGGTCAGCTTTACCAATTACTTGTGCCATTCGTGACCCGTCCAACATAGTATAAGACATACAGTAAGATCACTGTTCGTCAGCCACAGTGTCTGGCGCGACGGCTGGCTAACTGGCAGGCTAAACTGACTAGCAAACTGCATGTAGTCAGCCCCAGGCAGCAGCTAGTCGGCTAGCTGGACGTGGCTAACAAAGTAGCTGGTGTACCGTTAACTGAGGTTGGCTGTTTTAATAAAAGGCAACACATTATCAAAAACTATTGTCAGAACGATAACTGACTGGGTACAGAGACACAATTATCGCGATCTAGCCGTAAAGACACCCAATTGAGGCCTATGGCGGACCAAATCGATGGCAGCGAACTGCTAGCCGTGAACGGCGTAGCTTACGTGCTAGCTGCAGTAAATTGGAGATTTGTATTTGCTGATGAGCTAAAACACGTCAACAAACTGCTTAAGGACATACGTGTCAGTCGGTATATGGGCGTCGATTGTGTACGTGTATCTACCTTTGGTCTGGCTTCTTAAATGGGCTGGTTACGCCGTCGATTGCCTTTTAGCTGCTATGTTTTCTTTACAACTTAAGGCGGAAGTTTTTTAGGACTGGCCTGAGCGACATCTTCCGGACCGTTGCTACGTAAACACACGCCCTCCAATCAGAGGGCGGATTGGAAATGGCGTCATACAACACAGTTACAGTTCTGTTATTGCAGCATGTTGAGTTACTTTGTGGAAGCGTGAATACAGTCCATTGAAGAAACATATATCACTGTTTTATCTGGCGGATATATGTCGGTGCTTTGCATTTTGTAAAATGCTTATTAATGTCCTTAGAAATGTCCTAGAATTATGTAAAATTACTCTGAAAATGAATTAATCCGAGAAAATTGTGGTGACATGACACAAAACGCAAAATTAAAAGAAAAAGGATTAAGCAAAACTAATTTCAGTAAGTGATTGCACTAGAGCTGAAACTATTCATCAGCAACAATTTTAATAATTGATTAATCATTTACACCTTTTTCAAGCACATATGCTGAACATTCTCTGTTTCCACCTTCTCAAATGTGAGGATCTGCTTTTCTTGATCTCATATAATAGTATCTTGAATATATTTGGGCTTTGGGCTGTTAGTTGGATAAAACAAGCAATGTGAATACGACACCTTGGGCTCTGGGAAATTGTCTGGGGCATTTTTGACATGTTTTTAATCAATTTATCAAGAGAATAAATGTAAGATTAATCAATAATGAAGATGATTGTTAGTTGCAGCACTAGATAAGATGAAACGTTAAAGGGGTACTCCTTTACTTGAGGAGGACTACTCTGAAAACAGTTGTATGATGTCTTCTGTGGCTCTGGAGGGAGCTCTTAAAGTCTGAGAATGTACCCTGGTGATGTCATCAGGGTTATCTCAGCATGGATTCTGCAAACATACTATTGAACTGGAGTCCAGCATTTTGGGATGTTGGCCTGCACCAGAGACTAAAAGATAACTCTGACCAATTTGTTTTTAATCTGTCGCTCACAAGTCCCCCGAGTTTATGGAAGTGCTGTAAATGTAAATCATGTAAGTACCCCTTTAAAGTCACTAATCGCTTTTCTAAACCTTTCATAGGTTTGGGGGTTTTGGCTGTCAGTTGCAGCCCTAAAATATTAGCTTTGGTCCAGCCTGCTGAACTGATAGTTACCTGATCAAATGTAGCTTCTTTTGCCTCTGTTAGCAGAAATACTGAAGTCATACTAAACAAAAGGAAAAGTATGGTGGTGTTTTTACCCAGATTTATCATATATTTTCATCAGGATGTGCACTGATGCCATCTCCTGTACAACTTTTTCATAAAATTAACAAGTGAGTAAAATTGTTTGTTTGCCTAAATTGCCTCACAGTCATCTCTGCTTCTCCCTATTTTGTTGTACACATGTCAAGAGGTCAAGGGTCTAATTTTCTACCTTTTTTTCAGAGGAATGTAGAGGTCATCTTCAGTTGTCTGGTTAGTGTCACTCTGATGGGTCAGAGGACTGCAGGCTCCAGGTGGATGAAGCCTTCAGGCAATATATGTCTAACAGCATACTGGAGAATAAATCTTCTCTCTTTCATTCAGCAAATCTCAGGGAACCTCTATATGGCCTCACCTAGAAAAGCACAGTCAAAGAGTAGAGACATAAATAAGGAATTAATTTAATCTGAACCAGTGTGTCATGAGGTCTGTGACGTTGATATCACCATGAGTGTCCAAGGTTATTTCCCTGCTAAACTGTGATAAACTGGCACTAAAAAGCAAAGTACTGATATAAAACAAATAATGTTGTTTTTAAAGAGGAGTGGGTAATCTATGTCCTTGGATGATAAAATGACAATTCAATTATTTTATTAACCCTGTTCTTCTTATTAGAACAAAACAAATATCTAACAGCTACAATTTGATTCATTTATGATTTATAAAACAAATAATTTGACCAACACAACAAAAATGATCATATTTAATTCAGTTTTGTCACTCTGATATAACATGATGTAATGTTATTGTACTACGTGTAGTACGTAAAATGTTTTTAACTCATGCGTGATAATATTTTACGTACTGCACTGTACAGTATGTAGCTACTGCGCTGTCATGGTGACGGCTCCTCCGTTCACCTCAGTTCCTCTGCTTCTCCTTTTATTTCCAGTTTACCATCATATGTATTTTCTGCTGACTAGCCACAGGACAAACAGTCCCAGAAAATGTACGTTCTTCAGCTTAAAATGCAGTATGTTGTCATGACCATGCCATTTCCATTGAGTTTTCCCTTCTTCCCAGTCACCTGATCTCACCACTAGCCTGACTAGCAGATGTAGATATTGGTTCTCCAGATGAGAGTTCAAGCATTTCATATCAGTTGTCATTTGACTGATTCAATTCAATTCATTTTTATTTATATAGTGCCATATCATAACATAGTTATCTCAGGGCACTTTTTCATATAGAGCAGGTCTAGACCGACTCTTTATATTTACAGAGACCCAACAATTCCCACCATGAGCAGACTGTTCTTGTTTGGAAATGATTTCCATCAAGAGTAAACCCCCTTTTGTTACATGTCTCCTGTGTCTACTTGTGGTCCCATCTTTCCAAACACTGTGTATACATAGGGTCTTCACACTACATAGCAAAGGATAGACCTATGTACAGTAAAGAGTACCTACTGTACTTACAAGGGCAACAAATATCCACTTGAAACGTAAGTATTATAGTATCAACAAAGATTCCACCTATAATGTGCAATAGGTTGCCGTAACCGCTAGTAACGTTGTCAGAGTAGTGGAAAATAAAAATGTCTTAAAAGGGAACAAACAACAGTATATATTACGCATACTGTACATTGCACATATAGAGGAAAAAATACACTAAATTCAGTTGCGACCAACAACAGCAACAATCCAGCAACAGAGCTACACACATATATTATATCAACCATATTATTATATTACATAATGTCAATGCATAGATGTGCTTTTGGATATTTGGTCAAATTTTGACTTCTGTATCAAGGCTGAAGAATGAAATGTAGCAGGCATTGTATATCTTTTTTTTTGTCCTCAACCCTTACACAGTATGTACAGTGCTGTCTGTAAGTACAAACTTTTTGTTGTGTTGGCTCTGTATCTAACTTTCAGCTATGAACTGAGTGAGTTGACATGCATATCGGCTGACCAAAAGCAATTTTAGGAGACCAAAAGTTACTTAACATAAACCTAAATAAAGTCAGGTGTGCTCTCCATGGGACATCAGTGGCTAAAGTCTACGTCCCTTCGACAGAGGCGTGTTATCTTCCACTATCATGCCTGTTCTGCAGCCGTCTTCATTTTTTGCTTGTTTTGGGGGCTTTTTGCAGTTACTCTGGTCTTTATCAAGAGACGTCAGGTGACTGACTGCTCCCATCAATATCACTGTTGGGCCCTCATTGATTGTGTTGTCTGTATGTTGAGGATGATTGCCATGATGCATGCTCCTGAACGTTTGGGAGGGCTTCCTACAGTGTTCCCACTTAAGGCTGAAAGTCAGCATGTTTACGTTTGGAGTACAGAGCCTAATCACCTGTAATTATATGACATTTGCATGATGCCGAATGTTTCTTCATTTAGAGACGGTTAAGTTTGAGATGGTCTGCAGGTCTTGACAAAACATGAAATTAAAAAATCTTTGATAGGAGTTTTTAATCATGAACACGTACATGCATAAATGCTGTAATGCTGATCAGAGTATGATACTCTGCATGGCCCATCACTGAGGGCCTTCAGGCTACTCTCCTGGGAGGCCCCTCCACGCTACCCCTGAGTATTATTAGTATTATCATTATCATAAGGTAACAATAGAGATGGTAGTGATCAGTGGTAATAATTACAGTTGTTGTTATTTTTCCTGTTGCTTCTTCTTTTTTAAAAAATATTTAAATAATAATTTAAAAAAAGAATAATATATGGCCCATCACAAACACAGGACATCACATTAGCCACATTAATTAAACTACAAATATTGATGAATATTGTGGGGCGAGAAGCTCTTTACAGACAGTCTGCATCTTTCTGGAAAGGCAAGAAACAGAAAACCTGTCCAGATTAATCTCTATCAAACTTTATAGTTCCTCCTAGAACTGGTTGGAGTTTATAAACAGGTCTGCCGTCCCGTCCACAAGAAACCTGCCTGCGCACGAACCCAGCCATTGGCTGCTGTTGCCACGTGGTGCTCAATCCGCTGCGTCCTCGCGGGTTACAAGAGAGGGACGGAGCAGTGTGATTGGCTTGTGCGCCTTCTAAGTCGAGCGATAATCATCTGCGCAGTTAGTCGGAGGAGTGGAAATTACCGGAGGTTTAAGACAGAAAGGACTGGAAACTTACATTCATACAGGCGAAGAGCTATACACGAGGCACACCGGGACCAACCGGCTTCATTTAAGCGAAGTTACTTGCAGACATATTTACTCTTGAAGTGGAAAAAGGTGAGGGAGTTTCCGGATTTAGTTTTGGTGCATATGCGTGTGTCGTTCATTTATTATCATATCTGTTTCTCCGTTTTTAATTGACAGAAATAGCTAAAGATGGCCTGAAAGGAACTGGTAATACGAATTTCACAGTTTGGTCTGTTAGGGAGACATGAAAGCCTTTTTCGACAGGGCATGCCGACAGCTTGAGTTTGTTGTGACGTGTTGAGGAAATGCAGCATTACCCATAGTGCAATTAACACATACAGAGAAAGAAGCTGGGTAAATTCTCTTCGTTTTTCTCCTATCTCTTTGCAGATTCTGCAGCCATGTCTGTGAACATTCATGTTAACAGCCGTAATGTGAAGTACACAGATACACACATTGTGGCTCAGTATTCCTACCAGACCACATCAGTGCACAGAGAGGGCAACAAAGTCACGGTAAGTGGACCCCTCTTACATGTTATGTATGCATCACCTGTACAGTCTCCCCTCTGATTTTGCTCCGTTTGGGAAACAGCTGACCCCCTGCACCACCGATATGACGTTCCGCACCGAGAGGCGTGTCCCCCGCCTGGGTGTGATGCTGGTGGGCTGGGGAGGCAACAATGGCACCACAGTCACAGCAGCTGTACTGGCCAACAAGCTGGGTCTCACCTGGAGAACCAAGACTGGAGTGAAGGTGAGTGGAGTGACACAAACATGCCTGTACACATACTGTAAAGACGTTAAATCAGCTGCTGGTTTATGTTAATTTCATTATAGCATGGAAAAACACCTTTTTATAGACTTGAAATATGCCATATTTGAGATGGTTAATTCACATATAAATCACTTAACTTTGACAATAACAACTCTAACTTTGTTGTTCATTGTGTGGATTAATTGTCAATTTTCTGCAAGTTGATTTCCATACTGTACTGATATGGATGTGAAACTGCTGGCTGTCTGGAGGGAGGAAAAAGCAAAAAAATCTAGCTTCAGGTTTGCTTGGATAATGACCATCCCTTGTATAAAGCACATATTTCTAGCTTAGCTGCTAAAACATGCAAACACCACAATGATTTCTCTTTTTTTTTTTAAAGAAGTGTCAAAAAGTTCTATATGGTGAATGAACTCTTTATAACCCGACTATAATAGGATGTGAAAACCTGAGGCTTCCACGAGCGAGCTAATAGAGAACCTTCTGGTCTCATTTTATAAATATAGCCCACTGTATGTCCCTTGATACAGTGGTAGAGACTCATTTTAAGCTGGTTATGTTTACATGTTCAGTTGAGTGTTAAGGGCTTAACTGACTCTCTGGTCTTGGGGATTTCCCCTTATATGGGTATACATTTTTGCCTCCATGAGCTGGTTCCTGTGATTTCCATTTTGACCGTTTTTCTCTGGTTCATAGGATTTAATTCACTCGTAATAAACCTTAAAAGCCTTTCCTCTCTTTTCTCTTCTCTCTCCCACATTCCCACAGAAAGCAAACTACTTCGGCTCCCTCCTGCAGTCCTCTACTGTTTGTCTGGGATCAGGGCTTGAGGGCGATGTCAACGTGCCCTTCCGTGACCTCTTACCCATGGTGCACCCTAATGATATTGTTTTTGACGGTACGGACAATAGCAGATAGTTTGCTCAAGCTCTAACCTCTGACACAGAAACTGAGAAGTGTGTGTATGTGAGACGGCAAGTGAGGTAATAGCAGTGTTAACAGCAGGGAAATCTGACCCCAGGGCAGCTTCAGAGGCCAAAAAGCCCTCTGTCCTCTATTGCAATCTAGTCTGTGAATTCATGAGGGAAGAGCTTTAACAGGAAACCTATTTATAGAGCTGCTGTAGTCTATGGTAAGATAAAAGTGATGAGTCACATAGGTCAGCCTCTGTTCTGGAAATCTAAGGAATCCAGCACATTCTGTAAGTGTGTTTTTGTTTGTTTTTTAGGTTGGGATGTCTCCTCAATGAATCTTGGCATCGCAATGGAGAGAGCTCAGGTACTTGACTGGTCATTACAAGAGCAGCTGCGTCCACACATGAGCAGCATGAAACCCAGACCGTCCATTTACATTCCAGAATTCATTGCTGCAAACCAAGAGAGTCGGGCAGATAATGTCCTCACTGGGACCATGGCAGAGCAGGTAATGCTCGGTCTCTTCTCCATCCATGTATTCCACTTAAGATTGTGTTGTTTTATATATAATTCTTAATCTGACTTAAAGAGTAAATGGTCTTCCAGGTGGAGCAGATCAGAGCTGACATAAGGGACTTCCATCAGTCGAGTGGTGTGGACAAAGTCATCGTCCTGTGGACCGCCAATACTGAGCGCTTCTGTGATATCGTACCGGGGATTAATGACAGTGCAAAGAACCTGCTAGCTGCAATCCAGGTGAGAGCGGGAGCCATGAAGAGAGTTTGGTTTGAAAACTTCCAGATTTACAAAACACAAATCTTTAAGTTGGTTTCAGCAGAGATCCACTATGAAAGGCTTTAATTGTCCTCGAAGCCAACCTAAATTGTGATGGTGGCCGCAAGTCATGAATCACCCAATCAACTTTAATTTCCTCCTAATGCCGAGGACCAAACAGTAATCCTGCATCACATTTAGTGATTAATAAAGCTTAGCGGATGAAAAGATTACCCCTCCTAACACTTTACTGTGGATTTGTAGATGAAATGCCATAATGAGTCTGAAACAGTCAGCGATTCCTTTTTAATATCAGATCAGGGGAAGAGAATTATGATTTGCCCCTCATGGGTGAGTTTTTATTTTATCTCCTGTCTTCAGCGTGCTTGTACTGCTGTCGGCAACGATAATGTCTATTTCACAGACTTGTGATCTTCAGCAAATAGCTCAATTTTAGATAGGCATGAAGTCAAGAATAGAGTTGTGCTACGGAGATGATATGAAGAGAGTCTCAGGGGAAATGTAGCCTTGTGAGTCAAGCTATCTTCCTCGGTGTAATATGATGATACACTCAATAACAGCCATTAACTTTTTTTTCTCCCCCTACAACCATAAGGCTGGAGCGGAGGTTTCTCCCTCCACTCTGTTTGCAGTGGCAAGTATACTGGAGGATTGTGCCTTCATCAACGGCTCCCCACAGAACACTTTTGTACCGGGGGCCATAGAGCTGGCCATGCAGAGAGGGGTTTTCATTGGAGGAGATGACTTCAAATCCGGTCAGACCAAGATCAAGTCAGTGCTGGTGGACTTTCTGGTCAGCGCAGGTATCAAGGTGAGAAAAAGGACGCACGGATAGAGGGAAAGGGGATCGATGAAATAATGATCTGATACTACTCAGACTGAGTCACTACTAATATATGGTTGTAATATACAAGAAAAGCTGAGAACACTAGAGTGGGGGGTTAATGCTTTGGGAATGATGCGCCCTATCTAAGATCAGAATAAAAGTGAGAATTAAGCCACTAGCATGTCAGAGAAAATCTGACCAGACTGAAAACTGCCATCTTGCTGGTTGGCCATTCACCATTCAAAATGAGAAAATGTCTTTGCTATTGTAATTTTCAGGGTCAGGAAGTTATACTGCTCCCAAAAACTACTGTACAACACCTTAAGTCAATCACTTTTATTTATACAGCCCAAAATCACAAATTTGCCTCTAAGGGCTTTACAATCTATACAGGTTACAACACCCTCTATCCTTAGATGCTTGGTTTGTTTAAGGAAAACAAACTTAAACACAGTGAGAGAAAAAAAGGAAGCATCAGGAAGAGCAACAATGTGATTGACTACCAGGTGATATGAAAATAATTACAATCATAGAGTACCGTGTATTTTCTGAACAAAGATATTTTAATTAAGTTCCTCTCCCCCTCGATAGCCGACCTCAATTGTCAGCTACAATCACCTTGGCAACAACGATGGGAAGAACCTGTCGGCTCCACAGCAGTTCCGCTCCAAAGAGATCTCCAAGAGCAACGTGGTGGATGACATGGTCCAGTCAAACCCCATATTGTACCAGCCTGGAGAAAAACCTGATCACTGTGTGAGTGACTTGGACGCAGAAAGATAATGAGCTCCACTTGGATGTTCACAGAAAACGACTGATCAGACTTATTAACCGTCTCTTGTGTGTTGTTTCAGGTGGTGATTAAGTATGTGCCGTATGTGGGAGACAGCAAGCGTGCCATGGATGAATACACTTCTGAAATAATGATGGGAGGGACCAATACTATCGCACTGCACAACACCTGTGAGGTCAGTGTTTCTGTAAAACCTGTAACTGAAAAAGGCAAATCTAGTATATTTGAACAATTTGAAGTGTGAGAGTCCAAACTGCTGATTGCTGGCTAAACACAACGTTCAGAGCTATTCTTCTTTATCTGACTGTAGCTGTGGAGGAGGAGGCTCAGGAGCTTACTGTTTAATCCTTCTTAGTCTTGGAGCTAATTCAAAGAGACATCAGGTCATTCACATAGTTATTTCATGTTTCACTGGCATAGCTACTTTAGCCTGACACCATTCCTACACATGAAATAACTGATTTTTTCTGTTATGTTTACACACTTTACTACATGAATATGGATTAAGTATTTACAAAATGTAATACTTGTTTTAAAAAAAAAAAATGCAGTCAATTAAGTATTATTTATTAAATAGACCTAAAGCTACTATCTGTTGACTTGAACTTTGGCACCCCCAGTGGTAATATCAAAAAAGACATTGGCAGACAGATATGCACCGATGTGAATGGGCTGAAAGCAACAGATCCACTGCACCAATATTCACTGGGAGTGTCTCATTTTGCTATGAACAAAAACAACCAAAATCATTTTGAAAGATTTTTCAGTCACACAAAAATGTTTACACATAGTGGCTTTAAGCAGGAAAAAATACATGTATTTTGTGCATTTCAGATGTACTTTCCTAGCAAATAAATGCTGAATTTACAGTTAACTAAAACAATGAAAGTACACCTTAAGTGGTTGGCACATGGATCCAACAACAGCCAAACACTTGAAACAGTGTGGTGTCATTTTACCTGCATCAGTGTAGTTGAATTTGAAAATGATTTGGTGACTCCTAGTGGTAGTACTTATTAAAAATAAAAAATAAAAAAAATAGACTGCTAAAAGTTAGATACAATTCCTGCATGTGCAAATAACTACAGTATGTTGTACCAAAAATGGCACAGGAATTGTATGTATTTGTAAATATCTTAAACCATTCCCTTCTCCCTCTGTTACACGTTATACTCGCCTCATCTTTCTGTCTTTGCAACAGGACTCTCTACTCGCCAGCCCAATCATCCTGGACCTGGTGATCCTCACAGAGCTTTGCCAGCGTATCACTGTCAGGCCCCAGGGGGAGGAGGACTTCCAGTCCTTTCACAGTGTCTTAGCACTGCTCTCCTTCCTCTGCAAAGCTCCCCTGGTCCCATCAGGGACTCCGGTTGTCAACGCCTTCTTCCGCCAGAGGGCCTGCATAGAAAACATCATGAGGTATGGACAAGACTTTGGTTTCTTTACCTAGATTGAAAACTATAGAATTCTTGTGTTTCATGTAGTGAGTGAAGTTGACACGTCTCCCTCGTCTTTTTCAGAGCATGCCTTGGCCTTCCTCCTCAGAACCACATGCTGCTGGAGCACAAGCTGCAGAGAGACTTCCTGCCTGCACATACGCCTTACATCAATGGCAACGTGCCTGCTTTGAAAAAAGCTCCCCATACCAACGGAAACTACATACCCAGAGGCGATTCTAGGATCAGACCTTCAGGGGAGCTCAGCCCTTAATGAGAGTGTGACATGCATACAGTGCCTTGCAAAAGTGTTTATCCCCTGGCTAAATCACTAATTCCACTGGATAACAATTTATACATTAATATTCTATATATGATATTTTCATTTACAACAATACTTTCAATGAATTACTAGTAAGTAACATGAGTTTTACACCACAAAATATTTTTTAAGAAAATGAAAAATAGAATATGCTGTTTGCAAAGGTATTCAACCCCTTTCACTTCGGCAAACCTCAATTCAGTTAGGGTGCACAATATTACCTTTAGAAGCACCCTAATTAGTTGGGTGGTCTATTGGGAAGAAGCACATAGCATCCATGAAATACATGTAAAATTCTATTGCGAATGGAATAGGGTTTTTTTTCTCAGCTCATCATTTACTGTTTTTGCCACTATAACAATCTCTCTCTCTCTCTGTCTCTCTCTCTCTCTCTCCCCTTTTTTTCTTTTTCTTCAGTCACACAAACATTGTATGCAGCTAGAAAACGACATATAATCTGATAATGGATACAGCAAACAAACAGTATTTAGGACATAAATAAATGGAAGAGAAGGTTGGGGAGAATCCACATTAAAACAGTAGCTGACTTGGCGTTACAACTATGTGGTCTTACCTGTCTAAATACATTCTAAATTCTAAATACCTGTCCACTTTCTCACCTGGTTCTTGCTCTGTCTTTCTCTCTCCTTTTTTCCTCTCTGTCCTCCTCTCTTCCTCTTTGGCAAACATAACAACCAAACAGAGTATTTATAATATGGGGTTTTCACTAGGTTTCTGGAGGGCTTGGGTGTTCTGGTCATGGGGTTTGGGGGTCCTCCCCCCAATAAATTGATGTTATTTGACTAAAAACTGTACATTTCACATCATATTATTATTACAATATTTATTTTTTTAAAAACCCATACACGGGTGGTAGTTTTTTACATTACACTCAGACATTAGCAAGAAAAAAAGTGAAACCAGTATGCTCACCGATGAAGTAAGCACGATGTCCTGAAGTTATCCTTCATACTTTAGTGAGTGATCGCACTGTGTGTAATAAGAAATAATAATCACAAAATAACGCTGGTTAAACAAGGCTTATAGTGAAGGGATTTGAACTGCGATTTGCTCATCCTCCCAAAGTCGGGGTGAAGGTGAAGCTACTAACCACCAACCTATTAGAGAAAGCACGGTGCAACATTTGCATATCATACATGCAGTTCTGTTTTCTATTGCTACTGAGCGTCAACAGAGGCATATATGAAGCCCCTATACTACGTTCAAGGCAGGCTATTTTGTTAGAATATATTTCAGGTTTTTTAATGCAGAATTAACCGTGTGTTGAATATTTTAAAAAGTAAATACAGTGTTTTAGTTTTTTCATGGTGCTTGTGTCTTTATTCAAGTAGTTTTCCATGTGTAATGCAAATGTAAAATACAATTGTACAGTAGAGTTCTTTAGAAATGGATCCATATGTTTTACAAGCACATGTGATATTGATCTTGCAGCTGTGAAAATGAAATTGATAAATGCTCTATTTGTTGTTTGTATTGTTCATTAGCTTGATGAATGAGGGGCATCTTAACTTACTGTACTTACTTGTGTATGGCTGTTCATATGTTTTTGGGTGAAGATAATACATTAAATGATAATACATTAAATACACTATGGCTTGGTTCTGACTAAAATATGTCTCTCTAGCAGAGTATCAAAACCTCATGCTGGCACTGAATGTCATTTGTAATCTTGTTTACATTCATCTGATTTTTGATCAGACAAAAACAAATAGCCAAATTTTGATGGTATTGTATTTAGGTGCTGTTCTACTTGCGTTTGGACAATATTTGAAATTCAAGAACTTTAGCTTCCATATATACCTCATCCTCAAAGTGACATATATATATATATATATATATATGTGTGTATATATGTATATATGTATATATATACCAAACACCAAAACTCAACTCATATTTCAGTTGTGTGCTTATTCTCAAATGAACTAAAACAGTAAGGTGGTATTTTAGCATAGAACAACTAGACAAGAGTGAGAGGAATGGGATGTTATAGGAACCCAGCCTTATTGTTTTTGGGCAGGGATCAGAGTCACGCCCCTGCACGCACCACCTGACGCACGCACCACCTGACGCACGCACCCCCGTCAGACAGCGTCCGTAGCAACCAGACCAGCAGAGGGGAGTGGACAAGTCTTTTGTGTTGGGGCTTTTCAGTCGTTGTAAATCACCAGCTAGTTTTTTTTCTCCGCGACGTTTTCTTGCGATATTGATCACCGGTATATACGAACGAAGCGTTTCCTGTCTGCTCCCGACCGGCCTTTAAATCACTTCCGCTGCCGTTGCTGCGACACGACACGTCACGTCATCAGCAATGGCGGACAAGGAGAAGCGCCGGTCCGGGACTACTCCACCAGGGATGCCCGAGAGCAAAGCCACCAAATCGGACAGCGACAGGGAGTTTCTGTCGCAGGCTGGCGTGGGAGAGCTGCTCCGCGGGGCCATCCTGAAGATGGTCGAGGCCAGATCGGACGATCCAGTCGGGTTCCTGGCCGACCACTTCTGCAACCTCGCCTCCGTGACAGAGACCGGCACGGCTGGATGCGGCGACGGGGATCAGATGAGCAACGGCGCGCCGAGCGTAGGCGCGCAGGAGCAGCAGCATCTCAACCGGGCGCTGTGGCACCTGCGGCTGGCGCACCACTCCCAGAGGTCCGGGCAAATTTCTGACTTTTTACGAAGCGAATATTTTTCTAATAGAAGCTCTGATCAAACCCTCATATATTAGGCTACCTCAGTGTGGCAGACAATTTGCTTGGGGTCGGGTAGACTCTAGACTGACTTATTAATGCAAGCTGAGTGTCACTGTGAAAACTATATAACTACAGGTTTGATCAACATGTGATAATGATTAAGAGTGGGTGTTTTAGAGTAACTCACAATACCAAACTATCACAGTATGCAGGCCTATGTTGACCACAATGACAATGGTGTCACAATACAGGTAATTCTATGAGGCCTTTTTTTTTAAAGACATTGACATTGATAACAAACTGCAACATGTGGCCTCACTCATTCAGAAAAACAACTCAGCACCACTTTCTAATAAAGCTCCATTTATAAAAGGTTTATAAGTTGTAACTAGTGGCTTTATAGATGTAGACTTTTGGGTTGACTGACCTCTGATTTTCTTTTTTCAGTTCACCCAAATAACAAAAGAATATGATAATATAACTGCAAAAATAGCAAATGATAATGAAATATACATTATACCTGTATTTAAAACAACGATGCTTGAATTGAAAATGTATCATGGTATTGTCAACATCATGGTACCAGTTTAGAGACTGTATTGGAAAGACTGCCCTATCATCCTACCCCTGATTATGATCATTTACTTTCTGCCAGTAGTAGCCTACAGTGAGGTCAAGCTCACTATTTTGCTAACACCGATGTTGATATTAAAGCTGTGTAGTGAAATGTAATGGTAGACAAGCTTTTCTTTCTAACTGCTGAAGACAGACCAATGATTTGCTTTCTTTTGTCACATCTCTCATTTTAAACCCAGGTCTGCCTTCAGCAACAATGTCCGTGTGGCCTACGACCTTTTGAACCTCACTGGGCCCCGCAGACGTCCAGCTGAGGTTCCCGAAGGCCCTGATGGCTCCTGCACTGACGACCCGACAGGAGGAGGAGTGAGAGGAGGCCTCTACACACAGACTCTGCAGTGCCTGTGCAGTGAGGGTGGAGTCCCTGCCTCCACCTCCGCCCCGCTCCTCCGACGCCTCCACTGCCAAGACCACGAGGCCGTCCCTTATGAAGTCTTCCGTCACGGTGTGCTCACATGTGCAGTTTTCTCAGACTACATCCGACAGGCTCAGAGGCTTTATGCTGTAGTGTGCTGCCCGGACGAAGGGCCTGCCTCGCGGGCACTGTGCCTGGCCGTGCTGGGGACCTTACAGGAAGCCCTGGAGACTTCCCAAGGCTGTGATGCAAACTGCTGTGTTAATGCTAATAATAAAGCTAATTCCTGTCTGGAGGCTAATGTGAAGGCTATACGCTACCTGGAGGCCAGTGCCAAGATCTCTCCATACAAGCTAGCTCAGGCCATAGCTGGAGCACAGACACAGGGTCCAGGTGGTAATATGGACGCAAAGGAGTTTGAGAACGCAGCGGCAGAGCTCTTTATCACCCGAGTGAGAGTTGTGTCCTAGGTTTCTTGTCCGTTTTCTAATACTTTATGAATGTACAGTATATCCTAGATAATAATATTATTATTATTAATAATAATAACCTTCTATGTACCTTCTCTAACCTCTACTGCTGCTAAATTGCAAATAGCTACTAAACACATAAATAACAAGAAAGAATAAAGCAGCACACTCACAGATATACATCCTCTCAAGAGTGACACTAAACCCAATAATTCCATTGTTTGGTAGATTAACACTGCATGTTTGATGTCTGTTATTGAACTTTATTAAAGTGGAAGAGATGGGAAATCGACATCTGCGACTGAGCAAGCAGCGACTGTGCTGCGTGAAGGACAATGAGTTCCTTTCATAGACTAAATGTATTCCTTGAGATCCCTTTTTTATCCTGACAGTTGACATTATTGTTTAGCCTTTGCCATGAAATGAGCCAATCTCATATGCTGTCCTGATGAAGGCATTGTAGCAGAAAACATTTTGGGGAATAAACGTGGAACTGCAGGAGAAGAGTTGTGCAAATTGATGTTCACTTATTTATTTGAACTTAACTATTCTTATCTCAAGTCTGCCGTTAAAGAGAATGCAGAGAAAGTGCCCACATCACACATTTCCAAAGACTGACAAATTGGAGCAAAAGAAAGAAGTCTACAGATGGAGTAGAAGGTGGGAGAAACAAAGATGAGAGCGATAGGAAAGAATAAAAGAGCTTTTAATGATCTTCTCCTTACCCTGGACACTGACGCATGAGCGAGCAAGCGAGGAAGAGCAGATCGTGGGTTTGGTCAAACTAAAAGAGACCGAGCAGAACTACAGCTCCTCAAGAAATAAAATTAACCAAGACTTCAGAGAGCCTAAAAAGAGCAACGCACTGAAGAATATAATTTATGTATATCATGTAAGAGAATTAAAACATTAAAGCATTATATTGATAGAAGATTAAGTGTTCCTGAATTGCAGGCTGAAAGATGTCGAGACGTCTAGACTAAAACTGGAATAAATTTAAATGACTGTATATCAATGTGAAGCAAGTCCTAACTACCACAAGTCCTCCCTATAAATTGAAATGCAATCATTTAAATACTTCTAGATCTTTTCTTGACTGCAAACCACCAAATAAAATCTGGCAGTACAGAGACACAATCCAGAGAGACCAATTTTAAATTTTATTTTTTAAATCCATGACTGTCTATCTTACATAGCGATTGGCAAATAGTCTTGAAAAATGACAAAGACTAAGCAATTTTGCATCATAATTTTTAGAGGCCTATTACACTGAATGCTAAAACAACATATAAACCAGTGAAGGCCAACCTCCATTTACTTGTGGGTATATATGAGTTTAAGTGGGCCTATTTACTGTACGTGACATATAAGACATTTCTCACTAGATGGCAGCACCACTCTGGTGGTTACAGAGTCCGAGAAAGCGGAAGTACACTAGCTTAGAGACTAATATTGAAATGACAGTAGCTGCAACAACACCCGAGCTGCTTGGTGTACGTTACTTTCATCACCATAACTTAATGCCTTGCGTGCTGCCTCCCGGCTGGACTTGTCAACATGGAAGATGAGGAGCAGCTGCGGTCGTTCATGTTCCTCATGACTTACATGCTGCTGAAGCGCAGGAGAGACATCAACAACGCAGACGTTCAGAGGCGCAATGAGATCCAAAGACGCATCAGACATCGGCAGTACTTCTTCCAGAGACAGAGAAGGATGCTCATGGTCTGTCCCTCCCTCTCTGACTCATTTCATATCCTAAAAACTTCATTAAACTATGCTTAAAGTGCAAAACGTAGAAGTACTCATTATGCAAAATGACAGAATAATGTATATTATATTATTGTATTATAGTTATTGATGTGTACATCACTTTAATGTTACAGCTGGTAAAGGTGTGGCTTATTTTTTTTTACTTTATATACTGCTGGGTAGCTTGTGAATTTCACCAAAGGATCAATAAGTCTTTTTTTAATCCAAAGTAATACATCATAATTTATTTGTTGATTATATTTTGTATTATCTGAATCTGCAATGTAACTAGTAACTAAAGTTATCAAATAAATGTAGTGAAGTAAAAAGTACAGTATTTCCCTCTAAAATGTAGTGGAGTAGAAGTAAGCCTATAAAGTAGCATAAAACGGAAATACTCAAGTAAAGTACAAGAACCTCAAAATTGTACAGTGCTTAAGTAAATGTATATGAACACATAAGTGTGCAATAACTTTTGGAATCAAATTAAGAACATAGGGCTGCAACTAATGACTATTTTTATAGAAACATTTTCCCATTTAAGTGAAAAAGCATGTACAATTCTGGAAATTACAGAGGCAGATAGATCCTTCCAAACACTTCTACAGCGCTGACAGTTTGAAAATAAATAAGTGATATAGAATCATTATTTAACCTCTTTTGTAAGAGGATGACTAGCAGGATGAAATCTGTGAATTAATTTAAAGGAAATCTTTATTTTATAATTGATCTTCTTCTCCCCAGATGATGATAGCAGGAGGGATCCACTCCAACGTCCGCATCCGCACACGTCCCTGGACCACGACTCCAAGCACCGAGTGGTGGGAGCGGGTGGTGATGACAGAATTCCAGCCGTCTGATTGGCTGGATAAGTTCCGCATGAGCCGGGATACCTTCTTCTACCTGTGTGACAAGCTGAGGCCCCGTCTGGCTCGCCAGGACACCAGCTTCCGCCTGGCGCTGCCGGTGGAGAAACGTGTAGCAGTGGCTCTGTGGCGTTTGGCGTCGAACATCGAATACCGCACCATCAGCACCCTGTTCGGTGTGGGGAAGTCCACTGTGTGCAGGTGTGTTAGAGACATGTGTCATGCCATAGTGGCGCTCCTCAGCTCCGTCTACCTGCGGCCCCCGAGTGAGCAGGAGCTGGAGGATTCAGCACAGCTCTTCCTGTCCATTTGGGGCTTCCCTCACTGCGTCGCTGCCATAGCAACCCTCCACACAGCCATCATTACCCCATCAAACAACGCTTCTGACTATGCCAACCCAGCTGGCTGGCTCTCAGTGCTATCTCAGGTAAAAAGCTGCTGCAAATACATGCTCGCTAGTTGTGCTACGTCAGGTTTTGACTTCTTCCCTCTTTCTGTCTCTTTGGTGTTTCAGGTGGCTGTTAGTGGCCGGGGCCAGTTCTGGGATGTATGTGCCAGTTTCCCAGGTGGGACGGACCCAGCTGATATCTTGCAGAACTCATCGCTGTGGGCCACAGCTGCAGAGGGTGGACTGTCGCCTGCCCTGCCACCTGTCTTCATGGGAAAACCTCTCAGGTAAAGTTCAGATCCTATTCACTACTAAGTAGGTCACATTTTTCAGGCATTTAAAATACTACATGCAAATTTCCACCTTGAGGAAAGAAGTAAATTCTTAGCCTTTTCCCTTCTTTCCCTGTGTTTATAAGGTTTTCATCCAGCCTTTGTCACTCATCTGTCCACCTTGAAACAGCATCTAAGCTCCATCCATGAAACCTCCACAGAAGCAGCCCATAACATAATAATATTATATCTGCATATTGCTTTTTCTTATTATGGCTCTTACACTTAGCCTGATGGATTGGTACCCATTTGGTTTTACCAAGTTAAGTCCAGGATAATGATGTACTTGACTATCTGTGATCAAAAAGAACGTGCAGGCAATTTGAAAAGCGCACCATTTTGTATAGAAGGTGAGGTGAATTGGAAGTTAAGTTAAGTCAATCAAAAGGACTTCGCATGCCTGAGTATGTAAAAAAGGTTTGGATAGTAGAGGCAATAGGACAACAAACCTGACTGTCCTTAGTAATAAAAATGCAGAAAACAGACATAACATTTGGACTTCATTCAGATACTGTACATTCTTATATATATATTATATATCTCGTACGTCTTGTCTTTTTTGCACTATACATTTAAAGCCATTCACACACTTCGCAGTTTTGAGCCTGATTATAACCTTATTTTGGCCGTTAAATTCTGCATTGAGATGTGCAAAAATGTATCAGCACACATCTTGGTAGTGTACAGAGGTTTAGGATTCAAAACTCAAGACAAGTTAAAGCTGCCATGATTCTCTCAAACATGTTTGAATATTTTCACTGGACATCTACAGTATACTATACTGTCCGAACGGCTCTTGTTTGAGCTGGATAAGGGCTGAAATGTTGCAGTGCCGAGTCATTTTCTGATGTCAAGTCTTCCAGTGCGTGCTATAACTGACTGAAAACCATCTGCTGTGTCTAGGTATGTGCTGCTGGGGGAGGCCTGCTACCCTCTCCAGAGCTGGCTAATGAAGGCCTATCCTGAGGCAAAGGGCAGGAGGGCAAACCACACAGCACTGACAGAGCCACAGCGGCTCTTTAATTGGAGGCTCACCAGAGCGCTGCGTGTGCCTGAGGAGGCGCTGCTGAGGCTGAGGGCACGCTGGCTGTGTCTGAGCAAGAGGAACGACTGTGGACTGGACGTGGTGCCCACCATGATTCTAGCTTGCTGCATTCTGCACAACATGTGCGAGTCCCACGGTGACGCCTTCAAGGCGGAGTGGCAGGTGGAGGTGGCCGAGGCAGAGAGCCCCCAGCCCAGCCACAAGCAGCTCCTCTCAACCTGTATCGACCAAAGTCATGCTGAGGAGGTCCGACACCTCTTCTGTGACTATTTTGAACAGCAGAATAATTGAAAAAGCTTCCTACACATAAAGACTAATGTTAATGAAATCATTGTGAACATTTGTATTTGTACTATTACAGCATATTTTTAGCCACACCAGGTTGTACTGTATGGATGGTAATGTCATTTGACATCAGTGCAGTGGTTGTTAACATGTTTATGAAACTGTAACCACGCATGTTAAAGCGTGGCAATGTTAGCATTGATCTCAAATCATAGTTGGACCTAAATGAACCAGGGATGGGCAAGGTAAAGCTTAAACTGATTAAAATCAGCTAAATCTGACAATGTAGACCTCAGCCTGTCATACCAAGTCTGAGATGTTGTAAAGTCATAATACATCCATGGGAAAAACACTTTTAATTTAGGCAGGAACATGTTTCTTTGGTGCCACCATGTGGCCAATCTTCACATGGTTTGCCTCACTAGCTGTAAGGATCTAAGAACAGCAGAATAGTCTTTTTCCCCTTTTTAATCTCTCAAACAATTGTTTTCTATTGTGTAATATGCATCACAGCCTGGAGGGGCTGCCGGCATGGCTATAGACTTTTTCTATTTATCATAACACTGTGCTCATTTATTTAGTTGTGTACATTTTTATATAGTGCATCATTACATAAGGATTCCACCTTTGTTTCAAGTAAGTTTGTTGAATATGGTTTTGTCTTTAATGCTGTCTTAGTACCTATTTCATAAGCTTGTAACTATGAATCTAGATGAACGCCAAACGTCCTCCTTTGTTGAATGAATACTGTGAACAGACGTTACATGCAACTGTAGTCTAAGGCCACAAGATGTCACTGCTATCACAGCACACGCCCACCACAGTCGTCGCTAATAATGTGTCTTGTCTGATGCTGCTTGCATTACACTGCAGGTTATTGATGAAGTGATGGGGATCATGCACTTATTGAAAAGTCTTCTGTCTTGATGACCAGTTACCATCTTCCACCACACTTTGAAATATCTTTTTCAGCAGTGCAGAATATTGTGCAGCAGGTGGTGGACTTAATTTAGCAATGATCTCACATGCATTGCCCAGGATATATAAAAATTGAAAAAGAGCTCTTCCTAACTCACACATATTGGGGTTTTTTTTTTTTTTTTTTTTTGCAGCTTCTCACCGACCTGACGCACAGTCCGATCCCACCCCGAGGACCCGCCTCGCCCATTCAATTGGTCTGTCAGAAACCTGTTTCATGAATTATCCGTCTGTCACTCAACACCACAGTATCTCCTCCTCCTCGCTTGGCATCGGACTGGTGTGTGTGCCGACCTTGTTCCAGCGACGAGCTACTCGAAAGCCAGCTGTTTGCAGCGAATACATTTCTGGCAAAAGCCGCCGGGTCCGGCACGCATTTTACCCCCCTCCCCTCCTCCTCTTTCAGGCTGTGGTGGTAGCCTTTTCTTTTAGCGTCAAAATGAGTCAGGATGCGATGGGGGTGCTGTCCTGCTCTCGCTAGCTAGGCGGACAAATTCCTTCAACCAGCTTGCGGTTTCAATCACTGCGGGTTGACACAACAGTGGCTAGCTGAGGCGTTGCTAAGCGGGCTAGCTGAGGCGTTGCTAAGCGGGCTAGCGTTCGTAGCCGTTACGTGCAGTTCAGCTAACGTTAGCTAATGTAGTTACTTAGCAAACGGACGCATTGCCGCGGCGTGGAGACTAGTGCGATAACCATTATCACAAGCCTAACTAGCGAGGACTACTACATTTTTTTCTAGCGTAAACTGGCTGGCTGACGTTGGAGAGGCTGCACAGATATCGGCCGTTACGGGTTTGGATGTCGCGACACTGCAGTTTTGAACCACTTTTTTTTGCGGATTGCGAAGAGAGAATTGGACCACCAAGTGACAGAAGGGGTTAATGGTATAAAGCAGGTGTTAAGTGGCTAATCTGTGGCAGTTGCAGTAATTTTTAACATTAGCTGCATTGAGGCAGAGCATCTCGGGGAGGCCCCGCCGTCTCCTGACTCCCTCCCCTGTCCGAATCTCCCGTGATTTGCCGAGAACACCCGGGTGAAGTCGCAGTTACTCTCGGCCGGGGGGACAACTTGACAGCGAGGCCCCTAGCTAGTCTCCCCTCCCCCAGTCCCGTCCGTCCGTCCATCCATCCATCCATCCGTCCAGACAGACAGACAGACAGACCACCTCCTCGCCTGACATCGAAGCGAGGACCGGGGATTCGGGATAAGCTGAAACCGTGGGCAAGTGTTGCCGGGTCCCGTTTAAACCGGGCTGCCAAAACCAGAGGGGATGACTCTGGAGTCCATGATGGCTTGTTGCCTGAGCGAAGAGGCGAAGGAGTCGAAACGAATCAATGCAGAAATTGACAAACAACTCCGCCGAGACAAGCGAGACTCCAGGAGAGAGCTGAAATTACTTCTTCTCGGTACGTGCCATGCTAATTCTCAAATACATTTTTAATGTCACGTCTCGTGTCGTTATATGGAAAACTAACCTCCTTGGGCCTTCTTGGCAGTGCTAGCAAATATGCTGCTAGCTGGACGCCTGGTTTCAGTATGAGTAACGTAATGTCATGATGTCCGAAATGCGTGGCTTGTCTTGTAGCTTGTTGAGTTAAAATTTGTTAGCTGGCTTGTCCAGGTGCACATCAGCAGGGACTGGATAACCAGCGATACTGTCTGTTTTTTTGTTTGTTTTTTCAATTCGAGTGTATGTATTTGCATTGGTGTGCAGACGACAGCTCATTTGGCATCGAAGTTACCAAGATGTCACCGTTTACAAGCTACCACATGCTTGCCAGTGGGCCAGTTTGACATTATTGACTAGCCCTCAAGATAATCAGTCGGCCAGCTTCAAAAGTGACACTGTGGTTGTTGTTTTTTTTTTAGCTGGTGGCAGTTAGAAGGTGAAGATGGTCGCTTGATAATAGAAGAAGAAGCAGCAGCAGCTTTGGGTTGCTTTACACACTGTTGCTTTCACCTGGTTGCATAACATTTGTACAACTGGAGGAGGCTTCAGGTGCCTCAGCTATACCTTGCTTGGTGCCCATTCATTCATTTATCAATTTCTCATATTTATTAGTCTGCACACAATCTACCCTTCCAGAGGACAAGGATATTGAGGGATTTGCCCCCTCATCCTGTAGTCTAGCTGAGTAGGTTAACTATTTTTATAGCTGGTGTGTGGGCAGGTGGGAGCTGCTGTTGAATAAGTTGCTCTGTACTGCATTGATTCATAGTTCTGTGGACACAGAAAGGAACAATAGGCTATGCTTTATCACAACAAATGTACTTGCGTCGCTTTCAGGAAAATGTGTTTTTCTGTGCATGCATCTTCTGACGGGCATGTTCTAACCCGCCAGCCACTTAAAACAACAGATGAGTGTGAAAGCTCCTTGGAAAAGAAAAAAAAGCAGGTGTCCATTTTTAGGACAATTAGAATTATCTAGGTTGCATCCTTAGTTTAAAAACGTTTGCTCCCATTTCTTGCCCACCTTAAAGCAGCCCTGGTTATTTGACATGTGTGTCTCCTTTCATTTCCCTGCTGAATACCTCAGCTCGGAGGAAGTAGGCCATACCGTTGATGGGACATATTCTATTCCGTGTCATACATTTAAATCGCTATTGCACTCTATTGTACCTGGTGGCCAAGGTGAGCGGGTTAAAAGGGGTGTTTGTTTTTGTGTCGCAGTTTTAAAATGGTTTGCTTGTGTGCTGCAATCCTGTTTCTCTTGCTAGATGATAAATGAAGGACTGGGTTTACTGAGTGATTCCAGATTTTTTTTTACACCTTTTACACAAGTATAGCTTTTGCATGTGGTGTTATTAGTATTTCCAGTATATCCCTGATTTTGACAGCAGATATAAAAATAAAAAAAATCATTATTATCTAAGTGTCGGTGTGTGAAAGGGAGAGAGCAAGCAAGAACTGCAATCAGTCGTGGTGTAAGTGGCCCATCCTGTGTGAGTTAAGGCCGTCAGTGGATGCCCGGATAAGGACGTGTAAGGCAGGATTAGTGCAGGTCTTAATAGGCTTGGTTAAACACATCCGCTGTTCAGACTTTGAGATGTCACTGACTCCTATTATCCCCTGGCATTATTCTCAAGCCTACAGCCCTCATTGAGCTAACCCTCTCCACACCTCACTGGAGGAAGAAGACACAACCTCTGTTTCTGAACATTTTAACCACCATGTTCCCTCAAGTGTATTTTAAAGGGGAGGGAAAGTGATATTGAGCTGCATATTGAGTACTGAACGTTTATCCATCTCAGCTGAATGTTGTGGGAGTTGTTCGGTCATTAGCTACCCTGCAGCTCAGTGCATGCACAGGAGATAGGTCGTGCATTTCAGCTAGGCTCAATGCAATGTATACAAAAGCTTCCTTCTGGCCAAGTTTTCTCAGTTTTAGTTGTATGTAATGTGTTACTGCGTACTGCTGTAGTTTTAGTACTGAAATATTTTAGTGTGTAGGCATGCAATGCTGATTTCTTTTGAAGGTATTATCAGCTCACATCTAATGTGTGTGTCTGTATTTATTATAGAATGATTGATGTAAGGTAGAGCTGAAACGATTAATCGATTAGTTGATCAAATTAAAATTATTCAAGAAACAATTCTGATAATCTAAATAATCGTTTCAGTCATTTATCAAGCAAAAATGCCATTAGCTTCTAGTTTCAGATTCTCCAGTGAAACTAGTTGCAGCTATTCTTTTTTATATAATTTTAAAATGAATGTTTTCAGGTTTTGGACAAAAATAACATAAGACATTTGAAGATGTCACTTTGAGAGCTGGGAAATTGTGACAGGCATTTTCTGACATTTTATAGACTAATCGATTAATCCGAAAAATAATCTGCAGATTAATCGATGATTAAAATAATCCTTAGTTGCATAACATCAGAAACAGAAAATACCTAGATACTTAGCCTACTTACTAAAGCCCAAGGTGACGTCTTAAAATTGCTTGTTTTGCCCGTTCAGAAGTCCAGAATGCAAAGATAATCTGTTTACAGTAATGTAAAACAGAGAAAAGCAGCAGATTCTCACATTTAAGAAGCTGGAACCAGAATGTGTTTGGCATATTTGCTTGAAAAATGACTTGAATGATAGATTAATAATAAAAATTGTTGCTGTTTAGCCGACTAATTGATTAATCTGCTAAATGTTTCAGCTTTAGATTGATGGAAGAGCTACTGCTATTGCTGCTTGTAGCATTTCCCCCAACAAAGTGTTTTTCTCACACTTATTCAGGTCTGTATTGCCCTCCCTTCCTGGCAGGATTGAGGTTTGGTTCCATTTCATGCCAGACACGGGCACGAAGTTTCCAGACTAAGAATATGGTGAGGGTGAATGTTAGGGGTAGTTTTGTAGGTAAAAGCTATAACAACCTCAAGCTTAGCCACTTGGTCAGAAAATAACAACTCTGCCAGGGCTGCAGCAGTGCCCACAGTCTGGCTGCCTGTCACTGAGGGCCATATCAGGCCATACCGCCAGCTTCCTGCTCCACAGACCATTGGGTTGCCTCTACTTGGTCAAAACACAGTGGGCCCGGAGCTGTGGCCTTTGCTGCATCGGATAAATGAACTGCTGGAGCGAGCGACCGGTCAGTAAAGTGAGATGGAAGGGCAAACGCTTTAGGGTTTCCCAAAGTGCTGACCGAGGTAAACTGTAAGCTCCCACTCAAGCTGTCAGTGTACGAGTTGGCATTCGCTTTTCGTGAAAATGTGGGTTTCACATGAAATATGAGGAGCAGAATGTCTGGTGATTAGTATAAAAAATCCCTAGAATGACGTCAGAAAGGCATTTTTAGTCATCAGAGAATATGTAAGAAAGAGGTCGGACTGGGGCAAAAGTTGGCTCAACAGACCAAATGTTGTGGATGGCTTGGTAGCACACCATCCCAGGCAGAGGTTTAATGTACAGTCGTTTGCCAAGTCCTCATTGATTGAGTTGTTCTTGTTGATCCCCCCTGTCTGAGCAGTACGTCTTGTTACCAGGTTAAGACATCTTTTAGAGGAACAGTCTGATTGAACCAGGAAGAAGATCAGGGGTTAGGCTCAGATGTGTATTGCTGACCTTTCTTCTCTTGCCAAGCCGTCTTATTTTGATCATATATGGCAATAGGGATCTTCTAGCTCTACTCCTCAGTGGTTGTGTGTGTGTGTGTGTGTGTGTGTGTTAGTGTGTGAGTGTGAGTACGGTACTTTTTAATGCCAGTGAATGTGGAGCTATGTGGACGGTCAGTTATTACTTAAATCTTCTTTATTGTTGTCAGATCTAACTATTTAATATGGAAATTATGAGCCAGGCTTTTGCAATATTTGAGTTTAGAAAGTCTGATAACTGAAGTATTGGCTGATTTACATGAACATATGAAATAAGCATTTTTGATAAAGATGTCTTAAATAAGGTTCTTAAAGAATTGTGACCAACATATGTACTTGGTGGGACATTTTTACAGTTGAAAAATAAACTTCTCTCTGATGGACAAACTGTAATGGACAACCTGTAGTACACTTACATTTATTCTTAATGTAGTTTTATGGAAAATGGATCAGAATGTGTTTAATAAAAAAAATTGTAAATCTTTCTGCATTGATACAGCCCCAGAGAAACACTTGGACAGCCATATTGTAGTTTGGTTGTGAATGCGGTTGCAGCATGTGAATGGAAACAGTCATCACTGAGTAAAATGTTTGCGATTTTTTTATTAACATTAATGTGAGGAAAGTAATCTGTTCTCTCTGGTACAAATGCTTAATTTTATTCCATTACTTGGAGGAGTGCTGCAGACACAGGGATACTAATAGGCTACTGCTACTGCTAAAAAACTATTCATTGAAACCAGTGTTACCCAAAGCTAGCCAGTTCTCTCTGACTATCTTTAAGGCCAGGTACATTTACCTCTGGAAACGGGGAGGTTCAGCACTGCAGTGGTAAAGGCCAAAATTAGTCTTCCTTTAATTTTTTTTACATTTTACATTTTTGGGGCCATTGCAGGCCTTTTATTATAAAGTTATGCAAAAAGTTTGCAAAAGCATGCACATCCAATATGATGAATACCAGGTGCTGGACAGAAGTACATGTGAAAAATGGAAAAAAATTGTGGTATTCCAAAAATGTTTGGGAGCATTAGGGTATCTAGTGTGGAGACTGTGCGTTTCCTTTATTGGGAAGTTGACAGCAGAGGGACATGCAATAAAGGTCCTCAGCCAGACAAACGGGGGACGTTGCAGTTCACTGTCAGCGCCACAAATAGTCTTTTATGCAACTTTGGAGAAACTAAAATTCATTTTACTTATCTAATGTTCTGTTATACTTCAAAAGACATGAAAATTGTACTCATTGGAAAATACATATGTGCCAACATAGTGCGCTTTTGGTTTCATGGTGACGAGCAGGTTTGAGATTTGTTTCAGAAAAAATTAAACAAATCTGTGTGCAAGTCTGTGTCTTGCATTATGTGTTATACTTTGTTTAGAAATGTTTTGTTATGGATTAGGGCTGCAACTAATGATTGTCATAATCAATTAATCTGCCAATTATTTTCACAATTAATCATTTAGTCTATAAAATGTCAAAATTGTGTAAAATGCTCATCACAATTTCCAAGAGCCCAACGTGATGTCTTTAAATTGCTTCTTTTGTCCCAACCAACAGTCCAAACCCCAAAGACTCTTCATTTACTATCATAAATGACAAATGGAAGCAGCAAATCCTCACATATAAGAAGCTGGAACCAGCAAATTTTTGATATCTTTGCTTGAAAAATTATGAAACGATGAATCGATTATCGAAATAGATGTCAATTAATTTTCTTTCAATCACCTAATTGATAATCAACTAATCGTTTCAGCTCTAATAATATTGAACTGCATGAGTATAAATTATGAAATGTCTTGATTTTATTCCAAGTCACTTTAAGTCAGTCTTTAATCATGAATTCACAGTGAAGTGAAGTAAGCACACAGTATGTTCTCCATCACAGAACATAGCCAGTGCCTCCATCCAAACTCTTTCTCTCTCTGCAAGTTTCCAATCAGTGTTCTGCCAGTCGACCTCACCTTAGCCAGCCTTGTACACACTCTTTGTCTCTCTCTACGGCATGGTGTCTGTTACACAGTTGCTTATATTGCTCACTAGTGCACAGATGAACACACACTCGCACGTTCTTAAATGGGGTCATGGCTGGTTCTCTGGAGATCTGGGGGTGAATGAGGCTAGATGGTGACTGTCCCACATACCGCTGCTACCCCAGTCCCCGGACAGGACGGGGACGTGGCCTGCCTCTCTGTTCCCTGCCAGTATCCTCATTCCTCTCTGTGCTGCTGACAGGGTGGCATGTTCATTCCTGTTTACTCCCACCAGCTGCTGTGTACAGTGAAGCCCACACGTCTCTGTGATCGTACTGTTTCAACTTCTGTCACTTCATCTTTCAGTTTCAAGTTGGTTTTGGGACAATAGACCGCGCTTACACATCTAATTTTTCCGAGGATGTTATGCTTGCAATGCGGTTGTGAATTCTGCTGTGAAGTGTAAAAACCAAATGCGGATGCATTTAAATCAGTCTACCAGAGATGTGTAATATACATGTCCTGCCCATATGTGGACATGGAGTGATGTTATCTCACAGTCTCCATGATGAGATTCCCTAAAATAAGTGCAGTGGCTTTAAAAATGTCAACATCTAGGATTTTGCTGTTTTTAGTTCGTAGCAGCTGAGTGCTGTGTATTACAGACTGAAATATTTGCTGCTTGCTTCAAATCTTTTGTAAAGCCTGCATTTGATTTTTCTTTTTTGCACACCCACGCCCACTCGACCAGAACAGCACTCAGCGCATACTCACTGGTGAACAGACAAAGCCGTCCTAAGGTGGTCATATGAAGGTGTGTGAGTTTTGCGAGTGTGTGTACAATGTGCAGTGCGTGCTATAGCATGTATATTCAATTTACAGCTCTGACACCCACGCACATGGAGCACTCAGCAGATGCAGAGACATCAGCACAAGGCAGTGGCATTGTGCTCCGATCCTGACAGCAAGCAACACATGTTGGAAAGCTGCAATAGAGCTGAGAGAGACATAGTCCTCTTTCCTTTGTCTTTATGCTTTTGTGTGTGTGTTTTGCTGGAGTCCTCTACTGTCTGCATTGCCCAGGCCATTGCAGGGAATAGCAAAGAAAATGGGCCATCACAGTGAAGGTAACACATCCGTGCCTTGAGGTTGACCACAGGATCTGTGTGTGTCTGCAGTTGGTTAGGCAGCTGGTGTGTGTGTTGCGTAGCTCCAGGCTGCCTTGGCTCAATCCCTCTCCTTTGTACGCCTGAAAGAGGCCAGTTTCCAAGATGAAGTTAGTGAAAGATTGAGACCCACGCTACGTTTTGGTTAGCCTTGTGACTGCCTGATTCATACAGTATCTTTCCAGGGCGCTGATTAAAAACGCTAACACCTGGCTGATGCCAACTTTGAGGTTTTGATAATACTTTAACCTCTGCTGTATCTATGCAGATTTCTTCTCCTCTCTGCTGAGATTGGATTGCTGCGCGCTGCCTGAAAGGAGAGTTCATAAACCCAGATAAGCCAACACTTTTCATACCAATGGACCATTATATTTATGTGTGTATTTGCATGCAGGTTAGCCACGATGCTGATATAATCCACATCTCTTGTTCATGGAAAGCTGACGGGCATTGCATAGGGCAGTGGGCTTGCTTGTGCACGATGAGGCCTTTAGTGGCCACCCATGGCTGCATGTGTAGCACGATGGAAGAATTATAGGATATGAACGGACAGTGTAAACAAAGCAGGCCCTGCACACACACACACACACACACACACACACACAGACGTAACCAGATAAACTGACAACCTGGGCTCAACCAAAACTGCTACACTAAGACAACAGTGTGTCAAGTCCATGAGGTGTTGTGTCACGAGCTGATATCAGTCGCGTTATGTAAAGGCTTATGAAAGCTAGCCTGGCAACGGAGGATACAGGTGAAGTGTTTGCCGTCTTTGCATGATGGATAGCTGTTACTATTTACATACTCCTTTTCATTTCACTCTTCTTAATCTGGCTATTCAGAGCAAGTTTTAATCTTATGCTCATTGTTGTTGGGTTACCCCTGATTGAGACTTGTAGCTCTGTTCCAAGAAACACACCGCTTCCACCAAAGCCCAGTTCTGGTGTGTGGGCTGTGTAGTGTACCTTGTACTGTTGCACTGGGGCATAATCTGAGCTCTGTCTTTTTCTCTTTCGCACGAGTCGTAGCTACCTAGAAAAGAAAGCGTTATCAAACCCAAGTAGTGTGTGAGCTATTAAAAGGTGACCTCCTTTTTCTAGGTCATTACCAAAAAAGAATGGATGGATTCTAGTTATGAATATCCAAAATTCTTGACAGAGAGGGATGAGAATGGAGAGGCATATTTCTAGCCTAAGGGAGGTTAGGAGGGGTTGTGTGACGAAGGGGAGGAGGGGAGAGAGCTGGTGAGGGCATGTAAATGGTTGTGGCTGGTGCTGGTACAATCTGGGGAGTTAAAAAGGGAGGACAGAGGCTCGTAGTGTGTTGTCTGGTGAAAGAGGGACACGACAGTTAAGAGAACACAGCGGAGGGAGATCTTGTGACGGGGTCACGAGAAATAAATCAGACATCAAGCTGGAGAGTGATCCTCTCGCTCCTTTGCTGAAGCAGTCTGCAGTCACTACCAGGATGCTACTGTCTGCTGCAGCCCAATACAAAGAGTCCGCTCTCTGTACTTGACTCCTTTTTGTTAGCTAGACAATCACAGTTTTTATTAGGCCGACTACCTTGTGGGCACCAGTCTGTAGCATTCACCCAAGAGAAACTATAAAGATAAGACCTTTTTTGCTGAATCATAGTCTATCCAGTCTCTGTTCTCCAAAATTGGACATTTTGTTGAAAGAGAAGATGGAGGAGGGTCATTTCCCCTTATGGACACAGTGTCAAAGCCCAAATTATGTATCTTGAGATTAAGGCATTTCTTCCTGCATCAATGGAGAAGCTGCTATCTCTCTCTCCCAACATTTCTACAGTCCTTGGTGTTAGAAACCCCCTGGTACTGACCTCAGATACCCCCCCCCCCAAGACTCTGCGGAGCCGAGGCCCCCTTTTTCTCTGTGGTACACCAAAAGATGAAGAGCACAGAGCAAGCCTGAGGGGCTCACAGTTATATTTACTGTCTGCTACGAAAGAGAGGAGAGAGAGAAGGGGCGGATGGGAGGGGTTTAAAAAAAAAGAAGAAAAAAACAGGAACGAAAAAGAGAGGGAGACAGAGGAGGGGTTGCTATGGTAACGGAAATATGGCTGCTCTTCAAAAACCTTGAATGTAGGTGGTGGTGAGATGAGTGTGTTGTTTTTTTTTGTGTGTGTGTTTTTTCTTTTTTCTTTTTTCCTCCTCGTCTTTCCCTTTCAGTTTTGCAGATATTATGGATGTGCTGGGTCCCTTTTGATTTCACTGAGGACTGAAATGCCGTCGGCTCTTTTTTTTTTCTTTTTTTTTTTTGTGGCCTGAGGGTGGTGTTTCTGGGCATGTAGAACATAGAGGGCTAGTGTGAAATGTGGGTTAACAGACACCCCCCCAGCAAGTGGGGGTTTATTTGGCAATCACTGTGGGTCTTGAAAAGCTTAAAAACGTGATTTTTCCTCTAAAATCAAGGAGGTTTTTGGTGAATAGAAGCTGAATAAATGTTTTTAAAGTGTATGCCTATAATCCAAAGCCTTTTCTTGGGCTCCTTACCATATGTGTAAATCTGGAAAGCTGACGCCACTTGAAATATTGCGATGATCTTAGAGCCAGATATGGACTCAGGAGGGCAGAGGAGGATCAGTGAAGGAATGCAGCCTTTTGACAACGACCCCTGCTGTCACCTTTTGGCAGAGGCAGTTTAGTGTTAGATCCTCAATGTAGGGCAAGTTGTCGTAATCATCTCCATTAAATTAGCTTGTATTTTCCCCCACTCATCTCTCCTTTTTCCTGGAAACATTTTTGATTCGTTCACTTTCCAAACTGTGCGATAACATCCCGACGTCGGACAAAGAAGCTTTGACATATTAGCAGTCGTAACCAGTTTTTCAGTAGAGGGATTTCATAGCATGTAAAACTTTGAGTTTTGAGAGAAGTATTAGACCATTACTTTGGCTTCATTTGTACCAGGTTGTGCTGCTTTGCCTTGCTTATTGATTAACAGAAGTGAATGAATATTAATTCAACATCAGATACACAAACGGACTACAGCATGTTCTTGGATCTCTTCAGCTGGCATCAAAGTTTTCGGTCGTTTTTTGCCTTTCATGGCGCATCTGTCTCGGGTCACAGATTTGGCTTGTCATCATCTTGGCACAAATGAAGAGCCCAATTTTAAAATGAGTTATCCACTAATTGGAGGGGAACTATCCTAATAGGAATAGGCAATATGAATAAAATCCTGACCACAATGTCATTTTAATTGTATATTGTGATAATAGTAAATGTCAATTAAAAAGCTGTTTGTTGTATTAAATAAATTGGCTGTTTTTGGTCAATCCAGCAAATGACCTGAAACGTTATGGTACTGTATCACATTGTTGTAAAGTCATACAAAAATCCAGAATTACCGAAAAGCAGTCCTGGTAATTGATTTTCTACATTGCCCACAAATGGTTAAATACATCCCAGAGAAATAAATGGTATGGCAAAATCTCTGCCAGTTTCACAGTATGTTACATGATATCATCCAGCCCTAGTGTCTATCAGTGGGCTCTAACAGTTGTTGTGTCTATTTTAGATATAAATCAGAAAATGTTTTATCATTAGACGCACCGTCGTACTGCTTCTGGTGCAATTTGTGTGACTTTTGATGTACAAGTCAAAAAGAGCTATAGAAAATTCTCTCTACTCAATGCCCTTTCATCTCTCTCACTTGCTGCATAGATACACGACTATAATTGGAAAGTGGCCAGGGACTCGATACTGTAGGTTTATGAAGAACTCCATCTCCTTCTGTAAGGCAGAAAGTCTCTCACCTCACCTTTCTCTTGACTCTCTCCCATTCTCTTGGTATCCTTGATGAATGAATGTAATTTTGTGCCATGTGTAGACTGTATTAGGCAAATAATACTGAAAACTGCCAGAAACAAGTCTGCACATCTGGTTTGAAATGCTTATATGCAACGTTACACCCCTTGTCTCCTGTTTCTTGGTCTAACACGGTTAGTTTTCTGGATGTGATAACAGGCCAGGCCTTAACATTGCTTTGCCAAGCCGTCTCACTGTGCCTACAACGCAACTTTGCTGCACTCGTGTCTCTTAACTCCATGCCTCTGTGTCCTGTTCAGGTACGGGAGAAAGCGGCAAGAGCACCTTCATCAAGCAGATGAGGATCATTCACGGAGCCGGGTACTCAGACGAAGATAAGAGAGGCTTCATCCGGCTTGTTTACCAAAACATCTTCACCTCCATGCAGTCCATGATCCGTGCCACTGAGACCCTTAAGATCCCCTACAAATTTGAACAGAATCGGGTAAGGACTGACCCACAGAAATAAGAGTAGGAAATATTCTGCCAGTCATTCGTTCCCCCTTTGATTTTTTTTTTTAAAGGTGTGAGTACTAAATTTGGTATCTTATACACTGCACAGTGTTTTATGTGGTATACCATGGGAATGGATTTTGTGAAACGCCATAGGCTATCAGAAATAGGCTGTGTTTTTAAGCAAGCAACAGCCAAATTTTTTCAGTTTTTGACCGTTTGCCCTGCCCGATATAATGTTTGAGTATTTGTATATAGGCATGCTTTTAATACATTTAAATGACTGAAAATGAACTAGTTACCGTTGGTGTGGGCACATTACAACTACATAATTATAATCTATTATTGTATGCTACATTGGTTCTCGATTCCAGTCCTCAGAGCCCTGCTGGTCTTTTATTGTGAACCTCTAATTGAGGATTGATTCACACCTGGGATGCAAGGTGAATGTAGTCCGCCACTCAGTAGGACAGAAATCCTCCGCTCCTTCACGAGGACCAGTGTTACGAATTACTGGTCTACATTATGAATGAACAGCATAGTCACCTAAATATTGTGACCTGAAAGAGCAAACAGATGTTCTATAACAAGATCACAGGATGCTTGCCACTTTGCATTCACAGACAATTAATTGACACAACTATTTTGTGTAAAGAGGCAGAAATATGTTAAATTGTTAATATGTAAAAACCAGTTCACACTAGGTAATTGTGAAAAACATATTTTAAATAACAGGGTAGAAGTGAAGACAGTGGGCTGACTGTGAACTTGATTAATTGGTATTTTTAAGTAAGTGGTTTATAGATCTCCAACTTTGTGTATTGATAAAAATGCAATGTGGAATGTGTGTGGTCAGAATAGACACTTACGCACCATCAAAAAAATAAGAGGGGATGATTTACTTGTTTAGTGCAGTCAAAAATGGGGTAGGATACAAACCTTCTGTTTTAAGGCAGCTGTCTACAGTAATAAGATACAGTGCAGGGCCGCTATAAAGACCAAAATATAGTTAAGAAAAAGTCTAATTTATGTCCCACATATCTATCATCAAGTTCCAGCTATGAAAACCTTGAATAGTTGGGGGTGTGTATGGACAGCTCACGTTAAAATGTGAATTGTGGGAAAACACAAGGCTGTTGAACCTCTTTGGATGGACAATGTCAACGTTGTGGCACACTCGAGGAGTTTCTTTTTTTTCTCACCATGGCAAATCTGTTGGGCATTATACATTTATCAGCATCATTTGGGGATTGTGAATCATTTCTTCTTAAGGCACTCTTGATGAATGGGCACACATATTTCATTTTCATATAATTAAATGTAATTTTGCTGCTCTTTTTTTCTCATTTATCAACCGACAACCTCTTCACCTGTTTTTCCCATTTACACCATTGTTGTAGGTCTTTCCTCTGAAATATCTTAACAAGAAGTCATGCATTTTGTCTGTCTAGCAGAAACATTATCTTTGGAATAAGTGGAATATGTGGGTGGTTAGGATCAGCCACCAGGTCCAAACAGACAGTGAAGAAAGTTACCTATAGATATTTAAAATATATCTGAAAATTTAAGGAAATAAGTAGCTTATTATCCTGCATATCGACCTTTCTCTGCTCTTTATCTCACCTTTTTTTCCCCCCTCGCCTGTGTCTTTCCAGTCTAATGCCATGCTCGTGAAGGAGGTGGACATCGAGAAGATCAACGGGTTTGACTATCCCTACATTGCAGCTATCAAAAGCCTGTGGGCTGACCCAGGGATCCAGGAGGCCTATGACCGCCGCAGAGAGTACCAGCTCTCTGACTCCACTAAATAGTACGTCTGTCTGTCTCTCTGTCTGTGTGTATTTGTGCCTGTATGTGTTGACGTCAGGTATGATCTCTGTCTAGGGTTTAAGAATGGTATTTGTGTGTGGTATGTCTGTGACACAACGTGTGAATGTGCTTATTTAATTAAAGTAAAGATTGTATGTCTGTGTTGCTGGTTTGGGAACTGATACAGATTTATCAGTGTTAATATAACTATTGATTCTTAACAATCCTGTGGTATTCTCTTATTGGATATTACAACTGAGGGGGCTGGGTGGATTGACCCAGTGTTCATGCAGTCTCAACCCGCTAATCGAGAGCAGAACAGTGACTTTTAAGCCACGATCCTGCCTGTCATTTCACCCTGTGTATAAACTACATCTATGAACATACTCCAGTATTAAACCGATAATAAACACAGTCCGTTCTCATAATGTTTAAGTTATCTATCTATCTATCTATCTATCTATCTATCTATCTATCTATCTATCTATCTATCTAGTTTGAGCTTTGTGTTTTAATGTCTGAATGTTAATGGTAAGAGATACACTCCTAACAGATTTAAAAAAAAAAATCAAACTTTGGCAAGGTGTACACCCATTGTGTGTGTTGTTTGTAGCTAAATGTGTCAGCCTCCTGTTCTGTGGTTGTGTGTGTTTGCCACAATTACATTGTAATAATGTGACCCCAGGCTAAATGGCCAAAGGCACTTGACTCACATTCTAGTGCCCCCTGGTTGTGGACTTGCTGCAGTACAGTTTAATGCTGCTCAAAGTCAGCATGCATGCAGGTGTTCTTGTGCTTGCTATGTTGGGAATATGTATTGGTATGGTTATGGTAAATATGTAACCTGTGTCTTTGTTTTTACATGTGTTTGAGTGAGTGGGAAAGATAAGAAAATCATTGAATATGTCTATTTCAGTGTTATCCACACTGTTGTAATGTATATCTCCAGTTACCTTAGCGATATAGACCGTGTGACTGCGGAGGGATACGTTCCCACCCAGCAGGATGTGCTGAGGGTCCGTGTTCCCACCACGGGTATAATAGAGTACCCGTTTGATCTGGAGAACGTCATCTTCAGGTACCCCCTATGGCACCAGGACCGCAGCATCACCATAGCTAGAGGACAGAAACCACTGATGACTGTCAGGATATTAACACATTAGTGAAGCATGGGGCTAGGTTTTTGTAAATCGTACTCTTTAAAAAATACAGAAATTACCAGATGGTTTGTATACGAGGGTTACTATCTCAGTGCAATTGTGACTATGTTGATTATGATATGATTATGTTGTGTTTAAATCAAATGAGCCTGAAGGCCACATTGGTTAACCCGATGAGAGACCAGTGGTTTGTGTTCAGAATTGTGCTGAGGTTCTGGCTCCAGGATTAAAAAAAACCAAGGCCATACATGCTGCACTGAAGCATGTGGGGAGCAGCCACCAAATACCAGATGAAGACGGAATAGACAGTGATGTCAAAGATTCTCCAGGAAGTTAAATCAGAGAGGCAATTGGGCACAGCTTAAAATTCAGAAGAATTGAAACTTTTTAAATTGAATTTCAAATTGAAATGCCTTTGAGGAAAAAAGTAGGGAATATGTTTCCTGCTATCCTTGATATCATACTTGTCCAGACCTTCTTTATCTAATCCAGGGGGTTGCGGTAATTGCCTGTCACGCTTTATATAACTGTTTTCCTGTCTTTTTTTTCTCTTTATCTCTCTTTTTCCTCGACTGGCCTGCCTGTAGTTATCTTTCCGATCTGGATCGTATTGCAGATTCCAACTATCTTCCCACTCAGCAGGATGTGCTCAGGGTGCGCATCCCCACTACAGGAATCATAGAGTATCCATTCGACTTGCAAAGCATCATTTTCAGGTAGAAAGATGCCTGTTTTGGCTCAGTCTCTTCTTCTCATGTCGTGACATCATTAACCCATACGCCACGTGATGTGTTTTTGTCCAAATCCCCAAATAAACCATATTTTTTGTCCTCCCATTAATTGAAATAACTTGTAACCTGTGACTTTTATATGCATTTGACTTAATTGTCTGTATCCCATTTTTACTCCTTAATGCTTCCCTCCAATCATAGAAATTAAAGTCATTACCATTTTCTCCTCATAGTCCTACACTTTCTTTTACCTCCTGCCACCAACAGCAACCGTACCACACACAACACCCTAATGAACACAAAGTCCTACATTCTGGTGCCCGGTCTCTGTAAATGGGTCACCTCCTCTCTTCCTCCTCCTCTCCTCCTTTCCTCTCCGGCTGGCAGAAGAAACGAGGTCGTCCTCTCCGCGGTGGAGGAATGTTATTTTGGGCAGCAGGTCCTGCAGGGCCTATATTGGCCCTGGGTCTCTGTGGACCACAGTGGACTGGGCCACCACCAGGGGGCAGCCTTGCATTGTGAATTCTACTAGATGTGTGCAGCTTTCTCAGAGACCATGTTGCACCTGGTCTGGAGGCTTGCACCTGTGCATCCAGAGGTGCAACAAAGTACACAGAGTTGGGCTTTACATTGTATTGCTGCCATTTATATAATGGCTTGACATCCGAGGATCTTGACAGGAGCGATTTTACTGAATCAGTTGTCACAAATGAAGGCTTAATGAAACTGGGACCTAAACTCCCTGATGTGTGAAGGGTGACCTTGTCAAGGAGAAGCTTAAGGAAGCTGAAACCTTATGAGGATTCACACATTTATCAGTCAGTATCTCAGCCAGGATTGCTGTTCATGAATGTTTCAGCGAATGCCTGCCATTCTGCCTGCAGGTCCATGTGCTGAAGTCAAAGTTTTCATCCTAATTTTTGCTTAGTTAGTTGTGTTAGTTCATCTTTTAAGAATTATATATATATCATACTTCTTGTGATGCAATTTTCTCAGCTTGTAGCTTCTCAGGTTAGGTTACATAGGAGGCGTCCTTCTACCATGAAAAGGATCCCACCATCACAGGTGCCTCCTGTATCTTTCATCAACATTTCAACTCTGCCTCCTGTCCTGTGTCTGTCCTCTATCTTTTGTTCCTGACCCCCCGCTCCATCTTTTCCTTTGCCCTTCTTTTTATGGTCCTCCTGTTCCCCCATTTGTCTTCTCCAAGTACATTTCCAAAGTTCACATTTGTTTTTGTGTGGTGCTTTATCACACACAGAGACGCACACCAGGGAAGGTTGAGAAAGCTGTCTAGTAGAGAAATGAATGTGTTACGACCCTCCACTTTCACCGTATCACATGCTGACTTATTGTATGACCAGATAAATGCCACTCAATTTAAGAATTATGCAAGAGTTATGCAAACTTCTACAGAGAATACCCATTTAGCTATGAAAACAAACTTTTGTATACAAAACAGATTGTTATTCATTATCTGTTGAGAAGCTCCAGATAATTGATGTCAGTTTGATTCTTGCGGTAGAGCTGCTTATGTTGACAAAGTGTGACTTTCTGGACTTTTAACAATCAGTGAAAATAACACCCTTTCCTAAACTGAGTGGCATTCGTTTTAAAACTGATCCTACATCTGTCTTTAACGGGAAGCTTTCATCTTTGTGGTGGCATGCATGACTCACACTCTTACAAGGACAAAAGCATATTCACACTGCACATTTGTTTCTTGTTTATCTGTTGTTTGCCAAACTTAGAGATTTTTTGAGACCCTTTAAAACTTGTGTCCAAGAAGTTGTGAATTTGATTAATCCTTTTTAAGGTGTTGAATCCATCAGGTGTTAATTGATTTTTTTCTTAAACTAGTTTGCTTAAAATGACGTTAATAGGACTTCAGATTTTTTTTTTTTTTTAAACAAATTATCTGGACCCAAAATAAAAGAGAGGCCTTCATGATGAATGAAAAAATTTGCTTTCATGAGTCCCAGGATGAGAGACTATATCTTTATTTGGGTTATGTGCTGAAAATGTTTAAGACCCACACCAGAGAATCTTTAGGACAAATCTGCACAGAAAAAATAGTTCCTCCATTTTAGAGCTATTTATGTACGAAGCAGCCCATGATTCACTATATTTGTAAAGTAATTGAATAAACAACTTGGTGCCACCAGTAAATATGTCTTGATGGATTCAAAGCCTCCTTAAAAAAACCAAAGTACTGTCCTTAAAGCTATTCCAGGACATTTAGAATATTGAGAAATTGAACTTCTGTCCTGTTAAACACTGAGCACTGAACATGAACTAGGCCACCAAGAGATACATGCTAATATGTTTTCCCCCTTCTTGCTTCTACACTCGTTATCCCCTTCTTCACCTTCGTCCTGTCGTCAGGATGGTGGATGTGGGGGGTCAGAGGTCAGAGAGGAGGAAGTGGATTCACTGCTTTGAGAATGTCACCTCCATTATGTTTCTTGTGGCTCTGAGCGAGTACGACCAGGTCCTGGTGGAGTCTGACAATGAGGTAAGTGGACATAAAAACAGCTTGTTTTAGGTGCTTGACCATTCATTACGTATACCACACTCTGAATGTTGCTTAAACACATGTTAAATGTTATGTAAATGCATACATCTCAACAAGACGTGTCAAGAATTGAAACTAAACAGCATGACTCGTCTCACTGCTCACCTGCTCTCTGCACCAGAACCGCATGGAGGAGAGTAAAGCTCTGTTCAGGACTATCATTACCTACCCCTGGTTTCAAAACTCCTCCGTCATCCTCTTCCTCAACAAGAAGGACCTGCTAGAGGAGAAGATCGCCTACTCACACTTGGTGGACTATTTCCCTGAGTTTGATGGTGAGATCATCTATACGTTGGTGTGTGTGTTGACTAATCTGGCCCATTGCTAATCTAGCAATGTACAGTTGGAAGTCACCCCCTCAGATAAATGAATGTATCTTATGTGAACGTGTTATTGAGTGTTAAAACATTCTGAAATTCATTATGACCATATTCTTTGCAAGATAAGTAACGTCGACGTGACCACTTTTAACCAACCTGTCAATTATCTGTCATCCATGTCTTATCCATTTAGTTGTCCCAGTATAACAAAGGGTGTGTAATATTTTGTGTGATATGGACACAGTGACACGATGCATTTTAAAGGAGTAGTTCAACATTTCGAGAAATACACTTGTTTGCTTGTTTCAAGAAATAGAGTAGAGGATATGTACCACTTTCCTGTCTGTGTTTTAAGTATGGAGCTTATCTCAGCTTTGCGTAACAACTGGAAACAGTGGGAAACTGCTAGCCTGGCTCTCTCTCTAAAGTTAAAAACTCAACCTACCAGCTAAATCTTAGCAATTAACAAGTTGTATCTGGTTTGTTTAATCCTTAAAGCTGTGTTTTAAAAATATCGACTATGTCTTGACCAACAACATTTTATCCATCCACGCAGTACTTCTATGCAACATACATAGCTATAGTGTGGGTTGCTATATATGGTCAGCAAGCATACGTTTTAGTCTACATGTAGGTTTATGTGCAAGTATGATGGTACCAAACCTGTAAACCTCACTGTGAAGACTCTGGGAAGTTACTGCCCAAACTGTTGCTTGTCAACAAATAGCTGCAGCAGGTAACTTTCCCTAAAACCACATATTAATATTTTTTCATTTCTGTTTTTTTACGAATTAAACGCGTATGATACAGTGTGTTAATTAGTGAGTTGTAGAGCTTAAGATTGAGCCAGGCTATCTGTTTCCCAATGCTTCCAGTCTTTATGCTAAGCTAAGCCTCCCCTGTAAAGCTTCCATACTGAATGTACAGAAATGACAGTTGTATCTATCATCTCATCTGACGCTCGAAAAGAAAGCAAATTAGTTAATTTCCCGAATTGTTGACCTACTCCTTGAAATTACTGCTTTTATGGTGAGAAATAAATCGATGTTTGCATGTGCTCGTCTGTCTCCGTCTCAGGTCCCCAGAGAGACGCACAGGCAGCGCGGGAGTTCATCCTCAAGATGTTTGTGGACTTAAACCCAGACAGCGACAAGATCATCTACTCTCACTTCACTTGTGCCACGGACACTGAGAACATCCGCTTTGTGTTTGCAGCTGTCAAAGACACCATCCTACAGCTCAATCTCAAAGAGTACAATCTGGTGTGAGGGCTCACGTATGACGCACACCTCCTCCCCATTGCACAAATGCACACCTGTTTCGGAGTGTGCTCTCAACTCCACATGCATCACACAGCACACCACGCCGGCTCACACACACGCGCGCACACACACACACACACACACACCAACAGAGCCCCCAGTACAGTACATTCACAAATCCTCCCACCTGCAAACGCCGCCCCTCCTCTTTCACCAAACCTTGTCCTCTTCCTCTGTCTCTTGGCAGCTTGACTCCTTGCTCCTCCCAAAGCTGCTCCATGTGTCAGATGTGGCCCCGGCTGCTGGCTCTGGCACATCTCATCTGGCACACAAACCTTTCACACGGGCTCTACAGTGACTGAAGGGGACTTTGGTGTTTGTGTGTGTTACGTGTGTGTGTGTGTGTATTTGGGGCAGCATTGACTAGAGAGGAGCTGTGTTTTGGTGAATAGCGGCATCAAACCCCTTTTGGCCCTCCGGAGTTGACCCTCAGTGGTGTGAGATCAGATCCTCCGTCATGTCCTATCTAAGCTCCTGTCGGCGTGGAAGGAAGTGAATACCGTATCGCCTGAAACCAACCAAGGACCAGCGCGTGGCTTCATGCTTCTTGGGACAGAGTGATTCGGACAGGAAGTGAAGGTCGCACGCCGGACACAAGGAGGGGACGGGGCTGAGGATTCTGTCTCCACCTCGCGTCTATGAATGTACCCACCAGTGTGAGCATCGCGCAAAAAAAAAAAAAAATAGAAATGTATATTATGAACTAAATGCATATGTAAACACACTTAAGACAAAAAGCACGACAGGGCAAGACATAGCTAATCAAAATCTGTTCATTGCTGAGATTTTTAAAATGTTTTAATGATAGAAATTTGTTGCTACATCTACTAATATTTAACACATAATGGCTAAAAGGAATGGTGTTAAGAAGTGGTAAGAAAATCTATAAAAACTTTGAAAAACAAAGACATCTAAAAAGAAGCAACCAGAAATGTACTTGACATAAGTATCCTTTAAAGATTTCTGTGGGATTTGTGTTTTATGTTTAAGTTGATCACATCGCTTCCCTCCTCCAGATGTTTTCTGTATGGATTCACAGGGACAATCTTCCATGTGACCGCCACAGCATCTGGCTCCACTGATCACACCCCCACACCCTTATTACAAAACACTAGTAGCGGGTGAGAGGACCCTGCTTTCGACACAGGCTCTGCTCTGATTGGTGGAAGCAGATGTGGAGGGGAGGGTGATGTCATCAGTGTTTTATCAGCCCACAGAGCACATCTGCAGCTCGGGGCTGCAAGTAGCTTATTCAACAAAATAAAAGCTGTAAATTAAACACGCCCACAACCCGGGGTGTGAATGGAATCCGTGCGGTAACATCTCACACCTGCGTCACTCAGCCGTCCAATCAGACACACTTCCTGACGGTGACATAGTCATCACATCAGGATGTGCAGGCTGTTTACTTCATTATAATGTTTTTTTTTTTTTTTACTGTATAGTCACTTTGTTTATATAAAGATTGCTTGCTGTTGAGTGGTGAGAGGAAGGGGAGGGAGGGGGGCTATGAACCTTTCACAGAAAACGCACTCTGAAGTCTGCAAACATTGTTTGTGTATATTTGTTTGTAAATACATATACACAAAACACTCCTGTACAAAAACGCTCTGTGGTACACCATCTTTGGCAAAAAACAAACGAAAAACAACAACAAAAAAAAAGTATCAACTTCTTTCGTTAGCATACAGTTTTTTTTCCTATGAATTTATGGTAGTAGTGATACTGTGATTATGGATTGTTGACTTGATAAATAGGATTTCACAGAGCTAAGCAGTGCTGAGGAAACGATCGGCTAGGAGCAATAGTCAGAGAAAAGAGGTTCCTCCCAACCAGCCTCTCGACTCCACACTGCTGCAACAGCTCTGGCTCCTGAGTATACTAACTAGGGCTGGTAAAAAATCTTCACAGTATGGTGACAAGATGATTTTAAGAGTAATTAAAGATTTTTTTTTTAATTTATCTAATTTATGGACCAGGTTTGAAGGTGTTGATAATTTGACTGCTTTTGATTCTGTCATGTTGAAGTGCTCCTTTTCTCATGGCGGAGCCTACTTGAGTCTGAACTGCTGTAAAAACGAATGTCTGGTATAGTAAGGACTTTATCTCTGCTTTCTATTTCTTATCGAGACATTTCCAGTTGTACTTGCCATCACATCTCCATCCATGATAATACTGTTTGGTTTTCTTTAGGAGCCCTCACGTTTGTTTTGTTTGATTTTAAAAAAGAAAAGGAGAAAAAAAAAGAAACTTGTATTTCCTCTTGGTTTATAGACGCAGCGCTGTAATGCATACCTAGAAAAATGTACAGTACGAACGTAGGTGGACTTTTTTATCGGTGATTGAAGACCCACGCGGTCCATGCTTGCTATTTGTAATTTAACACAAAAATTCTGTTGTCAGTTTTTGCATTGTTAATTTTCAGTTTTTTGAGGCTTGCTTTGATAGTGCCAGTGAAGTGCAGATATACTTTTTTGGTCTTTGACCTTTTCTACAGGTGACTTATCCTTCATCCTCATTAAGGGCTATCACAGTGCATCAGGCATCAGACAGCGGGGAGTGGAGTACAGAACCACAGTGAACCAAGTCATCCACTACTAATCCTTGTTATTAAATGGAGATTACTTGCAGTATGTGCTATAAGAAGTATAGGCAGGGTGTCAATGCAAACGTGTAAGGTGTGTGTGTAGAGAGTTTACCAACACTACGCAGTTTTCTTTATGTATTCCTTTATGTATCTGGCCCTTTGGTGAATTAAGTGGACCCAGTATCTGGCTCTCTGACCTTCACCACTTCTGTATTGGTATCACAGTGTTACCTGTAATACCTCATGCAGTATAGAAACACTTATTACTTAGGACACTACTACCAGGACAAGTATTGCATGTTTCCCCAAGTATCTGACTTGTAGCTGATTGCCATGAAATCTTAATGACCATGCTTGTGGCTTTGCATGTTTTAACCCATTAACTACAAATCTACAGTTTGTAAATTGATTTCCTACTTTGCATGCAGCTGTTGGTTTCCGTTTGTTGGTTTGAAAAGTAACTCGCAGTAGTGTATTTGGTCACAGATTTAATTATCGGCTGCTGTAAACATTGCATTCGAAAGCTGCATTGTCATAAAATCAAACTAAGATGACAAACATAGATGTAATGTAAAGGACAATGTGAATTACTATACTACTAACACTAGTAGTGTTTGTTTTGTTTGTTTTTTCAAATTTAAAGTCTGTACCACACTGTGGAACTTTTGGGACTTATTTCTAGGTAAACACTAAATTTCATAAGGACACTAACAAAGAAACTGTAGTTAATGTGGATCGGTTATGTCTGGCTAATACTCTATAGCTAAATAAGGTCAATATCTGCAACGATCTGACTGGTGCACCCTTACAACTAAGATGAGTTTTTCAAATGACTGACCAAATGTTAGATGAACAGAAACCAAAGGCTGCCCAAAAGATAGGGAATTAATCTAAAAACTTAAGGTATGCTTCAAAAATGGTGAACGCTATCTAAGTTAATGGGGCATATGCCAGTATGGTCCTTATCTGCCATTTTGTCTGCTGAAAATGACACTTACCCTGAGAGGAAGAAGCAGACAGCCAACTGTTAAGACTGTTGTCATAAAGAGGTTCTGGATGCCAGTATTTCAGTGAAACGATATACCAGTATGGATACCCAAGTATTTATCAGTTGTGTTCAGATTTTACTGTGTGTTGAGTGCAGCTCACTTTAATGGTGATGAACCATGTTGTATTATTAGACTTGACACTACAACTCTGGCACATGGTGATGGGCTGACTGGCTGTTAGTGTGGGTTTGGTAGTGCGTTAGCAGCCCAGTGCAGGTTTTTTTGTTTTTTGACACATTTAATCTCAACATATATGAGCTGGAAAGAGGGAAGGGCAGTCTGTATGGAACTTAAATCTCCTTATTTCATTCTTGTCCATTTCGAGAAAGGAAAGACTGGATTGGTTTTTCACTGCAACGCACTCTTTATTTATTGCCTTTCATTGCCTTGAATAATGAAAGATGGTGTTGCTGGCCCTTCACGGTTTTCGGAGCTCTGCTCTGTGACCTTTTGGGTAGCCGTGGTTGTTTGATGTCCCTTCCTGTGGGCTTGTTAGAATAAGTGGAATCAAACTTATCTTTCGGACATCAGCGTGGAGTCGGTGCATATTCAAAACTTAAATCTTGTTCCCCCTTTTTTTTCTTTTTGTGTTTTTCATTTCCTGTATGATAAGAAAACATTACCAGAACACTATTATTTAGGACCACTCGATTTATTTTTCCTCACTCCAATGAAACCTGAAGGTCAATTGTGTAGTGGTGTATAAAATGCTGTTTTTTCTTTTCTTTATTTTGTATGTAAACCAAATGTAAATTATGTATTATACTGAGTGTGCCAACCCCACTCTCTAGAGCCAGGCTCTCTCTAAGTGCCAACGCTGTGGTCACTATCAAAGGACCACCACCCGAGATGGTCCCCCTTTTTAAATAAACACACCGGAGACTAAACGGATAGATGATTAAGTACACACAAAGACTTTATTCTGTATTTAAGATTGAAGATTTAAAAGATAATCTGCTGTTTTTTAAGAAACTGTAATTATAATTGCATGTGATGTTTATTTTGTGTTGGAAGTGAGGGCTTTGATGTTTTCATTGAAGCAGAGCCCTTAATGAAGGGGCTTCAATCAGTTGGTTATTATCGATTATTGATTTACATAACTCTTGCCATATTTTTTTATGTGTTTCATGTATTTGTTTCAACCACTGTTGCCTGATCCTCATTCAAACATGAACATGACTTATGATCATTGCCGCCTTCTAAGAGAGAAACATTAATGACAAGGTATCTGTTTTAAATTGAAATAAATTTGTTCCTATACTTGCTCATGGTGTGTGCGCTGAGTGGGTTTCCTGATTTTTGTATGTTTTAGGTCGTAGAAGTCTGAGGTAACTTGACATGTTTCTGAGGTCACTGTTATGAATATTTATATAGTGTGTGTGTTGATGACCTGCTATATATATTTTTTTTTTTTTTTTTTTTTTTTTGATGTCCAAGACACCTCAGGCAGCAAACATCCAGTATTTCTTTATTATGGTAAATGTCAGAAACAACTACTGGTATTGTGATTTTCAAGTTTCAAATTTAACAATTTCCAATGGGAGCATGGGGTTTTCTTGTTTTCTTTTCTGAGCACATGATTTTTCCAAGCAGATTCCCTTGCTCCTGCATTTTTAAGGCCAAAGGTAAGACTGTGTCCAGATTATCCTGACTATTGATGCGTCCCCTACTTGGGGCTCTTGGTTGGTTGTTGTTTTCTCTTTTTATATATTTGTCATATTAGTTTATTGTGGCTGCAGTAGAACTGGCCAGAGGTGTAAGCAAATCAAGCAGCCACCGGGGGCCCACAAATACATTTAAAATGTAAATTCTTCAGGTTTCTGATTTAGTTGCAACACCCAATAGCAACTCCAAAACCAGAAAATAATATGGGGGCGCAATATTGGGTTACTCTCCCGGCTCCTGGCTGTCAACTTGGTGGAGCTGTGGGGACATTTTCAGAATTTAGAAGGTGCTGTGAAATATTTTGGGATGATTTAAAAAAAAAAAAAAAATTGTAAGGTTTTGGGGCACTGTATTAAATTTTAGGATTTTAAGACGCTATTGAAAAAATTAGTTGGGAATGAGAAAAGGACTAGAAAATTTCTGACTTAACCAACTCTTGGTGATAATGTCATGAAGGCACAAAAATGCACACGGATCTCCCCCCCAGCCCCAACAAATGACAGTGACAATGACTGAAGGGCCAAGAACAACACAAACTGAACCAATTGTATCATTTTCTATAAACCAAAGCAATATGAAATTATGCTATAGTAGAATAGATGCTATAGTAACAAAAAGATCTACACATAGGGGCTTTAAAGTTATATATTTTTTTCTTTTCCTGTTTTGTGCTTTTTTATTCTTTGATTGAGGTTAAATGTCATAAATTGTATTTAATTGCTGCTGTGCATTGGCAATAGGGGTGGGATTAACCTGTTAGGGCTAAGTTAGGGCCCAGGGTGCAGATTTGCTCCCATCTTATGTGCATTGCATATTTATCCTGTACCCTCAAAGCCATTATAGTGCTAACAGCAGACAACACAGGGCAGAGAGACCCACCAGTACGCTGCTCTCATACCAGTACCCGTTAGTTTGTGGTAACTGGATTAAACACAACTTTATTAAGTAAAGTTATGCAGCATGTGAATATAATATGTGGTAAAATAATTAAGGTCTTGAAACTAGATTTTGACACAGGGCCCCAGTACAATACATGGCCACATCTTTAGGTAGCACCTCCTTTGCTGATGCAGAACTTCAGTGGCGCAAATTCCCTGACACATTCGCACTTGATCAGATTACTAAAAACGGTAGACGCCAGTTAAACCTGTGACCATCTGGGATGCACGTAGCCCGGGTGTCGGACTCGGGCCCCAGAAGCCCTCGCCCCGGCCCTGCCGCTGCGGCCGCTGCGACGAGCGCTTCAGTTCAGCCCTGTGTCACACGGGGCGCCCGCTCCTCCGCCGCTCGGTTTGGTTTCCGGGTGATGCTGCTCTTCTCGTCAAAGCAGAGGAAAGTCGGGGGCTCATGTGTCAACATCCAGGGTTTCCCCGGGGAGGTGTAACGTTAACGTTATTCCAAAAAAACCTGATGTTCCTTTAAAAGACCGTTTTGTTTTCGTTAGCCCACTCGTCCTCGGAGGCTGCGCTCTTTCAGACCGCGAAGACCAGAAGACGATCTTCGGCGTCTGCTGCTCGGACGTTAGCTAACGTTGTTTTAAACGATGACAGAGTACAAAGTGCGAGTAGCGTCTCCAATCATTTAGTAATATCTGGGGACCTGTTAGCTTAGTCAGCTAGCCTGGTAATTCGATTAGAGCAAGGAAACACGGCGAAACACACTGCTGACATGATGTTTCCTCAATCAAGGCACTCGGTAAGTTGGGTGGTTGAACTTGTCCCGGTGGGAAACTAAGCGAGCTGAGCTAACGCTAGCTAGCAGCCGACAGCTGACACTAGCTCCGTGGGTGCAGGCTGCTGTCAGGCTGGTTTCACGATGCCAGACCTCTCCGCGTCTCCTCACGACGTTCGTGTCGCTGTAGCGGAGCAGAGGTGGCAGCTTAAAACTTGAAATGAATCTAGATGGTAGCTGTAACGCGTACCCGCGGCTATTTGGCTGAAAACGCAGTCCGCCGCTAGCTAGCTGTTAGTCCAAACAGCTAGTTGAAGTTGATGGTTGAGCCTGTGGGAGGAAGTTATTCTGCGCTGGTTAGCTCAGTTCACTGTTTCTACTGGCAACAGACCAAACTGCATAAATACAAGGGTGCAGCAAGTTTATATACAACACTCTGACTTTGATGGGGGGGGGGGGAAATATTTGGACACATGGTGGGGAAAAGATTTTATCTTTTGAAATGATTAAATTAAAATGACAAATACTGCTTCAGATATTGGGCAGATTCATTTCAGTTCACATTTGTCAAAGAGCTCAGTGATACAGCATTGTAACGGGTGAATTTAAAGCAAAATGAGACAAATAACCGCTCTTCAAGGCCCAAGAAATATGTTTATTAACATAAGAAGTCATGACCAAATAATATCAAAACTAATTGCATTAAGTAGTCACTATCAACAACCAACAAGGGAAGAAAAGCAGCCTTTCAAACTGTAAACTAAACTAAAATCAGGAGACGGGTGTAAACAAAAAGGCCTTAACTGAAGCAACACTGGAAACACTACAACAATAGTGGGTCATGTTACAGCAGTTTCCTTGCTAAACAGTATTAATATTTAGTAAAAATGTATGGAGTTGAAACGGTTTAGGCTGCAACTAATGATTATTTTCATTATCACTTCAGTAGCCGTTTTTTTTTTTTTTTTTTTTTAGATTAATCGTTTGGTCTGTAAGAAAATAGTGAAAAATGCCTATCACAGTTTTCCAAAGTCCAAGGAGACGTCTTCAAAGGTGTCGTTTTGTCTGACCAACAGACCAAAACCCAAAGATATCCAGTTTACAATGATGTAACGCAAAGAAAAGCAGCACATCCTCACACTGGAGAAGCTGGAAGCAGAGAGTGTTCAGCATTTTTGCTTTAAAATTAGACTAAAATCATTACGCGATTATCAAAATAGTTGCCAACTAATTTTCTGTAGATGGACTAATCGATTAACCAGCTAATCATTGCAGCCCTAGAATCGATTGATCAGTTAGTGGATCAACAAAAAATTAATCTGCAACAATTTTGATAATCGATTTTTCGAACAAAATTGCTAAAAAACAATTAACTGGTTCCAGCTCCTCAGACGTGACTATATGCTGGTTTTCTTAGTCATCCATAAACTGAATATCTTTGGGTTTTGGACTGTGGATGGGACAAAACAATCAGTTTAAGTACGTCAGCTTGTGTGCTGAGACACAGTGATGGGAATTTCTCATTATTTTCTGACATTTTATTGGCCACCTGATTACTTGAGGAAATACTAACAGTACAAGGCGTTTATGACCAACTAAACTAACCAGACAAACTGCATTTAACAACAAACACCCACAGCAGGAAATGACCCTTGCAAACCACAGGTGAGGGAAGTATGCGCAAAATAACAACGATCACAAACAGAAGCACCACCGCAAACACTCCCACAGTGGTGTCTCATGATCATACAAGGGTGCATGCCAAGTATTTTCTTATATATATATATATTTTTTTTCATTGTTGTTGGTTAATTTCAACATGTGACTGTTGTTCCTCTTTCTGAGGCAAACCTGTATCAAGGACTTTCTTTGGGCAACAAGCAATATTGGACCAGTTTCAAACTGTTAGTGGCTTTTATAGGATTTTTTCAGTACTTTGTGAACATGACAGAAGCTGAACCACTGTAATAATAATAATTAACTTTATTTATATGGCACTTTTCTTAACACTGTTACAAAGTGCTTCACAAAAGGAAATAAAACCAGACAAGGCAGATAAGACCAAAGGACATGAGCGCATAGGAAGTAAAGACAATAAACTAAATAATATCAAATAATGCCATTGTTCCTCTCCAGACCTCTTGATAAGACACACAGTTTATACATACCTTATGTATTTTTGGAGAGCTGTGAGCTGATCAATTGTCAGTTGTTTTTATTTTGTCACAATTCCCCAGAGCCCAAAGTGACATCTTCAAATAACTTGTTTTCTCCGACCAACATTTCAAAACCCAAAGATATTGATTCAAAATGATAAGTAACAGAGAAATGCAGTAAATTCTGACATTTTGAGAAGCAGGAAAAGGTGAATATTTAGCATTTGTTCTGTTGATTGACCAATTAATTGACTAATTGTTTTAGCTCTACCTGTTACCAGTGGTTATTTTTATTATCGCCTAATCCGACTAATTTTTGTCATTACTCAATGAATTGTTTAGTATCTAAAATGCCTATCAAACATTTCCCAGAGCCCAAAGTAACAGCAGTTGTTTTGAAACGACTCATCGATTCCCAAAAATGTACTGTCCATCAAGTAATCAATGCATCGTTTCAGCACTATATAACATGCAGTACACGAGTGCACTGTACATTTGGGATGCAGACTTTTGACCTCTGTGTCACCGGGTGGCTCATTCTTCTCTGTTCAGTCTCATAATCCCACTGGAAACCTCTTGCCCTTGTGCCACTTACTTAGAGTAATGAGGTTTAGAGCATTAGATAAACCCTGGATTACAGCTTTGGACTGATGGTTTAAGTGTAGTCTACACATATCTAGACTTCTAATGCAGCCTCTAAATACCTCTCGCATATGGTCAGCATGGGCACACTTTAATCTTGCCTTCTGTAAACACACTTCCTCAATCACCACACTCTGCAGTCCTGAAAGAGCGGTTTTCTAAAGACAGATGTTGCACATCAATTTGTAAACATACTTTCTCCTTCTTTATCTCGTTTCATACTGTACACTCACACTCGGACGTGAAGCCCTGTTTAGGCTGAGCTTTATTTTAGCTATCCTCTCAAAGGGTTAATCTCAGAGGTCAAACTACTGTTTCAAAACAAACCCGAGCACACATTCATTGAAAGACGCACGTTTTTCAGCAGCAGGACACAGACATTTACACCACTGGAACCGGTATCTGCAAAGGACATTTCTAATTCCTTTTTATTACTGGGCTGGTTGGGAAGTGGTTAAGCAAAGGTAGTGCATCCAAAGTGTGGTTTCAGACTGAGGGTCTGCATCTGGAGCAGCCTGCTGTGAGTCAGAGAGCACATTTCTTGTTCGGATGCAGGGATCTTTGTGAATGAATTTCTAAAAACTGATCATGTTGTTGTGTTTTGCAGGCATCCTCTCAGTCCAGTCAACCTCTCAAGTTCACCACTTCTGACTCCTGTGACCGCATCAAGGATGAGTTCCAGTTCCTCCAAGCACAGTACCACAGGTATGCAGCTAACACAATCATAAGCACACTTAATATAATTTCAGTCTGAAACATTTATTCTTATGGCAAATGCAATTGACTTTGGTGGAATAGGTATATTCAAGGCAGCTTTTCTGCCTATTTAGAAATACATCTCATTGAGAAGGGCTTTGAGCTCAATTTTTGTAGTTTTCTAGGGGTGTGACGCTTAACACAACTGCCTTAACAGAGATACGTCTTAAGATTTAGTACATTTTGCACCTACATTTGCACTAAGCCTTTTTACAGTTGTGTGTCTGTATTGGCCGTGGGTAGGAATATGTTGGTGTTGTCTTAAAATAACAACCATATTGTCGCCTCCCAGCCCTAAAGCCTTTTCTAATCCAACAAAAAAAAATGTATTTGAATAAACCTAAAAATGTCCCAAAATGTCAGAACTGTTCCTTGTTAGAACAGATACATATGTTTGACTTTTATTGTTTTAATATTTATGTTCTTTTTCTTCCCAGTTTGAAGTTGGAGTGTGATAAGCTGGCGTCTGAAAAGTCAGAGATGCAGCGTCATTATATCATGGTAAGCGTTGCGTTAGCTCTTTGTCAGTGAGATGTGGCTGTTTATTTTTATCTGATCCGATGTAATGCACAAACCAAAGTCACTCAGTGTGGCAGTATAAGTGCAAAACTCCAGCGTGCACCAGGAACGTCTAGATCGTCTCCATTTATTAGTTCAGTCGTACATAATCACAAATATGTGAGCGAACAACACTTTGTGGCTTCCTCAGCTTCACTTATCACATGACCAGCAACGGATGCTTTTAAAGCTCCTCTGATAGCCAGTGATCGATTACAGATCATATGACAAAAACATCCACATTTCCCAATACATAATCCACATGTATAATATACGTATGTATGTATGTATGTATGTGTATATATATATATGACATATTATATTCTGATTTAAAATGGCGTGTTTGATTATCTCTTGCTGTAGTGGCCAGGCATTGTGTACTGTACACAGAAAGATTCTTAGTTTGTGTGTGTAGGCGTATGATAATGTACATAAGGCCTATAGCTTCAGTTTATTATAATGCTTGTCTTTTTCCTCCCTCTTTGTTTTGTAGTACTATGAAATGTCCTACGGGCTGAACATTGAAATGCACAAACAGGTAATCATTGTCTCCTATGATGAATCTTTCTTTCAGTAGCCCAGATCTGGTAGTTTGCTGGTCTAAACCTTTTTTTTTTCTCCTCCTTTTTACTTTTCAGGCTGAAATAGTGAAGAGACTGAATGGGATCTGTGCTCAGGTGCTGCCTTACCTGTCACAAGAGGTAATGACTCTAACATGGTCACAAATATGCTCCACCTTTGCCTGCAGCGCCCGAGACTCTGTGCCTAGCTGAATATTTTGTCAGCTAATCATGCACAGTTGAGGAGCTAGATTTTCCTTGTCTAATCTGCGTTCGGGTTGTATATGTATGCTTAATATTGCACTATTTATTCTTTAAGTCATATAAATAACTGGCGAATCTGAAGTGTCTGACTTTTCTACAAAAATTGTCCAATCTCATCACTTGTCTTCTCTTGTGCTTAAGATTTCCAGCCATGTTAACGCACTTGGATCACTTGTCAAGTTGTGTATATGACCATGTGTTGTCTTTGTTTCAGCATCAACAGCAAGTCATGGGCGCCATAGAGAGAGCCAAGCAAGTCACGCCCCCTGAGATGAACTCCATCATACGGGTGGGCTTTATAAATGAGTAAAAGGCTTTTTCTCCCCTCAAGTGGGTTTAGATGATGGATGAATCGTGTCTCATCCCAAGCATCAAATAAAACTAAATCAAACCATATGTAAACCAGTCATTGTCAATTTTTCTACCCAATAGGCCACAATGACTCTTCATGTATTGAGTGGATCTTTTTATCATGTTTTAATGAGATAAGTTCATTTTGTGTAATAACATTTCCTCATACAACAAGATAAAGTTGTATGATGATATAACAACATAAGTTTTTTGTTTTAAACAGAGTAATTTGGTATGAGGTAATAATGATACAAATGTCATAACATGGACAAAGCTATGTGAAAAGGATCTTGTTAAAATTAGAAAAATATGAAATGGTAACTAGCTATTACTATTATTGTCAGCTGACAGTAACAAGCTATCTAGCTAGCTAGGATAGCTATTGTGACTGAGTAGCTCTAGCATGTTCGTGGCTGGCTAACGGGGAGCTCACCAGCTGCAATAGCTAAAATAAAACTGACCCTGCCAGTCTTCTAGCATCAGCTATTTTATGGATAAACTTCCATGTGTCACTTTTTGGTGTGACCAGGACTTCATGCCAAACACATCCTGAAACACAGTGTAGAGATGATTCATCCCTTCAGGTTTTGTCCGATTTACAGGTGTGGTCACAAAGATATCACACACCACAATCCATATTCCATACTACACCAACATGTTACATTTGTGTATGTGTATGTAATTAAAACTCAGTATTGTGTATTTATTTATTGGTTCATTTAACAAGGACAACGCACATTAATAAACATTGCATGAAAATGAGCCAGAGTTAGCCAAAAGGCTATTTTTCATCCGTAGTCTCTCTACAGATGTTGCAAAGTTATCCAAAAAAAGGATATAGATTATAAAAGTGCAGAGCAATAATAAAAAGAATATTTACGTTAGTGAAAAACATCATACATGCATAGGACATCCTTATACTATATTGTCGTGTACTAATTAAAACATGCAACACAGAAGCACATAATACAAGACATGCAAAACAATGAAATGGGGAATATTAATGTTAATAGAAATATGCACCAAATGAGAAGATTGTGCTGCATTATTAGGCACTAATTGAAACGTGCAAAGCAGAAGCTCTAACTTATGAACTCACGGTGTTTGTACCTTGTGTGTGTTTTCAGCAACAGCTCCAGGTGCAACACCTGTCCCAGCTCCAGGGCCTGGCCCTGCCTGTGACCCCGCTGCCCCTGGGCCTCACCCCTCCCACCCTGCCTGCCGTCTCCTCCAGCTCCGGCCTGCTCTCCCTCTCCTCCATCCTGGCCAACTACTCCCACGGCCAGGCCCAGGCGGTGAAGGAGGACAAGGCCCGGGACGCCGCAGAGAGAGCGCCCAGAGGAGAGGACGGGGACAAGTCAGACTAGTGCAGACACAACAAGAAGGTTTTTTTTGGGGGGGGGGGGGTTGGAAAAAAAGAAAGGTAAAACTGTAAATGGAGATTGATGCAAGTCTGGCTGCCTGTCTGCTGAGTGTTGATGTAGAAGAGTAACTGCAGGGATGATGACAAGCAGAGAGGGCAGAATTGAAACTTGTGGATGTGCAGAGAACGAAACTGCTGAATGGCTGAGAGTGAGAGTTAAATGTTCTTATTATTTAGTGGTATTAGACTCAGTTCAGGCTTCTAGACTTTAAATAGATGCTTTTTTTTAGTGTAAGCCACGGTTGTTAGGCTTAACCAAGATAAATGTTTTCCCATTTGGAGTGAGAGTTGAGGATGAAAGCTAACAGCAGTGTCCCTTACATGGATCTGCCTCTCACAGGTTTATATTTCTGACTTTTCTTTTTTTTTTTTTTTGCTTTGTTATCAGATCTGTTGCTTTAGTCCCTCTGATTGTTTCTTACTGGCCCCGGTCTGCCAGTCACAGCAGTTTTAACAACATCTCAGTTCCCTCTAAGTCCTTTCCCTTCTCTCACAGCGTACAATAACTCCATCACCTTTTTTTCCCAAAATGAAAAATGTTGGATGGAGCTGTTTGGACAGTGATACCCTTCGTTTGTTTACCTGGAGCCAAATTGAATCTTAGTCTGATGTTAAATGGGATGTTTTTAAAGGGACGTTTCACTTGTCAGGTGCATTTAAACCCTTCAAATGTAAACCAATGCATCTTTTCACCATTTTTTCTTTCTTCATATGACCAACCACTGGATGCGTTACCTTAGCTGTGTACCTCAATCCCAAATAAATGGGATTATATTACATTAAAAACCTATAGTTTGTACAAATGGTAGTGTACCCATCTTGGGGGTTAATTTGTGTTTCATAGGCCTAGCTGCTGCTGCTGCTACGCGCGCTACATGGCATGGACCATGACTCATCTTTGAATGACAAGAATTTAAGCTCTGAAAAAAATTGACTTTATTTTGACATGTTGTTTTCGTGAAGTTAGACGGGCTAATTAGACATCCAAAATGTGTCTGTGTGTGCTCGAGTGAGTGTGATCGGAAAGAAGAAAACACTTGTTTAATTTAACTTTTTTTTTTTCTTAAAGCACCTTTTGTATTTTCCTCACCCCCCTCTGCTTCTGCCCCTTCCTCGTACTGGGCCGCTCTTAAACTGACCGAGACAAACTTGAACAGGATCTAAACTTCAGAACCAGACGGTCGTGAAAGACATACATGTACTGTGTGTGTAAGTTAGCACACTTCAGTTTATACTGAGACTGTATCAAGCACCTGTCTTTTCCTGTCTTGTTTAACTTGTGTGTGTGATTGTCAGGGGAAGATCTTCCCCCTTTTTTTTAATTTTCCCATTGTTTTAATTAAGAATGTGTCCGGGGTGAGTTGCTAAAGCTCTGTAAGCAACATCAAACAAGCGTTCCTTTAGAAAACAACATATTTAAACATGATGCTCATAGTCAGAATTTGTGTTGGTGACCAAATTATTGTGTCCTGTTGCAAAAAGACACTTCACAACACAAAAACCTACTTTAATTATTGGAATCACTGAAAAGAATGTAGATGTACATGGTGATATAGAGATCTGGAACCAGGCAGATGTGAACACACGACATACTCAAAACCTTTTTACAATTTTTACGTAGTATGTAGTTGAAATCCACTAAAGGCGACACGATACTTCATCAAAAGTGCTTTCAGACGTCGTAATTGGAGTAGCTATTTCTACAAGTTTCCTAAACCGACAATCCGACATTCACACCCATTTAATGCAGCAATTGACCAGGTGTGTGGAGGTGAGAAAGTAAGCTGGGTTTGAACTTCTCTCTCTAGCTCTCTTTTTTCATTCTTTACTCAACTATTTAGTGCAACACTATGAATGCCTTCCAGGAGAGACTGTCTGAAAATCTAATCCCCATATTTAAACGCTTATCGCCATAGCTCAGCAAGCAAACACCGTCCGCCCCGCCCGGTCTGCTTTTCACCCCACTTTGAAGTGTGGCCGTTCGAAACAGCTATAAACACTTTTGCCTTCTGATGTGGTCAGCTGACACGCTGTACAAACCACTTCTTTTCTAGCATAACTCGGCTCTTAGGGTTCGTACAAAGTCTTGAAATTTTGGAAAATCCTTAATTTTAACCGTTATGTTTTCAAGGTTAGGAATATGCTTGGATTTGAATATACTCCTTGAAAAATGCTTGATTTTTAACATAATCTGGTGTTTCATCATCAACACAATCACTCATGTAAACGAAAAATCTTTTAATATTTGAAATGAAACGACCCCGTCGTCATATTTGTTTGTTGTCTCTTGGCGTCTCACACCAGACACAGAGCGGACCGAAACTAGACTGACTCACATGGGCTGCGAAATGAAGAGGGGGTGTTTTTCTGCTCTGCATCATGAAGGCGATCTGCTCTGTTGGTATAGAGGAATTCTGTAAACTTTGTTTTTTGCAGTTGCATTTATAGTAACATGTTGGATGTGATGATAAAAGCTTCGAGAGTCTGGAAATTTTTGCTTTAGGTACCTTGAAAGTGCTTGAATTTTACTCTTAAAAAGCTGTGCGAGCCCTTAGACCAAGCAGGGTTTGAGTATGTAATGTGTTCACACTGGAAAAGTGATAAAATAAAGAATGCTCAAAACAGTCAGTATGCAGACAATGCTGTTGATTCTATTGTCCCACAATGCAATGCACAAAGGAAATGGAGGAGCTGCTGCGCACAGCTGGAAAAAAATTAAAACTCATGGTAGATGGTGGTGAAAGAGCTCCAGGAACATCTCAGAAACCAATTTTTGGAAAAACATTTTGATGTCCTTTGATGTTAATTTTAATTGGGAGTGGCTTTCTGAAGTGGCAGTTTAATTGACCTCCAGAGGAGCAAGTGTTGTATCATTAGTATACATTATAAAACTAAGTTAAGTATGTTGATTTCTTTTATACTAACTGCAAAAACAATATACTGTAAAGGTTAGTATATCGTTCATACTGTATGCGGTTAGTATGGAGTTGGGACTCGGCTCGTTGTGGTGTGTGGTTGAGAAATAGGAATGTTCAGATTTAAGGCAGCAGAGGGCGGCAGTGCTCTCTCATTGCTCATTAGTATGAAGTTACATTCACAAGACTGAGGTCTACTGAGTGTCTAAAGAGGTGCAGGTCAGTCTGCTGTGTCCACCTTATTGTCACCGCTGTTCTCTTCTCATCTTCACCTCCTGACTATGGGCCGAGCATCTGCACGCTGCAGGTGTTCGCTGTTATTCCCCTGTAATGTGAGTGCTTTCCAGAGCTTTGACAACCCACCTTTTTTAACGTCTGAGCACGTCCGAGATCGGAGCTTAAACCTTTCCTCCGTATTTTAATTTGAAAAGCACTTAAGTTGTGGCTCAGTGCTCTTTTCGTTTTTTTCTTCTTCCTGTCTGTGCTAGTGTTGGGGAGCTGAGGATTTCTCCTCCCTGGAGATTTGACCTTAATATAACGAGTGCGAGAACAGATCAGTTAAGTCATTTGCACTCTTTATGCTGATGTCAGTCTCTGTAGAAAACCTCTTTAGGCAAAACTCAGACATATGAATGGTATGTGTGTTTGTTTTTGCTGTGAAGGGCCAATTTGTATACATATGAATATATCAATATACATATTTTTTAAAGCATTTTTGTATGTTTCAAAGCTGCTTTTTAACGTGTGTGTATCATGGAAGATTTGGTGTTGTATGTGTGCATTACAAGCCTACAGTTAAGAGAGGCACAATGTTGTATACCATGTCGTTTTTCCTGTTTTTTCTCCCATTCTCTCAGTAGGCAGTAACACTTAACATTGTTTTCTAGGTTTGTAAATGTTTTATCTTCTCTTTTTTTTTGTGCAAACAAAAACCAGTTTACTGTGTTTATGAACACAGTCTCATTTTAAGATACCTGGGGCAAAAAAAAAAAACCAACAACAAAGATGTAAACAAGCAACTGTGTACTCTAATGAGAATGAATCAACCTTTTAGCAGTAAGGAAGCTTCTCTGGTGCCTTACAAATAAAAGACGTGATTGAGAGTGGCCATTTGTCTTTGGTAACTTTTTGTGTGGGAAAAGGCTGAAGCAATCCGAAGGACAAAAATGCAACATTAAGGGGCACTTCAACACTGGCTCATTGGAGTCATGAAATGTGGCTTTTGTGAGCCTGATAAAAAAAAATGTTCAGTTTGTTTGGTACTCCTAGCTGACTCAGACACAAGTTGGCATTTTGAGGGATGAAACTCATTAGTGTAATAAAAAAAAAAAAAACCATTACAAAATTCCCTTTGGATTAGTAACATCTCACTGGATGAGTCAGCACCTCACCATCTCCCCGGCCTTTACACACCGGGGACGTGACGAATAAATGACAAGAAAATGCGAAATACTGGCCTGTGAATTTTTTGCATTAAAACTATTCATATCGACAGCAATGTGAATTTGTGATATATATAGATAGATAGATAGATAGATAGATAGATAGATTCATGCCAGCCCATTCTTCAGGAAAAAATATACAACACTGAAATATTAGAAATACGACACTGGAGAACACATAGGCTTTATATGAGTGCTCCAGTGTCTTATGTTACTTTGAGTAGTCTATGTGCAAGTGATGCATTTATTCGCCGTCCGAAAGCTCAGAAAAATCGACCTCCTTCCGAAAAAAAACGACAGCTTTTTCAGCCCAAAATATTCACGTTCTGTGTGAAAGTACTCAACAAAAACAGTTTTGAAAAAATACATTGACATGCGAGTTAATCGCACAAAGAAACCCCCCCCCCTCGGTGTGTTAAGGTCTTAAGAAGGGCATTAAAAGTTTGGCTTTGAAGCTGCTCTAATCAGTATTTTTTATATTAATAATGGATCAAATGATCAAATGTGAAAGGTGTCACACCCATAGAGACTTATCACCTGCATTTCCCCCTCAGTTCTACACAGCGCTCTTTATACTTCTGACAAAGAGGAAACAAATACTTCACAGCTGATCTATCCAGTGTGATAACTTTGAACCAATTTTTTTTTTTTTTTTAAACCACCTCTGACGTGGCCTAACAGCCCCATTCCTTTGGCACTGAGGAATCCCACAACCGTCAGCAGCAGGTCCAGACACGAACCCTGCGTCAGTGCATTATGTCCTGTTTTCAACAAGAACACAGCAGATAATAGCTCAATGAAAAGGAAAAAAAAAAATCAAAAATCAAATATTTCCTTGTTTCACCACAAAAGGACTACTTTGCATTACTTTCTTTCTTGCTGTTGAAGTAAGCACTCGGAGACGACATGCTGGCTAATATTTATGGAAACAACTATTCAAAACAACCGACAGGCTGAGAGAAATGATTACACTGTGTTAAGTTTCACAATAGGTTACACGTGTTGTTATAAAGAGGGAAGGAAGAGGTCCATGGAGGTGTGTTTAGTTCGTGTCAGACTCGAAGTGGCTCCACTAGAACTTGAGGCACAAGGAAACTGAAAAGAATTGTATTTTATGGGATGAATATGGCCCCAGTAATGTCTCCATTTGTCTTTGGCCGTCCTTTTAGGTGAAGTTCGTCTAAGTAAAAGAAGAAAAACATCCAGAACAATGTTGCCAGCTCAAAAAGTTGCACTTGTAACGTCACAGCACAGTAGTGGTAATACATTCTTAAAAAGCTACACAATTTATTAGATACAGTTGTTATAAACATAATAAAAATGTTAGCACTATACATGATCATGTATATAGTTAAAGCAGTCCATCATTACACATGCATATCTTCCAAAGACAGTAAAATATAGAGACATCTTCAGAGAAAAATGACACAAGTGTCAGGGACAGGCAGATATAATCTAGCTCCAGTGTAGGTAAAACAAAAGTCTTATCTGCAATAAGCAACAAAGTGGAAAACATTCAGCCTCCAAGGTTTTGTCACTCCATTCAAGGACAGAAAGAATATCTTTGGTCGGCGATTTTGAAATCTACAGATCTCTTTAGCAGTCTTTGCTCACTTTGACTCACAGCATAAATTCTCCCCCACAAATCTGAAGCTTTTTTCTCATAACGGCAGCACAGAACTGAGGGGGGAAAAAAAACATCATAAAAATATATATCATTGCACACTTTCGCTTGTACACATGTACATGCCGCAAATCAATCACACATATTTTCATAACACACACACCCTTACTAAAAGACACACAGACGGTGGAGCTTCTGTTCCAACAGGTTTTGGGAATCTCTTGAGTTTTCATGGCTGTAAAATTGTTGGGAAGCCGTCACCGAGTGGAGCAGGTCTAGTCTGGATTTCCAGGTATTGGTTACTGCACTGTGTTGGGGTTTTTTTCTGTACAAGTCACAGCTCCTTTTGGTAACGGAGCTGCTGTTGGAGAGTGTAGGCCCAGGTTAGTAAGAGTAGCTGCTGCTGCAGTAAAGAGCTCATACGGGTCCGGAGTAGTTGTAGTGGTTTCCGTGCTGCGAGTCGGGAGGCACTGGGCTCGGTTTGCGTTCAAGGTGTTCAATCTCTGCCGTGTCAGGTTCTGTGCAGGGAGGGACGCGCTGCTTGAAAAAGTCGGACACATATCGGACCTGAAAGAACAGAAGAAGAGTAAATGTCATAGTATTTAAAAGTAAAAATAAAGTGCTGGTGCTTTGTTTTTATCTGTCACAGGTTATAAGTCCTGTAATAAATGCTACCTCTGTGAGACTTACTTTTAAACTCAACTTTGGCCATAGTTGTATATTCTGCTGGGGTTGCATATATTACATTTGGTAGACAAAATATTAGAAATACACTTTGGAGTAATTAATGGAGTACGAAAACACTACTAAGTACAAAGCCTTTCAAATGTACCATGAGGTCAACACACACACACACAAGTAAAGTAGTGATTGTTTGCAGGTGTTTCTATTTTTCTGGTCACTTTGTACACGTCTAGTTTCTTTTGTATTAATCGAAGAGGATTTTAGGTTGTGTAACAATTATGTTATATGAAGCTGATAAGACCTGTCCCCTTTAAAGGATCTAACAATCAAGAAATGCAGCTTGCACAGGTAGTGTGTGTGTGTAGCCCTCGGTATCCCATAATCCATTGCATGCCAGCTAATTTTTTTTTTTTTAAATGGAGTGTCCAGGCAATCTTTCTCAAATCATAAAGTCAGGAAATATCACAGTGGCCACATTAAATTAATTTTTTTCATTCAGCTGGTCATTGGTCACTCAATGGTAAATACATCACATGACTTGTTCTTGTTAGTAACCTGGACATGTTAATCACAAGGCGATTGATGGAAGTTAATGGATATATTTACCATAAACTTCTACACTGTTTGGAAGTTGTCCATCATGTGTTAAACTCATACATCGTGGAACTCACAAATTCCAGTTTCCCACTAGTATTTACAACTTTGTCAGCTGTTTGGGGCAACTTCCTGCAGGTAAAGTAGAACATTTTGGACTTTACAGATTGACAAAGATTCCTTAAATGCACCACAAAGTTTGGTCTTTGTAAGGGTAGACTGTTTGATTTGGGGGAGAAGGAGGAGCAGGTTCAACCAGGCCTTCAGATTCTGAATCGGGATGCAAGTAATGACTGTCAAAATAAAAACCTGGAAGACGTATTCACACTTAAAACATCTGCAACCTCAACCAATTTCAATATTGAAATCAGTCTCTCTCCGACAAACACATTGTTGTACTCACAGTGAGCACAGCGATGAGAGCTCCCTGCAGCAGCCCCACCAGCACGTCGCTCCAGTGATGTTTGTAGTCAGACACACGTGTGTATCCGACATAAAGAGAAAACGCCACCAGGAAGAACTGGATGCTCGGCCGAACCAGTCGCGTCCACTTCCCCTGCATCCGGGCGTGGACGTAGAGCTGCACACACAGAAGCACATTCTTGTTCAAAATCAACTGGAATTTAAAACTTAATTAAATAATTCAAATTTTTTAAATCCATTTTTCTTTGATTTTTTTTCTTCTTAAAATTCTGACAAATTAATTTCTCAACACTTTTTGTTTTATAATCCAAAATTTTACCTAAATTTAACAAAACATAAATATGTATGATATGGTACATGACAAATATCTCTTTTTTTTTTGGTTATATAAAATGTCATACAAATTATGAGTCATGAGGATACACAGTCTTGTCTTAATGGAAATGACTGTTTCCTTTTCTTTTGACCCACCCAGTCCACCTGCCTCTTTCCACAGAAAGGACAGAGGTCAGGCTCGGCTACAGAACAGTGCTGTATATAAAACTGACTTTTAGTATCTCACTCCTCAAGACCCCAACAGGGATTAAACCCTTGAATCTGTCATCTTCCGGCCATTGTTCAGTGTGTAGTATTACAACAATGATGTTTTCAAACAGCAGCCGTGCGTCCGTGTCGACCACCCCCCCCCCTCCTGTTTTGAGTCACTTGTGTGTCTTTGGTGAACAGCCACAGAAAGTCACGCAACAACGACGACGTCACACTCACCGACAGAAAGAGCATGCAGTACATCCCGAAGGACGAGTGGCCGGAGTAGAAGGATAACCTGAGGAGCAAAAAAAAACGGCAACAGAACACAATTAATGTACAAAATTCACTCATTTTCTCAGTGACTTTCAATAAATATGATAATGTTTTAAATGAGTTACATATTTATGATAAAACCAATACATCACTTCCTAATTTGATGTGATTCCACCTGTGCATTAACATTAACATTGAGATTCGTATTGTCCTGGGTACATACTCACAAAACTAAATATGTTTAATGCTGAACAATTAGTCGGTCAATTGAATAGTTGAGGCTAGTTCTTAAATGTGAATATCTGCTTGTTTTCTACATCACGTCACTGTAGACAGAATACTTTTGTGTGAGTCAAAGTCAGAAATTTTAAGACATCACTTTGGGTAACTCGAGATAGACATTTGTCATTATTTTTTTTAAACATTTTATCAACTTAATAAAATAAAACTTTCCTAATGTGGATATCATATCAAAGCCGGATGACGGTCACTATGAGATTAAGTTCAGAAAAGGGATCCAGGAAAAATGTTGAACTGATAATCACATTTCCTGAAGATATCTGCTCTCATATATCAATTTCCATTTTATAAGAGTGGAATGAATAATGGTTCCAGCTGCTTTTATGTGGTTTATACTGTTGCACATCATTTCTGACTGTTTTTCATACAAAACAAGCAATTTTAAGACATCTCCTTACAGTATATAGATAAAACAGTTAAATAGATAATGAAAATAAAATACCATACCATCTCATTTCTGGTTTGAAAAGTGTTCATTTTAATGATTTAAAGTGGTTATCAGTTCAAATATGAGCTATCAGCAACTTGAATCCAAACATATTGGTTCACTTCATAATAAAGATTTATAAAGACAGTGAGAGAGTGTCGAGTAACTCCACCTGGATTCAGTCACGTTGCGAGGGTTGCCGGTGCAGTTGATCTGCAGCATGTATCCGTTACAGGTGACCGGGGCGCACACGGCTAAGAAGTTTGGACGGGGACGACCTATGGTGAACTTGGCCAGGTCGGTCAGTGATTGGCTGACAGCTCCTCCAAACAGGAAGGTGCCCACCACCTTATAAAGAGCTGACAGGTACTGGTTGAACTGGGAGTTGGAGTGGAGACGCTTTGTGTGCACAAGGTAGGCCTCTCCTGTGGTGATCTGTGGAGTGGGCAGAAGAGACATAATGAAGGGTTTCCAGCTCATTTGGGGAAAAAATATCTTAGTTTTTGTTAAGACGAACGCGATGTATGGAACTCACAATAACGATGGAGCAGATGATGGTGACGGCAGCCATGGCTCCGTGGGAGATGGTGTCTCTCCTGTAGGGATAGCTGATGCTCTTATCATCGCAGTAGATTCCTCTTTGGTACGGACTGAACATCAGCGTCAGGATGGCTGAGGGCAGAGCCGCTGGAGGAACAAGAGACGACAGTCTGTAATCTGTATTATGAGCACAAAATCCACTCTACTACTGAAGAAAGTGGGAAATTTAAAATAACACAATGACCTGATCAAACCTTCCTGGTGAACGCATTTAAAAGTAAATCATGAACTACAAAAGTACCTCCACCGAAGCTGTACAGTCCACTACATTTGTTATTCTAATTTTAAAATCTGGATCTTAATCTCCACCAAATACTGTTAGTTCCAGACAATCATGGGATACATGTGCCAGATACTTCACATCTGTGTAAGTGCAGCAAGTGATGAAAATGTATTAAAAGGTCCTTTTTTGCAGTGTTTTTCAGAAATCCATAAAAGGATTCCTGTACCTGCACCCAAAACAAATCACTTTTTCCACCAAATTTTGAAATGTGTTAAGACTATTGAGATATCTTGCTAACTAACAGACAAATCGACAAGCAGGACCACACATATAACACACTGCAGATAATATCACAAGAAAATAGCACTGTGACGTACAGCATAACCAAAAAGAAAATGATGCAGTAAGAATGTCTCTGCAACAACATCATTTAAACAAATTAGAGGTCAATGTGGATAGGAATTGTGTTGGTGTGATCAGTGAGAGTGTTTTCCTATTTAAAGCAGGAGACTTAAGAGTTGAGCTAATTGAGGCATTGGAACTGTAACACTGTAATCTTTGGGAGCCACACTGTGTTGTTGAGAGCTGGAGGTCCTGAGAGCAGCTTCGAGCCTTCAGCCGCACGTTGACAAGTGAACCGCAACACAATGAGGTGCAGCTCAGGAAACAGCTAAGAACACACTGGTGGACTAATCCTTTGGCTTTGGGCAGAAGGTACCGTCTCTGCCAAGTAAATGAATTTGTCATCAGCAGAGCTCAGTGGAAGCAACTTCACCTCTGCGGAGGGGCCGCCTGTCGCCATGGAAACACGCGAGACAGGACAGCCTTGACCTTTGACATCGGGGCACCGTTTACATAGCAAAGGGCCTGGGAGCAAAGGATTGAACTAGGACACACACTCGCATACATACAAAAGATGTGCACCACTGCATGCAAACAGGCTCATACACAGATTTAAACAAACAAAACAAAAGGCGTCTATAACCTCCAGAGGTTTTTAAAGTCTGTGTACGACAGAAAGACATTTTGGTTTTACAGTTTCTCAGCAAGTGCAAACAAAAGACTCAGAGTTAACAGTGACACAACAGAAGAACATAAACCTGTCTCTTAAATCTGAGCAGGGACAATAGTCCAATCTACAGGGCGGAAGTCATGAACCCTCTAAACTACAACCCTTAAATCGTCTTCCTGTTTTCAAGAACTCCTCGCTGAATTGCCGAATCCCGAGGTGGAAGAAGTACTAAGATTTTGTACATAAGTAAAAGTACCAAAGCCACAGTGTAGAATATTCTGTTACAAGTAAAAGTCATGCATTCAAATATTCACTTGAGGAAAAGTACAAAAGTATTGGCATCAGAATATACTTAAAAGTACCAAATGTAAAAAGTACTCATTATGCAGAATCATGTCTATTATATTATTTTAAATACTTTAACTTCTGGGTAGCTTGTGAATCTTCCCCCAGGGATCAATACATTTATCTTAATCTATAATATTACATCATAATTTATTTGATGATTATATTTTGTGCATCTAAAGTTATCAAAACAAACATTACAATACAATATTTGCCTCTGAATTGCAGTGGAGAAGTATAAAGTAGCAGAAAATTGTACCTAAGTACAGGACTTGAGTAAATGTTACTTTCCACCCCTGGCTGGAGCTAATAAGAGCGAGGAATGGATGGAGTTTTTACATAATTTTGCATAATTGGGTAATGCCATAAGAGTTGCTCTCCACTAACAGATTGCTTCCTTCCACCAGAGAGTGTGACCGTCGCTCTGACAGGCAGGACTAAATGAAACCACAGGAACACGCACAAACACAGTAAGGAAAACATGTTCCGGACAGGTAATTGTGGGAAGGTAATTCCAACATGATGTCGTGGGCAAATGTGGATGTCTAGTGGTCATGCACGCGACGGCAGCCTGTCAGGTGTGAACACTGAGCTCAAAAATGAAAAGAAATACTCCTTCACCGCTTAAACTCTTGATTTTAGCCTTGAATTTCCTTCATAGTTTCATAAATTTAGAAAACAAAAACAGTATGACATTGTCACGTGTACAGTATACGTCTCCAGTACATAAAGTAGAGATATTCTGGATGTCTTAAGCATCATTTAATAAACATTTTGCCAAAACTCAATCCGATATGGAGATTTTGGGATCTCCATGCCATTTGTATCCATATACGTTTTGATTTTGTTTTTTCTGACTGTCTCTTTAAGCACCTATCAGTCTGCCCCACCCACTAGTTTATATCACTACACACTGCCTGAGGAACACACACAGGATGCAATGCCTAATTTATGTAAAATTTGTTCCATTTTCTTAACAAGTGCCACTAATGATCTTTGATGACAAGCAGTTTCCTCATTAAAGATAATTTATTTCCATTAAAGGAAGCCCCCTCCCTTTGCTCTTCACATCTCAGAGTTCATTATTCCAGCTGGTCAAGCGTTCTCTCAGCGTCTCTTTGAAGCCAGGCCCACCCAATCATTGTTTATTCTGCAGGGTGCAAGGATAACATTTAGATAAGAGGCTGTTTGTTTAATTGACACACGTCTCTGGTGGCTGCACACTGCCAGGGTGGAGATGTGAGTGGACAGAGTTGGGCAATGGCCTTCAAAACACACACACACACACACACACACACTCACACGATAACCACTGCTAAGCTTATTCAACAACAGAATCAGTGAGGAAGTCGATTCCCCTTCGTATCAAACATGGTCCAACAGCCACTGGGAGTTGTGTCCATGGAGAGTTCCTATTATCTGAGTGGGACTGACTGTTTTTATCTGCTCTATTATTTCAGAAGGCCTGGTATGTTTTTATAGGCCTGTGCTTGGGGGGCGGCCTCCCCTCCCAGAGGCTGGGTGGGAGCTGGAAGCTCAGGGAAGAGAGGTTCATTCACCTAATTTACTCAAAAAAACTGCAGTCTCTCTTTTCCTTACAGGAGAAGAACTTAATCAAACTCTCCTTCATCAACCTGTTCATGTAGCAGAACAGGAAAGAAAACTTCACTGCTTTTTCTAGATCAGAGTATTTTTTACTTTATTATGGCGATATCTTATCAGTAACTAGTTGTTCCATGTACTGCGTGTTAGTACTTTTTAAAATGTATTTAATGTATTCATAGTTTGTATGTTTGTGTACATGCTTTAGCAACATGTTGTGATAAGAACACATAAAAGAGCTCACCTTTCTCATATCCATTAGTACATTTTAACTCAATCTGACAGAACTTAAAGGAACAGTTTGACATTTTGATAAATATGTTTATTTGCTTTTTTGAGTGAGAGCTAGGTGAAAAGATTAATACCAAAAAAAATACACCTAGCAACATCGCCATTGCTATATCCTTTACATTATGTATCTTGTTTGATTAACCTATACATAAACAGAAATGTAAAAATGGCAATTTGTGGTTTTAAGGGGAGTTTTTTTTAAGTGTTTTAATTGATGAACAGTTTATCAATCTGCCCAGGATTCTCTGTGTTAGCAGTAAGTAGTTCTTTTCATTCCATTTACTGTATATTACTTCTTTATAATGTGTTAATTTTATTAATTACTTGTATGTTTATGTATATGCAGTCACCACAGATAGAACTTGCCGTTATCCGACACTTTGTGTTTTATAGTGGGGAATAACTTCTTTTTTTTGTTGTTTGTTTTCCTTTATTTAATCAGGAAGTCTCATTGAGATTTACAAGAGAGACATGAGATCACAGACAAACAGCAGAGTAAAGTAGAGTTTAAAAGTCCCTCAGACAAACAAATTGAAGCTAGAGTGTCTCTAACTTCAGTTTGTTTGGCCGGTCATTCCAGTAATAAGAGTCATAGTACTGTGACCTAGTCTCCCCTCAGTTCAGAGTTGGTATGAGGCACAACTCTCATGACCTCACATTAAGGACAGAGCTGAAGCAGGGAGACGATTAGCCTAGCTTAGCATCAAGACTGGAAGCAGGGGGAAACAGCTAGCCTGGTCCTCTCAAGTTCAAAAATACACCTCTAAAACTCACCAATCAACACACGGCGTCTTGTTTGTTTAACCTGTTCTCGGGGAACAACAGGCAGGCGCAGTGACATTCCCAAGTCTTGTTGTCACAGTGAGGTTGCCAGGCAACCAGCAAAGATGCTGTACTAGAATGCATTAGCAATTCGAAAACAGTCACAGGACGCGACTCCCTCTAAAACAAGTTGTGGTTTTTACTTTACTGTTTCTGTACAGAAGAAACAAACAAGATATAACATGTTAATTAGTGAGCTTTAGAGACGCAGGTGGGTGGATTCTTTTTTTACCGTTCGAGAGCCAGGCTAGCCGTTTCCCCCTGTTTCCAGTCTTTATGCTAAGCTAGGCTAATTGCCTCCCAGCTCTAGCTCTGTACTAAATGCACAGATATAAATCACATTGATCTTTTCTACCTCTCTGAAAGAAAGTAAATAAGTGCAGATTTTACTTTAAACATGAGATTTTAAAAAGTAAAAGTCTTGTATCATTGGAACTCTCAGATTAATTGCAGCTCAGAGACAAAATGTATTTTAGACATTATGTTTTTAGAGTTTTAGAGAATATTCTTGTGCAAGACTCTCTTTACTTCTTTCCTTTCTTATTACCTACCTATCTGCTTCCTTCCTTCCTGTCTCTCCTCAGATCCTTCCTTTCCTTCTTTAACTGGAGTTTTTTTTTTTACCTGAAAGTGAAACTAAAACTCTATACCTGTTGTACTCAGTAAAACTTTGACTTAACTTTTTTAAATCTGTGGTATTTTTACTTTTACTACAGTAAACTTACTACATTTGAGTACAACTGAAAAAAAATCTTCTTTGGTGGACTGTAACAGCTTATATCATCCTACCCTGACATTTTACATGTGGCTGTTAAGTTTTTTTCCTCCACTTTTTCGATAAACTTTTACAGCTGCAAACTATGTAAAAACTGGTTCCAACCTCTCTTTCACACACACACACACACACACACACACACACGTTTCTGCTGAGTTTTTGTCTTCAGTAACAAAACGTCCACAGGAGAGATAAAGAAGGAAGAAGGGAAAGTATTGTTTTACGCTTTCACAATCTCCTCTGGCAAAAGCGCACTCCCGATTCCACTTTGAGAAAATAAACATGATGGAATTTGGGATCAGACACAAGTACAACTTCCCCTTGACCTCTGACCCAGCAGGAAGTGGGAAGTGTTCCTGTTATTCAGCCCTTAAGATGAGTGGCTCAGGCCAATAACTGAGACTTTGACAGGAAACAGAAACAGGTAACAGTGTTCGTGAACATTTGTTTGAGGTCTGCATGATAAATCTCAACAGACGACTGTGAGATTTGTGCGTCTGCTCGGCGACCTCGCCGTTTGTTAGCTAACGGGGATTCGCGACTGGCGTTCCACATCACACTGAGGTGCCCGAAAACCAATATTTAGCTCGTGAAGATCCTTCTTTGGTTAATTTTGGCTTCGTCTTTGGTGCTAGACGCTCATTGCTGTGGGGTTTCTGCAGTACATTTCCCAGTTTCTTTTTTGTTTTTGACTGTTCTGTCCATAATGTTCATCACTGTTCGTCATTTTTCGGGAGGTTAATCTTCTACCAAATCCAGGAAATCTGTTGTTGGAAAGAAAGTGCATCACTTCCTGTGGGAAAGTCCTACACGAAACCGGATGATAAAAATCTTTTTCCTGGTATATTGGTGCTTTGGAGTAGTAAAACCTTTTTTGTGTGAAAAGGCTGAGTGTCACTACTTTACAGTAATACTACACACTCTTTGTGTTGGATTGTACCCCGGGAGTACGACTGAATTGTCTTCCCATGGAGGAGGTGGTGTTTTTGATTAATTTGTCGGCTTTTTAGTGAACAGTATACCTCGTGATTTCAGTGAAGATCCTGTCATTGAGTCATTTTCCCAAAAGTTATCTTTCTCATTAAAGTACTGCGCTTGAACGAGAAACAATCTGGCACACGTGTCCCATGATTATCTTTCACTCTGTGATTAATGCAGGTTCTACATTTCTAAACACTTTCTATTATTACAGTACATTTAAAAGGATTGTGTGATTGTCCTTGGTAGAGGTATTTTCCATCATACTGCATCATCGTTTGCATCATGTTCAAGCAGTCTATAATTAAAACAATCAATCTTGCAGACCTTTGAAGCTCATATCTTACTGAAGTGTGCAAAGTAACAGTGAAAAACGGACTCTGACCTTTAATAAAAGAAAACAGAAATAATTCTTCCTCTAACATGAAACCACCACAGTACTGAAAAGAACTTCTGAAACCACAGAGGACAGTACATTTAACTACACACAAAGTGTGGGTATAGTAACGTGTCTTACAATGCTGTGTTTTACAAGAAGCTAGCCCACAAAAATACACACATGCACACACTTTCATTTTCACACAGGAATGTCAGGGAGCAGAAGTCAAGTGGGAAACTTGACTTTGACAGATATTTGGCAGAAGCAGATACTGTGTGCACGCGTGTGTGTGTGTGTGTGTGTGTGTGTGTGTGTGTGTGTGTGTGTGTCAATGAAACAGTTGAGGAGCATTTCAAAAGATGTCAGCAAACTGTTAAAATTGCACATAAATAACATTAATAGACAAACAGTCTGTTGTCAGTCGCCTCTGCACCACAACAGCTCCGTTACAAAACCCTCCAGACGTTTCTGAAACACTTCTTGTAACTATTTGTAACAGTGGGGATGTATTCATAAATACACATGCAACACTTTCATTTCCTCATTGCCGAGTCTCACCTCACTGACCACTGCCACGTCATTCTATACATACACACTATTTAGAAAACTGATTTGCACCTTGTTTGATATTTGATTAACCGTTTAAGTCATTTTAAAAAGCAAAAGATAGCATCAATTCTGGTTCCTGCTTCTTAACTGTAAATATTTACATTTTTTTTAAGTCTTCCATGATAGTAAATTGAGTATTTTGGGGTTTTGGACTGTTGGTTTGACAAAACAAGACATCACCTTGGATCTTGTGATGGGAACTTTGCTATTTCCTGACTATCAATAGGCCAAGCAATCAATTAAATCATGCCCCACTTTCCATGGTAGATTTACTTATCATGCAACAGTGTAAAAAGTCACACAAATAACACACTGGAATTTGAAACTAATGTCATCCTTCCCTTTCACTAACCACTTATTTCCCCTTTTATTTACACTTAACAGGCACTTTAACTATACTGTCCTGCACCAACATCCTGTTTTAGTCAGAAATACGTCAAATTAGAGAAGCATGTTGCTTTCAAAATGCTTTATCGTGAACACGTTACATAGTTTTATAATCCAGAAAATTAAATGGTAAAAATGTATATTAGGTGAAAAAACTTCTTGTAAATAATTAATGGTAAACGCCTGAAGCTTTCAAGTAGAGACAGTGAGATATACTCCTGATACCTGTGTTTGATAGGAGATTTTCTTACTGATTAAGGATATTAGAGTTGTGTATATGTTGAAGTGAGTCGTTCAAGCTCACAAAATAGTTGTGAGCTGTCTGAGATCATCTGACTGACATGTGAATTTTCAGAATGACTGGTATTTGCTTTTAAGTTTTAGAGGCTGCTGACCTGCACCTCTGAGTTTGGCTCCGGACACCAAACCTGGGACAAAATGTATTTGTGAATACATTATATGGATCCTTTTATCCTGCTAGACAGGCACAGACCACATAATGAGTGCTACAAGTGAAGCGAAATTATTGGAAATCAAAAACTTCAATGGTAAATCTAATTTGTCTAAACCGGCTACTTTGTGTAAGACTTATTGGCATCATTATTAAACACTCTTTTGACCCTGGAGCAGATAAGGTCCTTTAACCGAAACAAAAAGGAGTTCCCAGAGTCATAAAAAGCAATTAAAGTGTGATGATGAAACGAATGACCTCTGTGTAGTGAAAAGTGCAGCACCAGCTGGGCTCGGTCTTGTTGACAGGCAGCCGGAAAGACTCTTCAGTGGCTCATAATGTACAAACACCATCAAAACTGAGACAAACAGCATTAAAACAGTGTCGAAGCTGAAAGCAATGAGTTCAGACAGTTTCCTTCCTTTCCAGTCTTCATGCTAAATCAGCTGCTAGCTCTGCTTTATGGTCAAGAAATAGTCCAACTCATAAACCCCCTGAAGAAACCTGTTGTTTTCACATTTGATTTTTGTAAGAATTAAACCGAATATAACGTGTTAATTAATGAGCTTTAGAGGAGCTGGTAGGTGGATTTTGTTACTTTCAGAGCTAGGCTAGCCGTTTCTCCGTGTTTCCAGTCTTCATGCTAAGCTACTAAGCTAACTGGCTGCTGGCTGCAGCCTCATATTTTGCATACGTGAGACATGAGAGCGGTAACAATCTTCTCAACCAACTCTCGCAATAGAATTCAAATAAGCTTATTTCCCAAAACTATTCCTTTAAAACAGGAAACATTAAATGACAATATCAGTATCACAAAAACCTGATTTTACTCATTTACTCAAAACGTATATAGTGTTATTGCCTTTGAAAGTGTCAGAAATGTAGACTACAGTATATAACCTGGACAGAGCCCAGATTCACTGCATGTAAGAACAGGTGAAGAAAAGTGAAACAAAAAGATGAACAGAGCAGCCTGTTCTCATAAAAGTTATAATTTCACTGAGAGGGAAATGTAACTGTAGCCTGAATTTCATTACCAACAGTGTAACAACACACATTCTGCTGGACGGCATCTGTCTGTATCAAAGTGAGGTCTGTGGTGTGTGCATATATGTGTGTGTGTGTACACTTGCAAGTTGTGTTGTATCTTCTGTGTGCAATGGTAACAGATAATGGCAGGATGGACGTTTGACTGCAGAGGGGAAGAGGGAGAAATAAAACACTGAGCAGAATCACAGATCAGTTACAATCTGGACACTCAGCACATTCCTGCCATCTCTCACACACACACACGCAACTTTTCTAAATGAGGGGAGATCAAACCTGATGACAGTTTTACTCTCCATACACACGCAATCGCAGCAGATTACTGTTCTCGAGATGAAAACAAACAAAAAGCAACAAGGAAGTAGAACAATGAAGATGCAAATATTAAAAGAATGAAATGAAAAAAAAAAATCACATTAAGACATGGAGATGAAGTGTTAGTTTGTTTTTGTAGGCCCGTTATCGTAAACCTGGTTATAAATACGTAATACACATGCAGGCAAAACAGTAACATCTTGTGATAAAAATGACACTAGAGCTGGGACATAAAACAATATATCATATTGTTATATAGGATTGAATTGGTTTTTGTAATATTATGAAATGTGATTTTAAAAAATATTTTCCAGGTCTTTTACCATCAGTTAATTAATTCATTGTTGTACTAATTTTTCAAGCAAAACTGACAAATATTATATGGTTTCTGCTTTTCCTAGTCTTAAATGATAGTAAACTGAATATCTTTTCACTATTTTCTGATGTTTTACTGACGTTTTGATGTTTGTTGTAGCCCTACTTACAGTATTTGCGTGTTCTAGCTCAACAAAACGAACTCTGAATCATTCCATTTGTTTGGTATAGGGCCGCAACTAATCATTATTTTCATTATTGATTAATCATTCTATAAATTAGCTGAAAAATGTGAAAAATGTCCTAGATCCCAAGGCAATGTAATCAAAAGGTCTTGTTTTGTCCAATTTACTCCAAAGGAAAAACAGAAATTCCTCACATTTTAAAAAGGTGAAACCATCAAATAGTTGACATTTTTTGCTTGAAAATTAACTTAATCAATTATCAAAATAGTTGCCAATTAATTGTCTTTCCATCGACTAATCGATTAATCAACTACTTGTTGCAGCCCTAGTTTGGTTATCACATTCACATTACAAATCATCTTTAAAGTGTTTCCTTAAGCACAGATAGTGATCCCAACTTTATATTGTTATATGTATTCATATTGAGGTGCTTTCTTTTAAAATACCACAATATTTGAGTTTATTAATATTGAGTTTCATCTGGTAAATGTATCTATAAATAGTTTCTCAACTGAATTTACAGGAAATGTACAATCAGATGCTAAAAATCGCCACCATGACAGCAGATTTTATCTTATCAGCCACCTCTAAGCGACTTATACAAAATGATGTAAACACTTACGGTTTCACTTTTTAAAGGCTGATGACAAACTTTCACCTCTGACAAAAATCCCACAGGACACTTTTACAACCCTGAGTGACACACCACGATTTTAAGATGATAAATACATGAACTACAAGCTCAGTCAGCCCAAGAATTTGTCGACTGAGAAATCTTAAGTTGAAGAGTCATTAATCATCACATCTGTGATTTCACAACTGTATTCTTTATTATTTATTCATCCAGAGAAGGAAAGACTCAAGATGTCCTCGACTCTGCTGGCCAACTAGGAAAAAAACTTGACATTCATGTTTTAATTAAATAAGCTAATTAATATGTCCAAGAAATCCTCATTGTTCCTCACCTTTATGCCAGTCTTATTCCCCAGCAATGTTTTTACCAATAAGCTTTTCTTTCATTGAGTTCATCCCTAAAACCATGGTGGAGGAAGTATTCAGATCCTTTACTTAAGTAGAAGTATGTAAGTATAATCAGGAAAATGTACTCAAAAAGTACTCAATGCAGAAAAATGTCCCCTATGACTGTTATACTAAGATAGATAGATAGAATATCATTAGATTATTATTACTCATGCATTCATATAAAAGCAGGATTTTACTGTTGTAGTTGGTTGAGGTGGAGCTCATTTGAACTATTTTGTATGGGATAGCAACTAATGATTATTCTCATTATGGATTAATATTTTTTTTCTAGATTAATCAATTGTTCGGTTTGTAAAAATTCAGAAATAAGTGAGAAATGCCCGTCACAATTACCCAGAGCCCAAAGTGACACCTCCATGATGCTTGTTTTGTCCAACCAATGGTACAAACCTCAAAACATTATTAAATATAAATTTAAATTATTAAAATAGTTCAAAGGAAAAGCAGAAATTCCTCACGTGTGAAGCTGGAACCATTAAAAATTTATTACAAAAAACAAATCATATTTTATAAGCTCTTTGTATGTTTTATGTGGAAAAATTATATCTTAATTTGTAAAGTAGTAACTACAGCTGTCAGATAAAAAGTACAATATTTCCCTGTGAGATGTAGTGGAGTAGAAAGTAGCATGAAAAGAAATGACTCAAGTACAAGTACATCAAATGTATACTTAAGTGCAGTACTTAAGTAAATGTACTTAGTTACATTCCACCACTGCCGAAAGCTTAAGACTCTTTTGTTCTCCCCTCAAAATGGACACGCAGGGAGTAGAGGGGGTTGAACAGCAGAGCGGTCATTATCATTCCTCCCTGTCAGTCACCAGGTGGGTCCACTACTGGATGCCTGCACACACACACACACTCATAAATGTTGTAACTCTCAATGTTTCATGCATTCCACTGCAGGCAAGTTCTAGTTTAACCCCATATATCACCCATAAAAACATCTACAGAAAATAACCTCTGTGTGAGGTATGAACATCCCTGACACCCTGCCTTCCTTCATCATCTCAACTACAACCTCCGTCAGCCTCGTGGTGACTGAAAGGTGAGCATATGTGACACAAGAAACAGCTGGAAGATGTCAATTCTGTTAATGGCTTTTGTGTGTGTCGTCTCTGGAGCCCAGAGCAAGTTGCGACAGGCTGTTTTGTTCCCTGTGCAGACACACACACCAAAAAGCCCACTCTCAATGCCAACACACACACTTGGTCTCGAGTTTCCAAAACAGGATTTTAACTGTCGCAGAGAGAGGGATTCATTGACTGTGCTCTTTGCTCTTCCTCCTTAACCCCTAAGTTTAAAAAAGAAAAAAGGGCCACGGGGTGCAGGAAGAAAAATAAAGCAGAAAGCATGAATGCATTCACAGAGCTCGGAAATTATTCATCAAAAGAAACAAAAACAAGACAGCTGGAGCCGACTGCACTTTGTGGTTACGTCCACACAACAAACACACAACCTATGGGCTGTCAAAACACAACGAATGCAAATTGTTGGCCTTAGCAAATCAGAATTAGTGAGATAAGACAGGATGTGACCTATCTGAACCCCAATGATTTCAGAGATTCAGTAAGTAAGCAGCATTCTTACTAACTGTTGGGAAAGACTCTGTTTGGCCTGTTTGAACAAGATAGAGTCCAATAATGACTTGCAGTGTTTCGTTGTCCTGCTGAGTGTACAATCGCTGCCAAATAGTGGGTCTACTATGCATCTTTCTGCATCAGAATATTGTGCAAGTTTTATTAAAGTTTTATTTATTAAACAGGTGTCAGTAACTTCTTCTAACCTTGCAGAAACACACATGAAGCAACAAGTGGTGGATCTAATAAATCATGTGTGTGTGTGTGTGTGTGTTGGGCAATCCCATGTGTCACCGTGCAAACTTTTCAATAAAAGCTTTTTGTTTGTTTTTTTCTTATCATTTTGGAGTCCAATTTCTGATTCAGCCGCACAAAAGTACAAGTTGACACACAACAGATTAGTTTGAGAAACTGATCATATTTTCAGCCATATTGTCAGGAGGAGGGAGGACAAGGGTAGTCACTCACCAACAAAGACGCAAAGAATATCCACCACGATCAGAATCAGCTTCTTTCCTTGCTCTGTCATGTTTCCTCCGATGTCGCTGCACTTTCATACATAAATCGGGTTTTTTTTTTAAATTTAAAAAGGCAGGAGGCACAGTTGTAATCTAAGAACGCCTGGAGTTACTGTGGAAAAAGGTGCTATCAGGACAAGTTGACCTGCTCGTTCTTCCGGCTCCGCTCCTCCGTACCTGCCCGCCCGCCTGTCTCTGTCTGTCTGTCTGTGCACTGCGCTGTTTCAGGTGAGCTGCAGAGGACGCTCTGCGCGGAGCTGCGTCCCGTCTGTCCTGCCTTTTTTTACGCATGGGGGGGGGCGCGTCTTTCCGCACAAACAAACAGCGGGGCTCACAAAGGATTTGGTTTCCCGAAATCCTCCCTGTGAACGGGAAAAAAAAAATCCCCCACTTTCTCTTTCTCTGCTTCGCCCTCTGGATTTATATAGGCTAATCAAATCCAAGAAGTGAAATGAACCACGTGGTTCACTTTTCGGGTAAACGCGTGGCACAACCCATCTGATATACCTCATATATTATGATGGTATTTTAACAGTAGAGGTCTCAAACTATAAGGGAAAACTAACATTGCCAGATGAAAGAGTCTGATTCCCACTGGGGACAAAAAGTATTTAAAGGCTACTCACACTGTACTGATTTGGGATTAAAGTCTTTACCAAACTGATGAACCCAAAAAAACAAAAACACAGAGGTTTGAAATACATAATGTAGGACTGCAAAGGTAAAATGACATACATATATTGTGGCCAATGATCATTTCCATCATGTGTGTCTGTGTGTGTGTATGTTTTATGTGGGATTTTCAGTATGCGTGTATACAGTATATGTTTGTGTGTTGTCTAAATTGTTGTCCATGTCTCATCTAGGGCCGAGTTTTAAGAGAGCCTTGGGAGATGAAAGGTTCTTCTTGCCGTTGTGGGGCTTCACTTACAGGTTTTGTTTTGGTGCTGTTGTCAAGTAAAAACGCCCTGTCCATACACATAGAAACACACCTGTATGGCCTCAGCTGGTCCCACTGTGACAGTGCTGGTGGAGGCAGATGCTGTGACAGTGTAACAGAAGTCTGAAATAGTCCTCATCCACTCCTGGAGGAGCGCACACATGGGAAAAGATGAGAGGTGGAAACATCCAAGTAGTCTATTTCAAATTTTAATTTACACAGAGGTAGTAGAAGAAGTATTCAGATCCTTTACTTAAGTAAAAGTAGCAATACCACTCGGTAAAAAATACTCAATTACATGTAAAATTCTTGCATTCAAAACTGTAGCTTTTTCTTTTTCTGAAATAGCCTTACATCCAACTGATGCTGGAAAAAAATTACAAAACTGTTATTCATGCCAGCTTCAGAAGGTTGGAACATACTATTACAAGTCGTAATAGGGATGTGTTTAGCCTTCATTTACCAGATTTACCAGTTTAAGGTGCTCTGCAGTTTACCAGCTCACCTACAATAACCAATCAGATCCTTTGCTGCCACCTCCAGGGAGCTGAGGCTCAGTCTTGTGACAAAGCAGAACTTCTTAACTTGCTCTTCATCTGCCTTCCCAGCTCACGAGGGAGCAGTGCAGTGATCAGCAGAATACTGTTTCTAGTTTGCTCATGGAGTGTAGAAGTGTTGTAAAACAGTTTCAATGTCCTGTGGATAATGGAATTGGCTCAGCACATAAAGGAAAGTGAAAATATTTTCTGCATTTTCAGTTAAGTCATTCGACATTAGTGGTGATGAACAATGGATAAAAACTCATTGCTAATTGATCAATGTGACAAATCCCATAATGTACAGTCAAATTGCTGTAATATTACTCTTTTGCAATAATGTAAAGTATTTTTCTTGGGATGAAGTTAAAATGTATTTTATATTACAATTGACATGAGACGATGACAACAGAACATTGCCTTAAATGAAACTAGTCCAGGATATAAAGTCAGCAGTATAATATAACTCTACACATGTCAAAAATTGGTCTCCATGTGCATTCTGGCAGTATGGAATATGACAATATAACATTAAAATATTATTATAGTCATTATGGAGGAGTCCAAAAGTACGCTGGATCATTGTAAGAGTGAGATATGTAAAGATTCTGCATGAGACTGTAACTTAAGTTTCTGCTAGGCTTTATTGTTACTCAGATTGAAAAGCAGCACAATGTGCAAAGTAGGGCTGCAACTAACAATTATTTTCATTATTGATTAATCTGCTAATTATTTTCTCGATTAATCATTTGGTCTATAAAACATCAGAAAACAGCTAAAAATGGCCATCACAATATCCCAGAACCCAATGTTGAAATCAAATCAAATGTCAAATGTCTTGTTTTGTCCAACCAACCAATCAATTCAATTTACTATGATGTACAACCACGTCAAGCGACAAATCCTCACATTGCAAAAGCTAGAACCAGATTTTTTTGGCATTTTTGCCTGAAAATGACTTTTTGCTTCTTCTTTTCTTCTTTTTCTTTTTTACTTTTTGAGGTTTTGCTCTAAAAACATATTCTGTTTGATTGCATAATAAAGACAAACAAGCAACCCCATAGAGAAGCCTCTGGAAACTTTATGTGCGAATTCCAGTGAAAATCAAACTCCTCAATCTGACAGTTAGTTTTTTTAATGACAGTGTGAGACCTCTACTCTTAAAAATCATATATACTATGTATTTGTTATAGACCAAGAAGTTTTGACTCCATATCTAATCATTTTGATTTAAAGTTAATATTTTAATTTTTTTTTCTAATTTCTAACATTCCATCAATTTTTTTTTCTTTTCTTGGCAGATATGGGCTTCCATAGGCTTTACTCAAAATGTCACAGTAGGAGAAGCACAGGTGTAAATTCTAAAATAAATAATGGCTGAATGATTCCATTTAGCTGCTTCAGTTTCAGGTTCTGGTATTGTGCATGCTGGTTCACTGTCACGACTTACTGGGACATTTGAATAGAACAGAGTCATTGTTAATGTTATCAGTAACACCTGTGCTTCTCCTACAAGACAAGTCAAAATGTCTGTGAATAACATACTGAATAAACTTTCCAGTCTAGGAGATATCAAAGTAATGTCCTCAGCTGAAAACACAACTTCAACCACACAAGTTATGCCGGAAAATAAGTTATGAATCCAAACACTGAAGCATATGTACTGTTTAATGTTGAAATGGTGGTTCACGCACCGACAGATTTTAATGCTCAAACATACAAATAATGCAAACTGATAAGAACTTCAACTCTGAAGTAATCACAGTTTCCAAACAATGCTACAAATGGTGGCTCATTGTAAGGTTGAATTCCAGTCAGCCGCATTTTAGCTGTAAAAGAGGTCTGAATTTTAGGTAAGTGAATTTTCAAAGCAACATGAAACAGCTAACAGAACTCTGAAGAGGCGAGAAAGTCCCTGTCCAAACTGCAAGTGCGTAACAGATCGACAACCGGTCGAGGCAGATGACCGCCCACCTTGAGCCTGGTTCTGCTCGAGGTTTCTACCTGTTAAAAGGGAGTTTTTCCTTGCCACTGTCGCATAGTGCTTGCTCATGGTGGGAACTGTTGGGTCTCTGTAAATATAAAGAGTCGGTCTAGACCTGCTCTATTCGAAAAAGTGCCCTGAGATAACTTTGTTATGATATGGCGCTATATAAATAAAACTGAATTGAATTGAACAGAAGAAATATGTAATATGTCGAGGGGAAGAGTCGAGACAAACTGCATCAACAAAGAGAAACAGCTGCCTCCAGGAGAAACTGACCAGCAGGGATATGATGGATATACAGTACACAGGAAAAAGAGAAATGTTAACTGGCACAGAGTCTAGCTAGTCTTTGTTTGCAGTGTTAAATTAGTTACTTCTAAGTTAAAGTCTTCTTTTCATAAAATGTTTTTTTTCCCTTCCTGGTGGAAATTCATACACACACTGTAACACCAGACAACCCAAAAGTAAAGCTTTCAGGAACATCATAAATCGGTTTAGCCGTATATAATAGCACAATCATAATTAAAGGTGCGCTGAATAAAGAAACATAAAACAGGCATTCTCAAACATCAGTGCATAGGAGTTTGTACAGAAGACAGTGTTTTGTGTTTTTTGTGTTTTGTGTTATTTACATTCCTCAGTATTTAAGTCAAGGCTCATCATTCAACTATAGTAGTACAATATCAAAAGCCCTTCACAATGGATCAAACGTACAAAAATATAATGAATCAATCACAAATAATACAGCGTCTATAAAAAGTATTCATCCCCCCGTTGGACTTCTTCACGTTTTGTCTTGTCAAACTGAAACACAGTGGATGTAATTTAAGTAACAGTTTGATGTTTCGAGAGCTTACTCGCCTTCTTGTCGAGGTTTAGATGAGAAGATTGATACGACTCTGATGTCTGTACGGTAAATATGAAGCTACCTTTGGGCGGAGCCAAGCTAGCCGTTTCCTCTTGATTCCAGTCTTTATGCTAAGCTAAGTTAACTAGCTGCTGGCTCCAGCTTCATAGTGAACAGACAGACATGAGAGTGGCATCGATCTTCTTGTATAACCCCTCACCAACAACGCAAATAAGCGTATTTCCCAAAATGTCTAACTTTTCCTTTAAACATTTTTTGGATACTGACCATGAAACGAATCTATTGATCATCTCTTATTCAGATTTAAAATAATTACAAAATTTGATGGCAGCACGGTGGTGCAGTGGTCACCTCACAGCAAAAAAGTTTTGGGTTTGAACCCACTCCGGCTTCCTCCCACCATCCAAAGACATGCAGGTTTGGTTAATTGATTGATTCTAAATTATCTGTAGGTGTGAATGTTTGTCTGTCTCTATGCGTCAGCCCTGTCATTGACTGGCGACCAATCCAGGGTGTATCCCGCCTCTCGCCCAATGTCAGCTGGGATTGGTCATTGACCCTCTGAGGTGAAGCATAAGCAGTATAGAAAATGGATGAATGGACAACAATTTTTTTCTGATTGACAATCCAAAAAATAATGAATGTTTTTCTCCCTGGCATGAAACTAAACAGTGGCGGAAATATAAGGATCACACTCCACTGGGCAGTAGGAGAAATCCACAAAAACAGAGTGAGGAAAAGGTGACAGCGACGTAGTAAAAGTGTCAGAAAGAGCATCGGGGCGAGTGAAGGTGTTGGGCTGGAGCGACGGGACCGAGTTATAGAGGCTTTGAGAAAAAGAGTGTTGGGGTGACGTGACCTCAGCTGGGTGTGAAAGCAGGACGGCAGAATGATAGGTGCTGCTGAAGTCAGAGAAGGGGACAGGGCTTCGAAGCTGTTTCAGAAACAGACGGAAGGTTTTCAGTTCATCTGTTTGGGAAAGAGGTGAATCAGATCCTGTGGTGCTCCTGCCCTGCAGAGACACAGGCGGCTCCCTGTCTCCACCTAGCTGATGGAGCTTAACGTCATTAACACTGACAGTGCTGTGCTGCCAGTCATTGGATTGGAGATGGGAAGGGGATAGGAGGGGTGTATGAAGACCTTTAAGAGTCTGAGAGAAGAGGACATTGGAGTAGATGGAGGGGCAGGAGGAGAGATCAGTGTTGGAGGTCGCCTTGGCTTTGGTTGAGCTTTTGGTGAAGTTCTTCTCCGATTTTCGGCCATTTTGAGGTGACTGAGCCCCTGAAACTGGGAGCGGAGAGTAGCAGGGAGAGGAATATTTTTGGAGGTTGCAGTGGAGGTCCTGATCTGGGTCGGAGGCCTGCAGCTCCCTTCCACCAAGCAAAACAACTTCAGAGTATTTGATTTCAGTCTTCTCTGCCACTGCAGGTCGCATCATACTCTGAGGTGAAAAACAAAAATCAAAATTTTAAATTTAGTTTCAGGATACTGATTTATAATCTTCATCATTCCAAGTAAAATACAATTTTCCACTTGGCCCCCTTTAATAAACCTGCAATAGCAAATTTTTATCATCATCATGGAGTCGTGTTTCCTGCCAACTGGTGAGTCCAATGCGTTCTCTTTAAGCTCTGTTCTTCCCTACCAACTCCTGAGGGAAATATCTGGCTCTTTAGCTGCTAAATGCTCCACTTTTATCACCAGCTAGTCGCTAACTGTGTCTGCCGTTTGATGTTGAGCAGGCAGTGTACAGTGGGATTTTAGAGCTTTTTCCTTGTTACTAGCATTAAGTCATTTTGACTGTTGTTTGTAGTATAACATCTTTTTCTGATTTGTACTATTAACTGAATTTGTTGTGTTTTATACAATAGTGTTTTCTCAATAATTTTTTTCAGTTGCTTTGGAGTAAAAACTTCAAAGGCAAACTCCTGTCTTCAACCTCTATTGGAAGTGTGATTAGCTCGCTGCATAGCTGTGCACCTACATGCAAAGTGAGGGCAGAAAGAAGAGTAGAACAATGTTTGGCTGCACAGCATGAGTTTGTAGTGTCTAACCCACTGGGTGGGCTGGAAATTCTGCTTTTGCTGCCATCTAGTGGCTGAAGTTTTAACCTTGCTGATTGTGGATTGTCCTATACATGGATTTTAAAATTCCTGTTTTGACATTACAGATTGCCTGTTGTCAAAATTGTGACACAATTCAAGTCTTTCCAGTTGTTTTCCGACTTAAATATGTTTTAAGTTATGTACAAGCACTGACGTGTACCAACCCTGCAGGCGCGTGATCCTTTAGGTCACAGAAAACCAAAGGAACCGAGGATGTAAAAGACTAAATGTAAATGACTTCAAATTCATCCAGACAGAGCGCTTTATTACTGCTGTTTAGGAGAGATTTAGTTTTGTCATAACTTCCTGTGGGCAGGTATGAGGCTGTAAGCACAAATTTGACCAAATTTAATTTTGGGAAATCTACCAGTTCTTAACATGTAGGGATAAAATACTTTTCAGTTGCAGCACAATTTCATTAAAGCTGGTAAACCCCTCTTTCTCTGCCCATGTTTGCTGTCTGTATATTCACTCTCTATCTAATAAAGGCTAAATGCCATAAAAATATTCATTTTTAAATGCCGTATGCCTAGGTGGTTATGGTTAGTGTTAAGTGATGGCAAATGTTAGGATTTAGGAGACAGTTGACGGGAGAGGGCTCAGGGGTTAAAGGTTACCTCCAATGCGGTTTTTGGGGTCCAGTGGGCCAAGCTGCTATTGGAAGGATCGGGGATGTCTTGACACAGCTTCTGTTTCACCCTATGAGGTTATTTGTTGGGATTACAGAACATTACAGAATTAGAAAAAGAAAATGTATTTCATAAAAATGATCAACTCATTCTAAACAGAAGTTTTCAGCCATGCTGTTTTGTGCAAAGTGGGTAAAACAGTAAAAGTAGGACGCTGAGCTTTGAGTAGGTGTGTGTTTTTGTGTTTGTGTACATCTTATTCTGTGCCAGGCAGCCCATCAGCACCAGCGCCAGTGAAGTCAGCACAAGAGGAAGGAGGACACACATCACTATTGAGATTTCCTCAGAGCCTTCACACGCACGCACACACACACACGCACAAAGTTAAGTTTAAGATATAGCAATATATTATTTTTGCTTTGAGGGTTCAGTAATTCTGTGTGTGTGAGTTCACCTATGTGCACGTTAGCGATGGTCCCAGCTGCTCCAGCTCCAGCGTCGGTGTTGGCCTGCATGAAGATGTCGTAGTTACCAGGTGACAGATTCTCCAGAGAGTAACGGTGAGCGTGACCAGGCACAAACACTCCTGAATGAACAAGAACAGGTGCAACATGGACAAAATGTGGTGCGGTAATAAGAATAGAATATGGATAAAAACACAACAAAAACAAAGTGTAAGTATCAATTCTTCCCTTACGAGGATACAAAGATGAGGAAAATCTTGTAACCTGAGGATTTTACTGGTCCTCACCTCTATAGGGGCAAAGTATATAGTGCATATCAATGTTCAGTGTTCAATATCAATTTTGAATATTGGATTTTAAAACAAACACAACTCTCATCCTACTCAATTCAACAGACTTGTTACACCTGTTCGCATGTCTGGATTCATGTATGTGTAAAGTGCAGGCCTGCTTTGCCTCATCAGGCTTAAATGTGTGCGTATCACTCACTCCTGGCTGGTTGGTTTGCTGCTGTGTAGTAGAGTGTGTAGTTGCGGATGAAACCACGACACAGCTCCACAGGTACAGGACTCCAGATGAGCTGCACTGTGCTGCTGGAGATCTGTTGCACCGCCACTTTAGGACCAGCTGAGGGCGCTATACAGGCAGAGAGATAACCACACACAGGACATGTTGAGGGAATGAGGCTGGATCTTTACCTCTGTTTCACTACAACCAGTGGTGGAATATAACTAATAAATTCACTCAAGTACTGTACTTAAGTACAAATTGAAGGTACTTGTACTTTACTTGATTATTTCCATTTTATACAACTTTATACTTCTACTCCACTACATCTCAGAGGCAAATATTCTACTTTTTACTCCACTACATTTCCTTTAGTTTTAGTTAATTTTCAGATTAAGCTTTTTCATACCCTTCCTGTACAGTGAAAACCATGTATCTCCAGATTTGGGGATTATGGGTGTGAATGTTTCTGATAAACTAAAGGATGAAGTTCCTTTATGGGTTGAGAAAATTCTCCTACTTCTTAAGATAAATAAACAATTTAAAAACCCTGTTGTATTAACTGTAAAATGCATCGTTACAAAGCTAAAAACAGGGCTTTTTGACTTTTTAGAGATACGTAGTTCTCACAGGACAGCGACGCTACAAACATATGATGATCTTATAGTATATGATGCATTGCTGTAGATTAAACTACACAACAGTATATAAAGTAGTTAAAATTAGCACAACCTTAAATAACTACAGCAGTAAAATGCAAGATAGACATTAATGCAGCAGTAATATTAATCCAGAAACATTATATATAAGAGTAAAACACTGACAGGGACCATTTTTCTGCAGAATGTAATACTTAAATAATAAATACTATAAATACTTTTACTTAAGTAAAATAAAGTTCTGAATTCAGGATAGTGTAATACTTTCACAGTGTGCTATTGATACTTTTAAGTAAGTTATCTGAATACTTCTTCCACCACTGGCAACAACTGATCAGGTGATCCACCTGAGATGATCTTGTCTTGTCTGACAGAGAAAGACAGAGATGAGGCAAACTTGGCTTACAACTAAACAAAATTGATGTAGTTTTCTCACAGACAAGCTGTCCTGGTCTGGATTACTGTCATGACTTCATCAGCATTCCAGCAGAGGCGTAAATCAACAAAATTAAAATGAAAACAGTAGCTGGAATTGATTTCCAACCATTTGTTGCTTGATTTTGTTTTCTTCTTCTGTCTTCTTATGCTTGTTGCAACGTTAAAGAAAAGTGCCACATTTGATATCTGGCGGAACCAGTCTTAGTATCCATGACTGTGCAACACCGTCAGATATATATAATATAGACAGATGTTTGGCAGCAATCGAGCCACCTCATGATCACCTCATCACCAGTGATGCATGCGGTACAACATGAAGTCATCAGCTTTTATACAGGACTAACAAGCTCTAATCGATTGCTCCATTTAGAATCGACTTCCATTGATCAAGCACATAGACAGAGGCTCTAATGGTGCACTCCGTACAAGCTGCTGCAGGGAAGAAGAGAACATGTTCCTACTCTGGAAAATACGAAAGGAAGTACAGCAAGGACGCAAGGTATAAGAGAGAACTAACGAGGGTCTCTGCTTTTTGCCTTTGTTTAGAAATCATTATTTCATCCCATGCCTTCTATTTTTCCTTAACTGTACACATAAGCTAAATTGAAAACAATGTTTCACAAATTATGAAACATTTTTTAGTTGAATTAACTCCATTATACTTTTAAATTTTGAGTTTAAGTCTTGTGATATTATATTGATTTCTGATTGCCAGCAAATCCCATTTAAAAAGGCCAAAACCAACAATAAATTGATCCTACTCATGAGTATTACCTGTATAACCAAACCCGTATTTCTCTGTGCAATAGACCTCCATTGTTGTCCAAAAACTATTAATTGCTCTAGGTGACATGTTCCTTCATTATGATGAACATGGGCACTGTAGTTTATTTAGATCCCACATACACCGTCCTGCTACTGTGAATACCCACTAGTGCACCAAATGTGTGTTCATCCGCAGCTAAAAATATTCCCCCAAAAATGCACAATTTACTTCTGTTTGAATAATGTTTGCCTAAAACTACAGTGCCCAGCCATTTAGGGAATTACAGAGCCTTTTTTAAAAATTAAAGTATATATCTGTGAGCCATTTTTTTCTAGATTTACCTACATCTTCTGAGGAATGATTAGGCTTGGGGCTCAGGGCCGTCGTGGGTAGGGAGGTCATCCTTTAAAGTAAATAGGACCACATGCCTCAGACAACAGTCACACTCCCAGTTCTAACAAATAATCATTTGACTATTCTCAAGCTACTATTAAAGCTTGGCGCGAGATAATAAATCATGGGGGTCACTTACCTCCTTGGCGTGTGTAAATGGGGAACGTCCTGTTCTGCCCCGCCCCTCGTTCACCATACAGCGCCTTGACAGAAACAACATAACGCTCCATCGGCTTTACTCCCTCTAAAACAACACAAAGATGAAAGCACTTATCAGTGTCCAAATAAATACTGGTAATTCTACTAATACTACTCTAAACAATGTTCTGTTTGACCACTAATCACTTCATCATTTTATCTCTAAATAGGCAAAAGGAACATACTATTTTACACATTAAGCTGCTGTACGTATTGTTAGATCACCTGTGATGACCAGGGCTGTACAGGAGCTATTCAGCCTTTCCCAGTATAGGATGCTGCTGTTTTTCTCTCTGACGGCAAACCACTCCACTACAAAGCCGCTCGCTGACCGATCAGCTGGAGCCGTCCAACGAACATCCAGGCTCCTGTCATCCAGTGGACTTGCAATGATTTGGCTCGGGGGTGGTGGCTCTAAAGAGAAATAAGGGAGAAAACGACAAAGAGGTTTGTAGGCAGAGATTATGTACAGTAAAAACAAATATCTGAATTTGAGAAGTTTAATAATGTGATTTCAGTATTTCTTAGTGCAAAGCATCAAATGCATATATTATTGTATGTTTAATGTTTTTATTTTTCTGGTATCTGTTGTTTGAAACTATCCAGTCCAACATAATGTCATAATGAAACAAAGGTAAACCTTTGCAGCACAAACATGTTATTATACCTTGAAGGACTCTGGTTGATCTGCAGCACTATCAACAGCTCTATTGTATTGTTGTTGTTTTTCCAATTTCTTTTAGTGGAAAAATAATCTGAACTGTTTAATCTGAACCCTCTTTATTATTTACGGTAAACTGCAGGGAGCAGTGTCCTCATGTCACAGGAAAAAAAACCTCTGGTGCATGGGACAATATACAGTCAGGGGACAAATTAAAGGGAAAAACCTGAATAAATAAGTGGAGAAACATAACAAATACAGATGCTCCCATAAAGAGCATGAAGGGTCACTAAATGGTTTGATGTGAATCAGATCTCAACCCAGTTAAACACCTGTGGGAAATGTTGGAGCAATGTGTTAAGGGTGCAGTATGCTTGAACATAACTAAGTGTCATCCAACTACATCTAAAGACAAAAATGCTTAGTCCTGTTCTGAAACGCCTGTCGTCATTAGCCTCGTTCTGGCTGCATGTCACTGCTTCCCCGATCTCTCCCCAAGAACTGTGTCTCTTGCGTGTCTTTGCAGTCTTGATGCAGTGAATCGTGTGTGTGTGTGCAGCCCTGTTTTTTTGTGAGTACAAATGGGAATAACGGCACAGACAGCAAGAAGTTGCCGCCGCGATAAACAACGCTAGTTAGCAAAATTTGCTATATTAATTGTGTCATGTTGCTAAACATTTTCTCTATTTCAAGCTACAACCTGCTGTATTGAGCTGCATAATGTGATTAAAGTAGCATGAGGTATACAGGCTGGTAGGATCAGAGGTAGCCTGGAGTCGTGGTGGTGATTCAAAACATAGAACAATTTACGGGCGCCAGCAACTGCTTGCTGTCTGAAAGCAGACTGTCTTCTCTTTATTTTGCACTCTATTGTACACAAAAAAAGTGTCAGGTAGGTGTGTGAAGAATGACTAAAGAGACCTTGAAAGAACCTGCCTTCGCACACTTGGCCAATCACTGCAAAAAGTGGGCATGACTGCCGGATTGTCTGTTTTGGATTTTCTTTACTTTGTCACCCATCTATAAATTGCAGTGAAAACCTGTTTAAACTTATCAGAGTAACTTAAATTTCGAGTAAGTTCAGGTGTAGAAATTGAGTCTCTGGTGATGATGCAGTAAAGCATCTATGGTTCATCCACCTTGATGTCATGACCCATGGGGGAGTTTAAGTGAGACCCTACCTGTCTCAGAAGCTCTGAGGAGCCACATTCGGGCCTCTGGCGAGGTCCCTCCAGAGGTGGAGGCCGTCAGAGCGCAGGAGCATCGTCCAGCGGGGAGGAGCAAGCTACACGAAGTACTTGTGTGGTGCAAATCTCTGCAGCTCCCGTGATCGTTCAGGACCTGAGCGCTTTCTGTCTGACAGGTCACAGTGAAGAAGAGAACTCTGCCATGGGCTAGAAATCGAGGCAAAGGCTGAACAGTGTAAACAAGAGAGAAAACAGAAAGCAAAAAGTGAAAGTGAGCTGCTGTGTGTTACGGTCTGCCATCTTGGCAACAGAGAGAGGACCCAAATGCAGACAGGCAGGAAGGTTGATGATGTCCAAAGGTTTATTCTTAAACAAAAACTCACAAAAATCCTCTTGACAAAACATAGACGAACACACTCAGGGAATCACTGGAACATGGCATGACGAGGAACATAACGCATGAACACAAGGCAGGCAAACTCAAACTAACATACAATGACTCGACAGAGAACAAAGGGAAAGGACCAGTATATATAAGGGAGGAGACAATCAGGGAAGTAGACACAGGTGGGAAACTAGACACAGGTGCAAACACTCCAAAAAAGGCGGGAAATCGAACAAAGACAGGAAGTAAAGAATACACAAGAGACAAGACCAGAGAACTTCAAAATAAAACAGGAAACACACAAAACCCAAAACACCCACAAGTCCAAACAAAAAGTCTTTCAGATCCTTACACTGTGAGATGATGGAGGTTTCAATCAGAATTAATATAAACAGAGATTTTATGAAATTTAATTCTCTCTTTCTCTTTCACCAGCTTCTCTCTCATCTGGAAACACTATAACGCAATAAATAAGTGATTTCAGGGAGATATGAAAACAAATTAGGGATAGTCAGTGAGGAGATGGTGATTAAAAACTAATCAGATCCAAAAGTTATTAAACTCTAAAACTCCAAAGCTCAAAGTGATACAAGCACTCATGACTCAATTTCACACACACACACACACACACACACACACACACACACACACACACACACACACACCTTCCAGAGCAGCGAGACGAGCCTCCAACCATTCTTGTCTGTTTGTTTAACTCGCCTCCAGAAAGCTGGGGCTGCAGATGGAGCTGATAGATGGAAGGAGGAGAAAAATGTGACAAATAATTTGAAGGAGGTACAGCAGAACATGTTAAAGGAATACAATGACAAGGGAGTGGCATGCATATTTTTAGCCAGCAATGAAAACCAGAAAAACATTGACGTATGCCTTCTACAGAAGTGCTAATTACAGTGAAAGTACGAGGTGGAGATGTTTCGTAGGTTCACATATCTCTTTCTTTTTTTCATCACTAATTGTTGACAGCAGGGAAACACACCAGCAACACCCGCAAGTTGACATTTCATGGCGATTACCACAAAAAGAGAGCAATACACCTGCACCTTAGTAGGGACGCTTGCTAAAGGCTGGAATATTCTTCTTCTTCTTCTTCTATTCATCTCCACGTAGCCAAACATGCATGGTGGTGTGTTTGCATTGCTGTTTCTTCTTTTTCTGTTTCTCTGCTTTTCATTTCCATTCTGAACTCACCTCCCGACAAAAGTTGGATCAACCAATTTGCTTGTTTGCATGCAAGTCTGTGCGACACATTACTGACTGAATTTTCTTCTTGTTATCATTACTGCTATGAACCAGCACTGGTTTCATTATTAAGTAGGACTATAGTGATTAAGACTCCTCTCACCGTCCTCTCCTGTCCTTCCCTGGCGGGCGTTGCTCCACAGGCTCCAGGGACTCTGTGGGCCCTGGTAGCGGTGACGAAGCCTGATGGTGTACGAGGTGTCAGGCCTGAAGAGACAAACCAGGAAGCTGTAGTCTGCCACTGTCACATTTCTGACCTGAACATCAAACTGTATAGGAACAAGAAATAGGACAAAGTAAGGCGAGGATTAACTTGTGAAACACATTTGTCTTTATTCTTGAAAGGTGCAACATGAAGCATTTTAATAATAATACATATTTACAGTGTATTTATTAACCAGGGAAGGAAGCTTGTCAGCTTTTTACATTGTGTGCCACTTGCCACCTGTTTGATCTCTTGAACATTACAAAACATTAAAAGTGCGGAACCACTGATGTGGGATGTTTTTCAAATCTTAAAATGCCACGTTGCACCTTTACTTTATGAATATATGTGCTCTTTCTTGCAGAGGTGTGGTGTTGTTTTGTGTTTCAACGGATTTGGGAGTGGCAGACCTGCCCCTGTGCTGTGAACTCAATTTGGGAACTCAGGTTTCCAGTTTTGATTTCAGAGTCAGACACGGGAAAGTCAGCCAAGGTGCGGTTCCAGATTACATTCAGACACTGAGGTCTCCTGGCGACTGGCTTTACGCTGTCCAGAGTCACTGGAGGCAACATCACTGAGAAAGACAGGGAGAGAAGAGTGAGAAAGAAGAGAGGAACAATAAGGGTGCAAGTAGGAGAAGCACAACAGCCTCACCTTCAATCCTACCAGACTGACACGGACGTAGTGACGATATGTCCTGGCCGTGACCGTGTGCTGTGATGGTGATGCAGAAGCTAAACCTCACGGATGAGCCGCTGAACACCGTGCAGCTGGTGTCAGTCGTGGTGCAGGTGAACGTATTCAGAGGGCTGTTTGTTGCTGAGGCCTCAGCTCTGTGCATCCCCAAATACACATAAACATAAGAAACACATAAATACACACACACACACACACACACACACACACACACACACACACACACACACACACACACACACAATAATATAAAAACAATGTTCATCTGGGTCCTACTGTTCCTTCTGGCACAACAATCAACAAGCAGACATAACACACAAAGAGGTACAAAACCACAAGCCTAAATAGATGAATACATTGTCACGCAAATGGGTGCATGCGCATGTTCTATTTGCATGTGCAGTCACACACACACGCATCAGAACATTGCTCATACATGCAGTGCAATATTACCCAACAAACAGATCGTGAGGTGGAAGCTGCGTGACTTTTCTCATCTCAGTGTATCAATCCCGCCATCAAAGCCTCACACGGATGTGAGATTCAAAGCTGATTACAAAACCAAGCATTTGCATACAGCATACAGAATTATTATCAAACAATATTATTGGCACAAACTTGCAAACATGCACACAGGCAAAAACACAACGGTTTGTTATTGCTGAACAGGGACTTGGTTTATCCAATTTGACTGGACAACTGTTCATCTCTTATAAACAGTGATAAACACACTGCAGATAGCAGAATAAATGTTGTTGTTGTTAACCTCACTGCATATTCTCTGGATCATTCCTGAGATAAAATAACTTTTATCACACCTCAAAGAAACCATCCTAACTGCAAGGAAAGTTTGGCTTTTAGGGTAGAATACTATGAGGCAATCAGAGGAGTGTAAAATAAACTGAACATAACATATCAGATATCAAAAGTAAATCAAAAACAGTCTGTCTGTTTCCTGTTTACCAGCCACTCAGGGGAAAATGTGAGCTCTATAGAAAGTCTGAACTTCACATAATGCAGATATTTCATGCAGGCTGCACACATGTAACATGGAAGCTGTTTCTCAGTAAATGTAATAAAAAGAGGTGATTAAAACTATTTGTCAGTACAGACAGGTGACAAATTAAAGGATAAGGCAAGCGTTATTCTATATTTTTCTTAATGTCAACAAGTATTGTCTGTGTGGCCTGATATATCTTAATCCTCTTTGTTATAGAGCTGCATTGTTGTCCAAAAACCATGAAAAACACAGCATTGAGCCACACTGTTGCACTGGGTGACATGCTCTTTTTTTTTTGGCAATGCAACCCGTCGTTGCCGTTAACACTCACTAGAACACCAAATGTGTCTTAATCCACGATTGAAAATAGTCCCTCTGGCTCCTGGTTGAATAGCACTTGCGAGAATCTACAGTGCCCAGCTGTAAGAAAGAAAATAACTGAGCCTTTCATAAAAAATGAAACTACATATTTGCGACATTCTTAAAGATGTACGTCTTCAGTAGGAACAAATGGGCTTTGAGCTGAATGCCACAGATACAGTAGGGAAGTCTGAAAGTAGTGACTTTTCGTGCAGTTTGTTGACAATAAGGAAATACACCAGTATTATCCTTTAAAGGAAAAACCGGAATAAAGGAGGAAACAACAGATGCAAATGCTTCCAGACAAGGACACACAATGGGTTAACTGATTGGGTTACCCAGGGCGAGTCCGGCCTGATGTAAATCATCTGCTATGGCCTTCACAGTCACCAGATCCCAGTTGAACAACTACTGGAGATGTTCTACCTAAGTGTTTGTCGGCATCTCCACCACCATCATTAGAACACCATCATATCTTTTGGAAGAATGGTGTTCATGCCTTCAGTAGAGTACCAGAGACTTGGATAATCTATGACAGGCACGACTACAGCTGTTTTAAAAGCCATGTGGTGGCCTAACAAGACACTTTATATTTATGTTTTTACTTTTGTTTTTTTCCTTTAATTTGTCACCCATCTGTAAATCTATCTATATGGTGAATATCCTTCAAGTTGGAAGAATAAACTCTTGAATTGCTAAATCAAAGTCAAACACTGACTACACAAATAAAAATATTAAACCCTGAATCACCCAGACAACATAACTATATAAAGTGCTCCACGAAACCTGGATGAACTGACGCTGTAGCATGCTTCACATACTTATTGTATGTGTTCCAGCATGACTTCCTATCAATTAAAGGAATGTTTTGTCTCACCCAGACACCCTCTGAACTTGCAGAGTGTAGTGCGTCGTTGGGGTGTTTCCAGGCTCCCAGCGGCACGTGACGTTAGCTCGATTCAGGAACACACAGCCAATTAGGCGCGGGGGTCGGGGGTCAGCCTTGGAGGTCGTAATGGAGAAGGCTGGAGGCAAGGCTGAAGACGGAGAGAGGCTGAGTCAATGGCATGGACGGGCAGATACTGCAAGTCCTCCTTAAGGAGGTTTGGAGTTTTTGGTTTGTTATAAAGCTAGCTTCAGGCTAGCTTTCATAGATGCAAATATTGTATCATAGATGCAATATTTGTGCAGAACATGCTTTTAGCCTGTAGGAAATAGATTTACTGAAAGAATAAAAAAAGAGGAATGTGGGACAGATTAGCAGTAAGGAAATGAATCTGTTCTATGAGCCAACTGTTGCCGCACGACAGTACTTTAATCCTTCTTGAGGAACTTATTAAAACAGACCTTGGGAGGATTATATCTGAAGCCAATTCAACCATGTAGGATGCCCACGATGCAATTGCTTTTTGGCCTGAGGTTTAAACAGAAGATTTGACTTTCACAACTCGCCTTGCTGGCTCAGCTCGCCGCTGGGTGTGTGTGGGGGGATAATCAACATGATCATATTAGGTCTCACATACCGGTAGCTTGCCTTCTTTTTAATAAATATGTTGGCACCTTTTTCAGTTGGAGGAACTTTTCTAGGAACATTTGTAGGAGCTTAGGAACTTTTGTATTTTACTATCTGAAAAATATAATATTTACAATGAATTTAACTTAAACTGTGTCACAATGCTGCTGGTTCAATGTTGTTCCTGGTGGTCAAACTTTGCTATCATTTGCCTTTTTGTCTTTTTTATTATTTCTTATGATTTTTGCTCTTAGAGTTTGAGAAATAAAGTGCTAATTTTGCCTTGCAAGATTCAATTGTCTCTTTAAGGCAGCTCTAATTAGATTTTTGGGGGGCAACTTGGGGTCGGAGCTCAACAGTGATGTTGAACATCACACGTATGTTTGACATATATATGGCCTACTGCTAACTGTTTGCTAATGTGTTGGCAAAAGTCTGGTTTCTATTTACCAGACATACTGATGTACTGTACTGTATCTGTCAAAACCAGTGAAACCACACCATGACTTGCTGTGGTAGTAACTTTCTCCTGCTTGGTGACATGACCTAATTTACATAATGAATCATCATCCCTGTCCAATGATGATTTATTCCCCAACCACTAACGGCACTCACACAAATATCAGCACCATGTCACCACACTGGGGACTGAGGACAGGACACTGAACATTACCCAGGGCGAGTCCAGCCCCCAGCAGGAAGGTCCACACCACAGCCGGGCTCCGCTCCATGAACGCCAACTGGTCCCTCCTGGTACTGCAGTCCTGCTCACTCACACACTACCTGCGACTCCGCTCGAGGACGCTGCGCAATGAACACTTAAACGAAAAAAAGGAGACCATACTGTTTTTTCATACTGTCACATTTTGAGAGTCAGCACAGGATGCCCAAATATGAATCAGTATAGTGGTAACATTTCATCATTTGCTTGAGTTGGCTTCCTGTGTAGTAAAAACAGTTTCACTACAACATTTTCCCACTTGGCATTACGAAACATAGGCAATGTTTCAAACAGTAGAGACAATTTGACTTCCTAAAGTGGGAGTGGTGGGTGTGAGTGTGTAAATGGGTGGATTGTCACGGGTTCTTCCATCAAAATAAAGACAGAATTTCAGGTCTGACCTTTTACCGTTAATAACAGCATGGAAACATCATCTGGGTGTTAGAGCTCAGACTCATCATGTTGGTGCTACAAACATGAGGGAGCAGCCCCAGATCTTCCAAAACAGTTGTATTCTTAGATATAATACACTTGTTTTGGGGGCTGTTGGTTGTGGTGCGATTGTACTGGACTGCCACCACAGTATATAAACATTTAATAAATGGTTTATAACACACTATAATGTAGGTGTGAGCAGAGATAAGTGTTTATTAATGTATTTGCCAACAATTATAACTCCTCCTGTGAGACACCCATAAGTGGAGGCTGCTGTATAAACAGATAATGAATGATAACACAGTAAAATAGGAGGAGGACTTCATAGGAGAAGTTATAATTTCTGACAAATACTGTACATTGATAAACACTTAAAAATGTCCTTACAGCTTACAACCATTTATTAAATGTTTATATAGTGCTAATAAATGTTATTAGGGGGACTTATAGTAAAGTGTTACTGACTGGCAGCCTGTATACAAATGGAAATCGATTAAATGACAAAAATGCTAGAAACAACTTTCAATATAATAAACCACCAGTAAAAATTACTACAGAGATGAATCAATTTTAGTAAAAGTAGAAATCCCACGATGCTGTCCTGCTGTATTCATAATTTTACAAAGTAGAAGTACAGATGTATCAGGAGCAAAATGTACTTAAAGTAGGCTATCAAAAGTAAACACACTCATTAGACAGCAGAATGACTTCTGTATCATATTTACTGGATTATTATTACTGATGCATCAACATGTTAGCAGCATTTTAATGTTGCAACTGGTCAAACGTGATGTTTAACTATCTCATATACTGTTGAGTACTTTAATCTACAACAATACATCATATATTATAAGCAGTGTGTGTATGCATTGTAATTGAAATGCTGATTTTTCAAGTAACTACAACCATCAAATAAATGTAGAAGAGTAAAAATTTCCCTCTGAGATGTAGCGGAGTGGAAGTATAAAGCAGCATAAAATGGAAATACTCAAGTACCTCAAAACTGCACTTAGGTACAGTACTTCAGCTAATGTAATAAAGTTACTTTCAACCACTGATTTCTTTCAGGGCTGCTGTATTAAACTGCATTTGATTGTAAATGAATAAACTGGTAACGTAAGTATTTGTCCAGTGAGGAGTCCTACAGAGCTGCTATGGTCAGTCACTCTCTTTCAGGAATGTAGTTTTCTTTTCCCAAAAAACTGCTCTTTCAGTTAAATAGTAATAATTAGGGCTGCAAATGTTGATTGTTTTTATCATCAATTCATCTATAGATTATTTTCTCAATTAATCAAATAAACGTTTAGTCTCTGAAACGTCAGGAAATTGGTGAAAATGCCTTTCACAAGCTCCTTGATTCCAAGGTGATCTCCTCAAGTTTCCCACTAACAGTCCAAACCACAAAGATACTTAATTTGCAAGGATATAACACAGAGAAAAAACTGCAAATATTCACATTTTAGAAGCTTAAACCAGATAACTTTTGGTATATTTACTTGAAAAAGAATATAAACCATTCATCGATTATCAAAATTGGTGCAGATTGATTAATGAACTAATGGTTCAGTTCAGTAAAGAAAACTTTAAAAATATATATATTTATATACACGCACACACAATTTTGTAGTAAAACTAAAAAAAAACTAAACCAAATAAACTTTAAGATGAGTTATTTAAAAAAAGCCATTCACTTCCTTCACACCAGTCATTGGAATGAATAAAACCCTAACACGTGCATGTTTAGTATTTATGGCTGAATGGGTTAATGTTGAGCTTAAAGTTGTGTCTTGTCGCCAATATTAAATTAGTCAAAAAAACCACAGATACTATAAGGACTTAGGAAAACACAACCAACCACCCTTGTCTATTTGTTGAAGAGTTAATCATTGCACTTCATATTAAACTACACAGCCTCCTGTTGCATCAAGTACGCACGAGTTTCAGTTTAAGTCGCGCGGTAAAGTTCGGAGAAACGAGCGCTAAACGCACGACTGGAAAATATTTTGGTAAAATCCCGTCCACTTACCGGTGTGAGCTCGGACAACAAGCGCCTGTCTCACCGAGTCCATCTACAGCGGTTATGCAAGAGCAGCAGCCTCTCGGCTTGTAGTAAGCACATCTGTTCCGCCCAGCTGTTCGTCACTGCCCCGGTGCCGTGCGCTGGCAAATCTAGGGTTCGGGGTCCCCTGGAGGATCGTGGAAAGCTTTCCGTGGAGGTCCGAAATGAGGACTTTATTCCGATTGTTTAATCCAGGTGACATTTACACAACTAAACAATGAAAGTAAACCCATGAAAAAGAAAGTAGGTTTCGCTTCTCAGTAGATTGCAGGCAGTTTAGACAGACTAAATCTCAAATGATTCATCTGGATTTAGGATCATGTTACAAAAAATACATCTTTAACGGACTTAACTGTCTATGGTTCTGTTAGCCTTTTGAAATGTATTATTCATATTTCAACATTTCACTGCAGAGCTGACTCATTGGCTCATTGATAACAACAATAACTTTAAAAAAAACAATTAAGGATTGAAGGATGTGTGCTGCAGGATGTCTCAAAGCAATTTCAGCTGCAGTTAACAATTTCTCCCTGATCGTTTGTTCACGGTCTAACTATGACGTTCCGGCAATAACGCAGGTTGTCTTGTTCATAATTGACTTACTAATGGAACACACGAGCAAGGTAGCTATTAAAAAGACATTATACACACACACACACACAGGTGTGTGTAATACATTCATGACGACATTCAACAGATTTTGATTGATGCCCCAAAACCAATACTGCTCTGACCAACTTCATACTTTAACTTAACATCAGCTTTGTCCTACAAATGTCCTGGCAAGTTGTTCTTTGAAAAGTACACTGAAGAACTGAAGGGTTGCTCTTTTATTATTATTATTATTGTTATTATTATAGTTTTCAGGGTCCAGTAAACAAGGTCATGTCCAAGGAATGCGTACATGCAACAGAGCAAAAAACAGGCCTTTGTTGTGACTTTCCACGGAAACAACTTTTTCACAGTGAGGAAAAGGAGAACAATCAACACTTCTCTGGGGACCAGACCTCATCCCTCCTAGTTTGAGCTACATTTGCGAGGCAGAGGCAGGCAGAGCTGTTGTATCCGAGGCGAGGGGCTGGCAGAGCGGGCTGCCCGGCTAACTACGTACGGGTCGTATCCCTCAAACAGCGCCTTCCTCTCTTTGGGACTGGACAGCTCAAGAAGTCTCTGGCTGGCTGAATAGTTTCTCGCTGCTCTCGAGACGAGCCAGCACACGGAGCGCTCTCCTTCGAACTTGGGGTGGTCATGCTTAGGGGCTGCAGAGATAAAAGTAATCAAATAGCATGTAAAACTAAAACTTAAGAATGCCACAATGGAGCAAAATCTGATCAGAAACATTGCACGATGGAAAGACAGACTTACTAGCAAGTAGCTCTATGTGTGCCGATGCTTTGCAGGGTATGTGGGTCACGGGTACAGGTTTAGATTTGTGGCCAGAGCCCTCCAGAACCAGCCTTCGTTTTGGCTGTGCAAGCTGGCAAATCCGTGTGGTGGCGACTGCCGTCTGCGTCGCTCTGTTCAACTACAATCACATTTCAGGTCATGGACGAGATTATATTAAACACACACACACACAAAACCACAATATTAAACATGAGCTCTTCGGAAACAATCAAACAAATGAAACTTGGATTCATTTCACTCAGGCTTGACCCTCTCATTTTTAGCCATGCTAACACCGTGGCTCAAGGGATGGCAATGACAGTCTGTCTGTCGTTCGGTTCACCAGTTTGGTCCAGACTGAAATATCTCAACAACTATTGGATGGATTGGACTGAAACATTCATGATCCCCAGACGACAAAGCGTACTGACTTTGGTGATCCCCTGACCTTTCTGCTAGCGCCACCATGAGGTGCACATTTGTGGATGAAAGTTAAATGTCTCGACAACTACTGGGTGGATTGGATGGTGATCTCCTGACTTTTTATCTAGCGCCATCATCAGGTCAAAGTTTTCATTTTTCCAATACTTTGGTTTATGACCAAACCTAATGACATTCACATCAACCTCAGCTGTACTTTGTGTTTAGTGCTAATTCGCAAATGTTAGCATGCTGACACACTTATTTAAGATGGGGAACATGGTGAACATTATACCTGCTAAATATCAGCATGTTAGCATTGCCACTGTGAGCATGGTTGCATAAAGACGGTAGCATTTAGCTCTACAGAGCCTCTAGCTTGGCTGTAGACCCTTCGTCTTGTTGAATATACTCACCACAAGCAGAATTATAAATGAGCTATTCATGCTCAAGGCAGTCTCAAAAAAGTCCATCCCAAAAGAATCCATCCTATTCTTGTAAGGTAGATGAGACTCATACTGTTCCATGTGTTAATGCTCAACTTAAAAAGAGATCATCCATAAACTTGCCTTAAAGTTGAGGTTTTACTTCATATTCAGGTAGATAGATATCTGAAAGTTAAATGTAAAACTTTTTTTTTCTTCTGAAAACAAGCTTAACAAAAACAGCTGTTATCACTTGTGCTATCAGGAAAATACAAAACCAGTGAAACCGCAGAGGGCAAAGCGACAAAAAAACCTACTGCACCAATAAAAAGCAACTAAGACAGACTCAAAGACAAAAGTCCTTTAAGTTAATTTGTCAGACTTTCTAAATACACCCTGGCTTTACTAACACAGTTGGCTGTGGAGTTTAAAAGACCTTGTTGCATACTAGGAAAGCCACCAACTTCCTCATGATCTACCACATACACAGCAGTTTCCCAGGAAATGTAGTGTGTGTTACTCACAGGCGCCAGCAGCAGGCGGTTCAGCTGCCAGCCAGCTGCAGGGGCCCGAGGTTGAGCCAGACTACACAGCCGATCAGATGCAACGGCCCTGAGAGCCCATTCACTCACCTCCCATATAGGAGAAAGTCTGGGGATGGAACAGTAGACGGGCAGAGGAGGCAGGAGGAGGTAGAAGAGAAGAGAGGAAGAGGGCAATTGAGAGCATGAACGAGAGAGGACAAAGAAAGAGATAAAGAGGAACGTTAAATGTGAAGAGGAGATGAAAAGGTAGCTAAAATAACAGAGAAAGAGGAAGGAGGGAGGAAGGAAGTGGGCAGATGGTAGATAAGAGCAAAACCACAAGAGGTGGATGAAAAATAGAGCCAGAAGGAAATGAGTTCAGAATGATCTTAAAGGTTCCCTGTGGAGGTGTCTTGTCAACAACTTGAGGCCTAACAAACACGCTCTATGTGTTTTTCCTTCCTCATAAAACATTTGCAAAGCCGATTTGATTATAATATTTGCATTTTTGCTAACTTGCGGTTCTTCTCTCCTGCTTTGGCTGGTGCATTGCTGTGTATCTTGCCACTTAATTGCCACCTGTATATATTTATAAAATAAAACGTATAAGACTATGTCAGGGATAGAACGTTAAAGTCCTGAAAATGTCTGAAATTCAATGTCTGACATTAAAAACCACCTGTAAATGATCAAATAAAAGCTGGTATTTAAATAATGGGCGAGTCTCTAATTATAGCCGGAGGCCAGCACAATCAAATAAAGGCTGGTCGCTAATAAAGTCTGGCCAAAAAACACTGAGAGGAAATTACCTGTAGCCAACTATAACGGTTCACATAGTAAAGATTAGCATAATTTAAATTTCCACAGCACTAATTCCATCAGTACAACAACAGTCATGTTATGCTCCTGATCAATGTTAAGATACCGCCATGAAAACTCAAAACTTCCTGATGTGTTATTCACAATAAAAGCCTATCAATAAGGGGAAGGCTGCAAGACTTTTAATGTGAAAAATGTGGAGGAAGTGTTGAGTTTCATTAACATCATTCAGGGGAAAAAGGCAAAGATCTCTCTGCCACGGAGGTAGATAAAGGGCCCCGGCCACTATTTGAGAATTATGGCATTATAAACTAAGACTAGAGAACTAGAATATGAATATTGAATCATATGTACAATCGATAATGTTTTCAGAAAGCAGACAAAAGAAACCACACATGCATTAGTGGTGGGTTAGACATTAGTAGTATCATGTATTAGTAAGAGTAGAACTTATTATATTTACGCGACTTGAGTGTAGAACTTTTTACTTCTACATAGCTCCGACCAGCGAGGGGTTAACTCTACAAAGAAAAACAATTATGCATATCATCACAAAAAAAAAAAGCAGTATTGGGCAGGTTTGTAAATAGAGGCAAAAAGTGGAGAGAGAGTGAGAGAGACGTACCAGTTTTGGTGGTGGATCCAGTCTTCTCTGGTGGCAGCTTATCCAGCCAGTAAACAGAACGACTGCAAAACAAAAGAAGAGGCCTCATCAGAGAAAGAGGGAGACAGAGAGAGAGACGGAGGGGTTCAGTCAGGCCTACCGGTCTGGATATCTGAGCCGGTTGGGTTTGGGTTGAGCGAGCTTCTGCGTCCGAGTTGCCATGGAAACACTTGAAACTGAAGGGAGAACAGAGCGTGTTGTTGCTAAAATTATCCCACTATCCAACCAATATTACAACACCTTCACAAACACAACTACAAACATGTTTTGTTCCACACATGTGGGGACACATTTACATGAAGTATTTGCATAACAAAATGCAGCTGGCTTATTTTTTGGATATTGTTGGTTATAATGTAAGAGGAGAGAGTATGATAGCTGATGATCTGTTGATGAAACACTGTCATTTAAGCTTTAACGCTGCCATTCAAGCTAGACCTGAAACAATTAGTTGATCAACCGATCAATCGACTGTCTTATTGTTCCTTCACTTGGATGTTTGACCTCCACTGTGCAGAATGATGCATGTAGGCTGTTTTCACATTCATCTGCTGAAGGAGGAAAGTTTCTCTGCGCTAACCTTAAATATGTGTACGTACGAACGTGATTTGTGACATTACAACTGGTTTAGAAGGCAATCGTGGTCCGATATACAACTTACACAAGTGTTATGTGGAAAATTAAAACCTTCAGCGCACACCTAGAATGGACGTTTCTGTAAAGTAAGTGACATCTTGTCTAGTAGTTATATTATTTATTTGCATATTTATAGATTTTAATTAGGGGAAAGGGAGAAGATGTAATTTTGAGAATTTTTAAAAAGGTAACTGAAACTTTTTTTTGTGGAAAAACTCTTATTATTCAAAACAGAGTGTTTTATATGTTTTAAGACATCGTTCAAGTAATTTATTGAGCAAAAAATCTAAACATTAGCCGGTGTCAGTCTCTCAACATGTGAGGATTTGTTCCTTTTCTCTGATTTATGTCATTGTGGATCAAATATGTTTGGGTTTGGACAAAACAAGCTATTTGAAGAAGTTACCTTGGGTTCTGGGAAATTGTGATGGGCATTTTATTTTTGTACTTTGTCATTTACAAAAAACAAAACAGTTACTGGTTTCTGGGTATCTGAGTCGGTTGGGAAACAGTTGAAGCTGATGGGGGAACAGAGCATATTGCTCTATAAACTGAATTCTTTGTTTCACACACCCAGTTACAAATTTACATACAGCATTTGCATAACAAAGCTGTAACGCAGCTGACTTACTTTTAGTTTTAAAAAATCAATCAATGGATGAATTTACAGTAAAAATAATCACACACTGACTGAAATGTTCCCTACACTCTTTTGGTGATACAGCTTCTCAAAAGTGCTTTATATGCCATCACAAACTTTGGTTTATTCTCCAAGTCTTCCTAAATGTAGGTTACACCCCCATATGAACAGCAGAAACCAACCACACAATGAATTTAATTCATTTTCAGCTGATAACATTGATAACCCACACTCTCTGAACATACAAATACGACAGATTATTGTTAATCTTCCATTTATAACGGTACTTTTTCGATTAGCTTGAAGCTACGTGTTTACCTGCAATACACCTGCAGTCGCTCGTTCTCTCGCGGTGACACTGACACCTGCGGGTTGCTAGGGGATCAGGTGACGCTGGTGGGGTTCAAGTACACCGAAGATCGTCTATGTGCAGGGCGAGTCAAGATGGCCAACTCTGCCTTCCCATTTTCCTCCAATGTGAAATACATATTAGCTCTAAGGTGACGGATGATAAATATCCACGCTTTCTAACTATGCTGACAGGTCTCGTTTACTGTTTTGTATAGTCTAGTGACAATGACACTCACCTAGAGATTGTAGTTCTAGGGAAATGTTTGCTGAAATATTTGTTTATTCACTGATTCAGCTTTTATTTATCCAGGGTGGTCCAATGCTACTTGTTACATTATTTTTTTTCATCTAGGCTATATGAAAGAGCTGGATGATGCAGATGTTCAATCTCTCAGTCCTTATTTTAATCTGAGAAGATAAGCCTCAGGCTGAAACCGCTTGCTACATACTACAGACGAACGCAGTATGCAGTATATACTACATACTGCGTTCATCGGTAGTATGCATTAAAAAACTGTTATTTTGCAGTATGCAAGGGCAGGCTTAGCTGGTTTCCAGTTTTGAAAAGCGGAAGTAAACAATAGTACAACTAACCAAAAAGTAGTAACTGTAGCCTTGTCACAATTTCTGCTTGCACGATTAAATTAGAAAAAAGTTATAATTGGTACTTCTATTTATATTCCTCCCTGTCAATCACTGACACGGTAGTGTTGCTGTCCGCCATTTCAACAATGGTGACCATGTAAATAATGTTGAAAAAAAACAAAAACAATGGGGACCGTTCCACCGCTTTGCATTGTGGGACACAGTAGGCGAGGTACTGGTCCGATGCATACTGGAGATTTTTTCCGAATCAGTACGACGTCCGGGTATTTCTGGCATACTGCAGATTTTGCTTTTGTTTGCATACTGCATACTACATGCTACATTTTGGCCAAATCAGTACGTACTGATAGTATAGTAGGCGGTTTTGAAAACAGCCTCAGCCTAATTAATCCCAAACCGCAGTTAAAAAAAGAAAACATTCAGGAGCAGCACCTTTAACTTACCTTTAATTTAATTCCATACCATTATTTACAGGGGAAAAAAACACCAATAAAAAGGACCTAAAATATTCAATTTGGCCACAGCAATCTGTTTATATAACATGTATTATGAAGCCCAATATATGTTGTGAAATGCCCATTTTTTCAGACTGACAGAATGCAAAATTAAACAGCGCACAGACAATTTAAAAACCAAACAACTTTATTTTCAACAGACATTTAAAATCTTATAAAACAGCACAGTAAATAATCTACCAAAGCTTTTTAATAGTCATGATCACAAAGCCACAAGCTTTTAATATAATACTGTAGTTATTGTCTAAACTAGTATTGCAGGAGTCTGTTACTGTGTGAAGTTAACAAGTCATGTCTGTCTGACATTATATTGTAACTTTGTGTTGCTCACACATAACATGAACTGAGGAGGACATTGCAGGGCACGCAGCTACAGCATCATATGACATTCACAGGCCTCTGAAATACAGAGAAACCCAGAGCCAACAGACACTAGGGTTAAATATGTAGTGTTTGCTTGATATTGTGGCCAACACTTAAAAGGATAATAACAGTGTTGCAATATATTTACTGCATTTTCTACTTTCTACATCTAGTTTAAATCCCCATGCCTCATATCCATCATTTAGTTTGATTTATTTTGTCACTTCAAAAGATAGAATTCACATGAAAATAACTGCAACCTAGATCATTGGCACGAACCAAAAGGAAACACCACTGTTATCCTTTAAGTGACCTGGCAGGACAGTTTCTCTCTGCAATACAGTAAGAGAGACACATCTCCATGCATTATTCTGTAGATTCTACTGTCTCAAGACGAGAGTTCGTCTTTTTATCTTTTACCTAAAAGCTACCAGCTACCAATCTTAATATAAATGATCGCTGATCTTCAGGAGTCCATGGTATATTAAAATACAGGGATTTCAGTGACAATACCAGTTCACAGGCAAAGGTTCATGAGCCACTGAGCTCTCTTTTTAAGCTGCCAGTGTAGTTACTGGGGTTATAGTACATGGAAAAGATGGCACCAAACAGTCCAATCTCTCGTGAGCAGTGCAGGTAGAATGGTAGTGAAAAGGCATGTAGGAAAGGGTAAATACTGAGTATATATTGTATTCAGTAGCACCAGGAGAAAGAGTGTGTGTCAGTGTCAGAGGGTCTGCACTATGACAGGATACAGTAGGGACATATGCTCAGCTCCTCTGATTGGCAGCTTGTGTGTAGTGTAGTAGTGGATGACCTCGGGGATGGTGAAGAAGGGAGGGCTGTTCTCGCCGAGCACGTAACGCCCCTCTGCAGACTGAGTGAACTTCATGTGCATGAAGCCCTTACAGCTCCTGACAGAGAGAAGAGGAAGAAGGAAAGATTTATCTTTGCTTAGACTGTTGCGACATTTACAGAACAAGACTGAACGTGCATCCATGGGAATAAAAAATGCCCTGCAGTGAGTGAGTAACCCCATCTGGAACAAACATGTTTCTGAAAACAATTAGGGCAATGCACACTATTTTAGGAATAACTGTGAGGAAGTTATGAAAGTTGGAAGACACCATAAATTTATATGCACTCTGTTTTTATTATTCTAACACTCATGGTGGGCTCCACGTCCTCGGTCCAGTTCTATGAAAGGCCAGTTCTGCTACATGTGAAACTTTGGACGTAAGTGAAAGAGAAAAGTAAAAATCCTTTGCTTTTATTACTTATAAACTAATGAATAAAAGGCTATCATATTTCTTTTCACTTAACATTCATCTTTCCAGTGGCTTAGGGGTTAAGAAGCCAAACATGAGCTGCAATATCCCCGGTTCAAACACGGCCGAGGACCTTTGTTGCATCTTTCTCTCTCCCTTGTTTCTTGTCATCTCTCCAATTCCGCCATTTGATAAACACATAAAATGCCAAAATAAAAATTGGGTATTAGGATATTGTTACAGCTTTTGACCATATCAAATGGCCTTCTTCAGCGAACGGAACTTGCTCAGGTGTCATGACAAGACCAAAGTACAGGACTTCCATCACATGATAACAGGTGGTTGCAGTGTCACCTGAGTGTCATTCGCTAAAGAAAGCTGTGGGATACGGTCGAAAGCTCTGGAAATAGCAAAGTAAGCGGACCTTGCGTTTAGAATAGTGTGTCCCCCCAAAGGTTGACAATGAATCTCCACGCTCATGTTTAGAACTACAACACTGCATTGGTTTTGAGAAACAAAACTGTATCTGAAGCAATATGTATAATTCAGAATAGTTTTGCTAGCTGCTAGCTTACCAGTTGCAGTTACTGAATCTATAGACCATGTATGTTTTTTGTCACCACTCGTCAACCTTCTCTTATCATACATGTTGGTTTCTGATGTACCTCCTCTACCAGCAGCAGACTGTCCTCCCTGCTCCAGTGTTTATTTTCATTTCAACCATTTTTTTTTATATATTTTAATCAATATTTATATGGTTGGTGACTTGTTGTTAATTGCTACTTGAGATAGTAAAGATTTGATCCATGTATTCCGTGGAGGCTCAGATTGAAGAATTTGTCTTATTCCCCGCTTTTAGCTGACATTATTACTCCTACGTTGGCTCTGTAGAGGATTGTTAAAAATCGTTTTGAAAAGTAATTATCAGAACTTTGATAAATGTGGACCCTGGACTGGAAGTGAACCCACAGAGATCTTAGAAACATCTTAGTGTTAGTGTTAGTGATCTACAATTGTCTTTTTCGTGACATTAAACATCAGACAGATGCCTTCACTGACACTCCTCGACCTATTGCTCTGTTCCTGCATTGTTTGATTATTCATGTGATTTTGATTGGCTACACACAAGTGCTTTCAGTTGGGTACAATCCAATCAAAGTACTGTGTTCCACCACTCATTGCTTCAAAAAGGAGCACAGATGTGAGATTAGGAGCAATTCGCAGCATGCAGATGATCACTTGCAAAACAGCCGCTTTCATTTTGATTAGTCATACAGGCTGAAAACACACCTGCAGAGAGGAAAAGGGGGATGGGGGAAGGAAAGAGCAACACAAATAAGGTGACTGGGTGGGAAGAGAGATAATAGAAAAATGGTGAAAAATTAAAAGCTGCCTCAGGGCTCAAATCTGAGAAGATTCTCTCACCACCCACAGACCATAACAATCCCCAAATGAGGCAAAAAACTGGATCAGTTAATTTTGGAAACAGCACAGTACAGTGCGGTACACTGGGGTAGAATTCCCCTTTAAGAGAGTGCAATGATGTTTCAAATTAAGACACTATGAGGAGGATTTGTGGGGTTTTTTTTTTTTTGATCCAGTACAGCTGACAAAGATTGAAGAGAAAGTGATTTAAAAAAAAGCTGCTATAACTGGCACAGAGATGGGACAAGCCCAGAATGTGCAGTAAATAACTCTTAGTGGACAAATGTGGGATACTAATGATTTTAATCTGAGATGCCGCTGAGGTCAGAGTGTGAGCAGGAGGGTCTACCTGAGTGAGAGTGAGTAGTCGTTCTTGCAGGTCTGGCTGTTCCTCACCAGGTAGGAGCTCTCCTTGCACAGAGTCAGTAGAGTCTCTGCCTCCGAGCGGCTCAGGGTTCCATGGTACCACCTGCAGGTAAACAAAACAGTTTTACTTAAATCTGTCCGTCCGTCAGAGTCCATCTTCACCCTGTCTTGAGCCATTGTTAATGTTATACAGTCCCTTACAATTTATCGCTTCAGGCTGCTTCTTTACTCTACACCCCAGGAGTGGACATTTGTGGCTGAAACACACTACAACCTGCAATTCAAAATGATTATTGAAATTGAAAAACATTGCCCCATTTTGTTTCAGAGTGGGCCATGATTGGCTAGCCACATGGATGCAACAACACAGAAGAAAAAAGAAGGAATGGATGGTTCTGTTATCCAGCTGCAGGCAGCAGAGAGTCAAAGTGGCTGAAGTTTGCAAGGTAAAACTACGCGTAGCCTCCAGACTTAGAGAAACAACTGACCAATCAGAGCGTTTGGCAGAATTAAGGATGGTGACGTCATCTTCCAACATAGCTAGCTAGCTAGCTAGATTAATGAAAATAGCAACAAAGAAATGTTTGGTGTGCAATGTGTTGTGACTGTACCTGCAAGTTTAGCTTTCAGCAGTGTGGAGACACTTATGATTGAATTCTGTCTGAATCTGTAAAGTTGACTGAACTACAGAAAATTTCTAGCAGTGATTTCAATTTTGTTTTCCATGTAAATGCTGAAATGGAATTTTGCCATTCGGGGGAGTGAACGTGGTGATTAATGTATACACTGAAATCATCTATGATTCGTCTGAAACTGCTATGCTTGCAAAAAGTCTGCTTCCTTTAATTTCAATAATGTTAACAGTCAGTTTTATAACGAAGGAAACAAGCTCAATAACTAACACTGTATGTAAGATGATAGATAGCAGCCTAAATGGTAATTGCTTGTACTTTATTCATCTCAGATTTTTTAAGCAAAACCATGAAGAGTCATTGTAATAAAAACAGACGAGAGCCAGGGGACACACACAGTTAAGACACAACTAGAGGAAATTCAGCAAAATGAGGCACTGCCTTCATATGTACAATCCCAAAAGAAATGAAACCTGACATTTTGTTTTGATCAACATCAGACTGTTAAGTAATTTCCTCTGTATTCTCTACTGTCGAGATGTAAAACAACCATTAAAATCCAATTTGTCCCAATAGGGGGTAAAAAACATGTTGCCATATTTTCCTAATGTCACACATAGTACAGTAAAAAACATGGGAAGGAACATGTTTGCTTGTCAGGTGATCTCACAACTATCTCCCATTTGTGTGCGTAATTATTCCAATATAGTAAAACTTTCTCCCAGTTTAAAAAATGGGAACCAATATCTGTTAAAAGCTTTACTGTTCTGCTATGCCTTTGATTGAGTTCTCTACAGCACTTTTATTTCCTTTATTGAATTTGTGCAACCTATCGCTGCACTGTAACTCCATTGAACAGTGTTTCTGATCTGTTTTTATTTTTTAGTTTGTTTAGTTCCTTTTCTTTTTAATTGTTTTTACATATCGTTTTAATGCATTTCTTTCATTTTTAGCCTTAAATGTTGATAACATGTATGGAATAAGTTTTTATCCAGGGGAAAAATGTACAAATCTTTACATTTTTGGGAGGTATTCTGTTTACAAGGAACCGAATCTGAATTAGGAGATTATCGAGTGAGTCAACAGTGTGAAATTAAAAGTTGTTGGCCATCCAATGAAATGAGAAAAACCATTTGAAACCCCAATATTGCAGATGTCCACTTACACTTGTCTCTCCAGTGGCAGAGATGGATCCACTCTCTCTCCCAGGAGAGGAGGGGTGTCACCAACCAGACGGAGCGTAGTTGAGTCAGCTGTGGAAGATGTAGTGCCCGTCTTGGTGAGCCTGGTCTGCTCTGTCTGAGATCTCGAGCGCTCCCTCTCTGCACCTTCAAACTGAACTATGGCCAGACAGAAAGACACAGTAGGTTAAAAAAACACATTCAAGACACATTGGACATGTACATACTGAGAATGCCAGATTACCTGCTAGAGCTTTAGAGATGTTGTCCTTCTTCCACTCCCAGGGCTGGTCGTATTCATCAGCCGGCCTCTCGTCATCCTGAGGCAGCCTGCTCTCCCTGCTGTCTATCTGGGCAAGTCCGCCCTCAACCCTCTGAGTTTGTAGTTGTGCTGGTGGAGCAGCTCGGTGGTGGTGACGTGTCCTCTCCTCGTACGGGTTATCATATAACTGGCCGCCATCTCCACTCCCAGACCTGTTGGTCATCACGCTGTGCTGCAGTTCTGCACAGTAAACACAGAGAGTAAATTACTTTCTGAATTTAAACTCACAAGCAGGCAAACAGTGTGACTATGCTGATCAAAACTTACCTAAAACTGAAAATATAGAGCCAGGAAATTTAAATTTGGAGCACTGATGTAACTAAAAGTCAAATGAAATCTGTTGCACAAGTGTTTTAGATCCTCACCTATTGTCTCTTTTGTCAAATGCCAATGTAGTTACAATACAATTAGTTGTAACGAGTTATTCTCTTACTCTGCAAAAATTTGATTCTCCACCTTGAATTCCCATCATGTTTTGCACAAGTGCTGGCTGTTGGCCAGATGATGCAGACTTGTATCCTTCCTGTCTATAGTCAAAATCAAATGTGAATCGTGTTGGTATACTGCCAGCTAACAGTGTGTACTAGATGGCACCTTGTCATTGAACTTGTTGAAGATATGTAAACAAGTCCACCATTCAAATGAACATTAATGTAATGTCACACTCATGGGATTAGCCCTGGTAGCCAGTTCGACATACTTTGCTTTGGGTTTGAATTATTTCAAAATAAGTTGCTGAGAAGTGACATGTAGAAGGCAAAGGCCCAGCAACTGATAATAGCTGTTTAGTGTACAATATACTACTATTTGACTCTTTATATAATACCTTTTATTTAGAGCCCAACTGACTAGTGAGAGAAAAAGATCCTGAGATAACAAACCTGAGATGATCCGCTGGGCCTCGAATGGCTCCATGTAGCTGCAGCAGTCTGTTGGTGCAGATTTGGGCTCCCAGTTTGGTCTGCCTCTTGGGTCTGGACGCACATCAAATGGATCGGAGTAGTCTGTGTCAGCGTCCGACGCTGCTGGGGCAGAGGGAACCACCTTGGTAGGGAGAGAGAACCAAAGAGCATCTCACAAATAAGGGAGCTGGAAATATAACTCTGTGTGTGTGTGTGTCTGTGTGCAAGAGAAAATGAGCACATGAACACAAATAAAAACAGTTCTTACAGGTTCCTCTTGAATGGTCACAGGACTCAGGGGGACTTTACAGCGACCAAACTCTTGAGAGTCCACTTTAATCAGTCTGTGCTTGGGAGACACCACTTTCACCTGGAACATATCACATGTAAACAAAACATTTCAATGTTGATTCAAAAATCCCCTCAATACTTAATGTCAATGAGAGACCAAGGAGAAGAGACAGTCTATATTAACCAAGGGTACATTTATCTAGTGAGATACGGTACCTGGTATACAATAAGAAAAATCTTTATTCACACACGACTGTAAAAACATGCATGTCATACCTCCACACCATTCGGCAGCACTGAACCAAATGCAGGGAAAGAGGGAAGGCTCACTGTGGCACTACAAGGGCTGAAACCGCCATTCTGATGCTCCTTATCAGAGTGCTGGTACGGGTCCTCAAAATCTAGCTCCTTCTGAGCTCTGTAGGCCCTCAAAATCTCACTCTCGCTGTAATCTGGCCTCGGGGGCTGTGGAGGGTCACGCCTGGTGCCAAAGTTTAGGTAGTCCTTCAGCCACTTTGCCATGGATCTTGGGGTGAAGTGGGAGACAGATAGCTTAGAATAATCTAGGATGACAAAGTGCTGAAATAATTGGTGAAAAAGAAAGTTGGCTTGATTCCATTTTGTTATTTATTCATTTCATTTCAGTCATGAAGTAAATTGCTCTTTAGTTGGTTCTGTTTTCTAGCTCTTTAGACTGTTTCTTGTGCTGCTGTAACACTCATATTTCCCATCTGGGGAACCATAAATCTTATCTTATACATGCCATACATCAGCTTCACAAATGTAAAAAGTTTTTCCATGTTACAAATTGGACACTTGTCCAGACTGATTCTTTACACAAACTTTAATGACAAATGAGCACCATAATGTCTTGCATCAGGGCTGTAAAAGGCATACTGGTTGACCTAAATTAAGTGTGTGGCCCAGGTAATGAAGTCGCTGCCGTTAGGTAGAAAAATAACGCAATACCAGCCAAATGGCAAGACTGTAACCTTGAGTTGGGCCAGTAAAGTCTTCTAAGTAAAGCACGCTATTAATCACCATGAGGTTTTTGTTTACGTTCGCCAAAATGAACGTGGCTGGAGCTGTTAAACCCCCCGAACAACAAGAAGAAAGGTGTCGATCAATCAACAGGTCCAGCGTCGCAAGGTTAACATCGATGAAGTGAAGCTGAGAGTGGGTTTTGATAACACGGGTCAACGCTGGCCAGCTTGCTAAGTCAGCAAATCACAGGAACCACTAACAATAGCTGGTTAGCACCACGGGGTAAATTAAGGGGCTTTAATCCATCACGTATTCATCTTAACAGCAGATTATAGACAGCATTTCCGTCAAAACTCCCGGCACCAAGCTAGACAGTTTATTAACCCCGCTGTTGTGTCATTTATTTTTAAAAGTAAAAGGGTATTAATGTGAGAGTCGTACAGTTCACGGTCACCGCTCTGTAAATGTGCCAAAGCTAAGTGAGCTAAGTTAGCGGCTAACGTCGTTAACTAACTGCTGGCGTTACTTCTTTAAGCTCACCCTGTTTCTTGGCATTGGCGGCTTCCCGTTCCAGCTATGGCTTCCCGGTTACCATCCAGCGTTTCGTCTTAACGTTATCGGGCCTAAACGTAAAACATTGTTATCCGCGAAAGTCCGTCCCGGCTTCTGAGCCAAGCAGGTCAGTCGGCTAACGTTAGCTGGACCGTCTCCTCCGACGCAGCACGGCGGGCTGGCTTAAAGGGGAGTAGCGAGACATTTTCACTTGGTCGACACTAAAGCTTCAGACATGTAGTGAACATTAATTTTCCTGCTGCTAAATCCAGATACAAGCCTTTGTCTCACAGATGCAGTTCCAGTAATGTGGGCAATATCATTTTTTATTTATATATACTATTAAAATCATGTCGGCACGTTTTGACTCAACTCTTAAGCAGCAACATTTAGGATATGGATACTGGTGCTTTTGATACAGAATTTAAACTACACCAGAGGTGGGTTATAAGGAACCCTGAGAAAATAGAAAATAAAAAAGTGATGTGGATATGATGATGGCAAACAGGTTGGCATTCATTTTAATGCCAATGACAGCAAGCCAACTTAAAACAGTAGAACTGGTTTAGTAAATCATTTAGCTGACAACGGGGCAATACAAGATAGGGTTAATGTAAATATTAATAATGCGACATTTGATCTACAGCTCCATGCCAACAAAGCAAACTCCATCTGCTGATGAAGACAACTGTGATCAAAGCTCCAGAACAAGCGAGTAAGTGGACCTTGAGTTGAAATTGTTTTGTCACCTGCTGCTTCCAAGGTCAGGAATGAGCTGTAAAGATCAACATTAAAGCTATCATATCATATTATTATGTTAACCAAAATCCCATGTATCTTAATATCAATATATTATATAAATACCAATATATTTCCCAGCTCTAACAGAAATCAAACATTATCACCTGAGATTCAAATCGGCCCTATGAATGAAATATTATTTACTGTCCAAATACTGAATTACATAAAATCAACACTATGAACTCAGTGAACTATCATGGCAGGTTTGTAGTTAACACTTTCTTTTATGAGCTACATAAATTCTTATCTTTAAGGGCAGACAGACATTGGGCAGCACACAACTAAATATTGTGATCCCACATTTAAGAGACACAGCAAGATGTCACACGAGTTAAAGTTAAACAGATTTTAATATACACTAAAATATACACCTGATATTCTCACAGGGAAAATTTGCATCACAAAAATTTAAACATTAACATTTTTCTAGGTTAAATTCCCCAAATAACAGGTCCATGAACCAGTGGATGAGCGAAGGAAGATTATTTGTTTCACTGGGTTTCCAGAGCAGACAATACAATGACTGCCCACCAACACACACTGACTTATAATCAGTCTTTATAGAAAAGGTTTTCATAGGAGAGACCCACAAACTGGTTTACAGTGTGTACAGCATTACAAAAACGGTTAAATTCCTTTCTGCATCATTTATACATTTGGGTGCCAGTCACTCAAATCAAAATCCACCCCAAGCTTCTTCTTTTCATTCGCTGTCATTGCTGTCACTGTCTGAATACGCCCCCAGCAGGCTGAGAGATGACGAGCCATTTTGCGTGGCAACGGGCTTGGAGGCATTCTTGGAGTCAGCCGCAGATGCCTTTGAATCTGTAAGACAAGATACACAATGATTGTGCCTTCCAAATCACACGCAAACTTTTGATTAAGGATGTGAGCAAGCGGCAAAAAATAGTTGTGTGTTCAAGAAAATAAAAATCCTAAACATACAAAAATCAGGTGTGCTCATGGGAACACAAGAGACAAATGTTTGGTGTGGAAATAAATCAAAGAAATGAATGAATGTCTGAGATTTCAGGAGAGTCAGGCTAGAGAGATACTTAAGTGTTACCTGTTTGTGATGCGGGAGCAGCAGCAGCGGCTGCCACTGGACTGGGTTTGTTGAAAGTCGCTGCTGGTTTTTTTCGCATGACCAGGGACCCTAGCGCTCCTCCACCGCCCAGCGTCCCCACACTCCTCTCCCAGCTCTCCACCTTGGCCCTCTTCACTCCTCCAGATGAGGTTCCCTGTGGAAACACACAACATGAGCCAATCCACTATATCTTTATCTAACTTTATCTGCATGGTATGTTACTCATCCTGTAAGGTTTTTGTCCTCTTGTGTGGACAAAATAAAGGATATATCCCTATATTGAACACACCAAGATATAAAGATAAAGATTTTCCTGAAATCTGTTCTGCATCTTACCCATTCAATGTATTTAGATTCTGTAATTACCTCACTATATAGTAACTTTCATTGTTAGGGGTCTGCCATTCCCACATGAGATTTAAATTCCCTGGGATTAACAGAAAACAATGCAAGCATGCAATCCACTCTTACCGTTTGTAATTTCATCTCATTAACACCAGCCTCACTGATTACTGTTCACTCTCCTAAAGCCGTATCAGAGTGGTATTAAATTACTATTAATCCAAAGCTAATATTTCTTACTGCTGCACGCACAACTGGTGAAACACAAGGTGACTTTGATTGTCAAGCAATTACTGGAAACGCAATACTTAGTCATGGATGCCTCTACAAAACAAAACATGGTCCTGTCCGGGCATTGTTTGACAGCGGATCAGTTTGACATCTTGCAGGAATAAGAAGGAGCAGCGAGAGAGCGTGTTAAATAGGGTAAAGCAAACCTAGACAAATATTTGCAGATGTCATTTGAACCCAGTCAGTCGTAATAAGGCGCACACTTTGGTAAACATGAGTGTTTCTTGCGTACCGGCGCCTCTGTGGGTTTGTCGGTGGTGAGGATGTCTGTTGGTTTGTCAGTGCTGGATTTTTTTGACTGCGAGCTGCTGCCCTCCTCCTCCTTCTCTGAGTCAGAGTCAGAGTCTCGGAGTCTTTTCACAAGGGCACGATCCAACATCTCTCTGAGAAACAATTGACACAGTCAGATTTAATTGGGTTTTTAATGAGTATTGCTCAGAGTTCACCCTGATTGTAAGAAGAATATACATGACATATAAAACTATTTTATTAAAACTAATACAACTTATTGAGACACAGGCAGAGATTAAAGTTCCTATTTATTATTATTTTTGTTTTCTGCAATACACTTAAAAAATAAATGTTTAACTTCCCATTGTCTATTTAAACCTTCTTCACTCACTTTGTCTCTCGCTCATCCTCTTCTTTCTCCCTTTCCTTCTCTCTCCTCTCCAGCTCTCTGTACCGGTCGATCATTCCCTCGAAGTCCACCTGAGCCTGCCTCTGGTTCAGCTCCTTCAGCTCCTGGAGGTTCTCCAGAACCTCCATCTCCATCTTGGAATCCTTTGTGCGGTTCTCCAACACCTGGTAGAGAATTGGGAAATCATCAACTCTTCATTCCTATTTCCAATCTAAAATAATAACAGTAAATGACATTTAAACACAGACCTTCATGGGGTTGTTCAGTTCCTCTTCTTCCCTCTCCTGTTGGATTTTCTTCTCCTCCTCCTCAAGCAGTTTCTCTGCCTGGAAGTTTCGCGTTGCACCGTGCTCCATTGCGTAGTCCGTGTTCTCTGGGTCAGTCTATAGTCACAGCAACAGATATGAAAGTGTGAGAAATTATTTTATGTATAATGAGTTGGATATTTACCTTTAGAGTACTTGTTTTGTCTCATTCAATAAAGATCACTGTGATAATCACAACATTAAATACTCTCACCTTAAACGTAATCTCAGCGAGACACCGCGTACATTTGATGTAGAAACGGAAGATGGGCAGTCCCATGTATAGCTCATTCTGAACCGTCTCTTTGCGTGCATTGAATTTCTTCCCTTTGTAAATGTACTCGCCACATGTTTTACACCTGCAAACAACCAGAGAGGCAATGCTGATGAAGAGGTAGTCCTGGTCCTGCTGTAAATACAACCAAAATCCAAGAAACTGTGTTCGTTCAAATGAAACAAGCCAGCCAAGATTCCTGCTCTGATTAACAGTCAGTGATAAACGGAAACAAGACATTGTCCATTTACCAAGGAAGCTCAATGGGAGCATTTACTAGTTTAGTTGCCTTCATATAAAGCATCTCGCCCATGTTGGTATGGTATGGAAGTACAACCAAACAAAAGAACTGTGAACAGAAGCATAAAGAAATACCAGTTCCACTGGGTGCTTAAAACTATATCCAGAATAAGAGTCAGACCAATATATCAGCATGTCCGATATTATTGACCAATTTGAGCTTATCACAGAATATATCAGGGTCTCTGTACATGCTGGCCGATGAGTAACAAGAAATGGCCGTACAAAAACGCATGTCTGAAGCCATTTAGAAGTGATGTCCTGATTACATAGTTCACTGGTAAGTGGACAATATTATTCTTGGTCACAATTCTTTCAATAACCAAATTTAAGGAATCCTTTTCAGAAATATTTATGTCATGTGTTTATGTTTAAAAACCGACATCGGTCAATAAAATACTTAAATATTGGCACTGGCCTCAAAAATCAAGTTTTGGTAGGGGTCTATCCAGAGTTATACCATTGCACATGGGAACACTTTCAAAGCCTGGGTACATGACTTGATATTTTCACAGGTTAGGTTTAAACAGTGAAAATGGGTGACTAGTACACAATTTAAGGGAGCGACTGAAATAATCAAAAAGATCTGCCTCACCCGGCTCACCGTCTTTTCTAACACTTGCTTTCTGAGAGAAAGACAGATCCCTCGGTGGAGGACAGACCACCTAAACAGAAGCTTATTTTCCCCAAGTGATAAATATGCGACTATGTTGTTTATGTTTGTGCACTGAAAACAACTCCTTTACCCCTGAAATGAAACCTCCACCATCCATCACACCAGCTGTGTGAGCTGCACTTAACCACGATGTTGAAACGCACCTCATGTTGAATGGAGCCATCAATCTGACCACATACTGGCGATCTTTTGGGAGTTTAAGTTTGGGGATTTTGGATGGATCAAAATCCGGGGGGTAGTATTTCTGTGGAGGACAAAACACAGATGCGAGTCACTGAGAAGCCCGAACTTGCAATGAAACTAGCATTAGTAACAATAATCGTAGATGATACATAATGTACTTTAGATGCCCCAAAGAAGCAGCTGCAACAACAACCTACCAACCCACCGTTCACTATTAAATAGTTTGTTGAACTGCTGACAAAACCACACTTAGCTTCAAAGCTAACGTTAGCCTGCTTGGTTTCTTATACGATAGTTCCAGGTCATATGCCACGGCTAACTGTTTTAAACGTTGGCGTTCACATACTTACATTCAATACTTTTCTTTCGGACATTGTTACTTTTGCTGGAAACTCAACGCGGAGGATGAGACGTTGGGATAATTAGACTCAGGCTACAACAACAGCGCAGCTCAGGCTAGCTGCTCGTAAACTGCCCTCTAAACGTCCGGTTGTCTCGCTATTAGCTTCCCGTGCTTCAAAGCGCGCTGCCGCCCCCCTGCGGAAGAGGAGAGTTACAACAACAGCCGAAAAAACATCCCTGAAGCCATAAAACACTAATATATAATTGGACAATTACTAGAAAGTAAAATTAAACATTCTTAAACAGGTGCATTATAAGAAGTATTGGCTTGTCTGTGTCTTCAACAGGTTAAATTAATATTGATTTACAGTGCCCCTTTTGATTTTCTCTATGGTTGACACCATGGCCTAATATCAATGGGGAGGAACTCCTCTATGAGCTGCTGTGGAAAGCAATGGAATAATAAAAATGGAGGAAAATAATCACATTGGAACTCGTATGTTGGTTTATTGTTTAGTTATTTGGATTTCCATTAGCTGTAACCAGCGCAACAGCTACTCTTTCTGTGGTCCACAAGAACCAAAATCAATATGGCAATTTCAAGTTATTATATATATATATATAAAAAAGTAACAATAATATTACATGCTTATACATATGCACATACATAAATACATACATAAACAGAGAACAGGTAATTAGATACAATTAAATACATTCACACACACACAGTGGGGATCAACTGGGGTGACGTGAATTGTCAGTGACATGGGGTGTCTGATAGGGTGGTGTGTAAACATAAGCCTGCCAGCCACACACATGCACACACATATTGCTGAAGGGGTGGTTAAGGTTATTCCTACAAAAGGAAATTGCATCCTGATTACAGATTGATGTCAATGTGGGTTAACCTGAGGTCTGATTTCAGCTTTATTGAACAGAGGTGACAGGAGAAGGTAGGCAGAATAGATTAGCAGCAAAACGTGGAAGGGAAAAGGTTTGTGTTTACAAAAGTTAAGAGGTAAGATAGAAGGAGGTAGTTAAGAGTATGAAATCATGTTTTAGATAAAACCTCTTTTCTCATTTGGATTTGACAGATTCAGATTCACAGTTTTATTCAGTGATGGTTGTATGTGCTGTATGTGGTGAGTTCTCAGCCTGATTCTGACACATCAAAATGACTCATTAATGAGTCAGATATATGTTTAACTGAAAAGGCTTAACTTGCATACAATAGGTCATAGATTAAGATTCAAAAATAGACCAATTTTAAAGGAAAATGACTTTGATAGCCATTCAACCAGCAAATTACTATATCAAATATGTTTTATGAAATGTAAATCGACCTTTAACCATCCTTGATTTCATCCGGCCAGGTCCCTTCCTGTGATCACCCAAAGATTCAAAGGTGCTGAGCAGTGTCACCCGTGTCAAAAATGTCCATGAATATTTCAGAGGCTGGCTGATGTCAACAGCGCCTATAAAGAGGGGGTCCTCTGTACAGGAGACCTCCAAACCATCCTCACGTCCAGGGAGCCTCCGCAGACTTCCCACTTATATCCACCCGTAAAGAGAAGGACTCCTCCTGTTTGTGTTTCAGCACCATGGTCAGCGCTCGGGCTCTCCTCCTCGCGGCCACCTGCTGCTGCGCCTACCTGTGGCTCGCTCGTGCAGAGGACTCCTCACTGGAGACGCGCTCGTTGGATTTCCCCCTGAAAACGCAACAGGAGAAAGACCTGGTGAGAGGTTTTATAAGGGATATGGGTGAGGAATGAAGGCTGTTGGCGCTGTCGATATAGTATTTAAATTGTTCTGATAAGTGACAAAATAAAGGATAAAGAAGGATAGAAAGTTACTGCCTGAGTTGTTGAGGTTTTAACTTCAACTAGGCTAATGAGTTTCCCCCCAAAACTGACACGTCATGTCAAGTTTTAATAGCATCATTTCTTTTATGACAATTTAACTGTTTTGGGCATTTTTTTCTATGCAGATTGACGCGTTGCAAGAAGTGTTGGAGAAGCTGAGAAGCAAAGAGATGCCCTTAGAGAAAAAGCTTGGCTGGCTGCCTTCGGTATGTACACCAAATTATGCATTACAAATCAGCTTGATAAGGTTGCATTTTCCGGACAGGGAATTGGTTACTTTATCAACAAAATTCGTCTCTATTTTTGTAATATTCTCTGAATTTATTCTATATTTCTATAAATATGCTAAGATAGAAAACTTTTTGGAGATGTGATTTGTGGTTTCTTAGAGCAGACAAGACGAGGGTTTTTGCCTCATTTATAAGATTTTGTAACACGCTTTTGAAGTTGGAGCGTATTCGTACATTTCGGACTTTTTCTGACTACGACTTTGGAAATGATGTTCTTCTCGCCAGGTTTTACCAAGAAAATGAAGTCTACAACCTATATCCGCATTTTCATGAATTTATGTTGTTTTTTATCATTCCAGTGTGACGCAGGGGAGCCGTGCGCAGTGCGTAAAGGCGCGCGTATCGGCACGCTGTGCAGCTGTCCCCGGGGGACTTCCTGTAACTTTTATGTTCTCAAATGTTTGTGAAGGAAGAAGATAACAGAAATGCAAGAAAACACAGAGGAGAGTTCAGGGGAGTTGGAGTGACAAAAATAAAAACGCGATGTAATATGTGATTAATAAAATAACGTTTTTCTTTTATAAACTTGAACTGGAAAATGTTAGAATATAGGTTTTGAATAAATGTGAAGGTCTGTGTGCATATGTCTCTCTTTGTCAGTGTTTATGATGGTGGGATTGCGGCATCTTGTGACAGACTTTGAATGTAGTTTTTGCCATAAATCCTTGTTTTTCCTTATAAATTTGTTTGTGTTTTTGTTTGAAGGTCCTGTTATGGTGGAGATAGTAAAGCTATTCTAAACACATTTGTAAGATATGGATGTCAATAAATTAACTAAATTATATTCAAGTGTGTGTGTCTGTTACGTCACCTCACTGGCAGCCTATTAGCAGCTGGATTGTTGGTAATTTTCCATTAACATCACCTGTTATAATTTGCTTTAGATTAATATTACATCACTGAAACACTTAAGGGGCAACAATAAATAAAATAAAAATAAAAATATATTGATTCCTCTTGCCACGTGCCATCAATAATGCATCCTCTTCCTACACATTCACTAATGCACGGCTGCATTCCGGCACTCCAGCTGTCATCTCTCTGTAATAAAAGGCTCTGTCAGGCTTTTTCAATGACATCACATCCAACTGCAAGTTTCCAACATGGCGTCCAGCCGGGTGCTGGAGAGGGAGGTCCAGGAGGAGCCGAGGCGCGCTGCGACCGCAAACCCCGACTTCTGCCTCCACAAATACTCCCTGCTCATCATTATCGGACGGACCGCTCACCTCAGACATACGGGACACATCAGCGGGGAGATTGAACGAGGTACGTGTATTTCAGCCCGCCTCTTACAGCTACTGCATGTCGCTTTGCTTTCCTCTCATATTCGCACAAAAATGTAGATGCCTGCAAGTTCTCGTCGCCTAAATCATCCCCGAGGACGCTACTCTGACCCCATTGCAGTGTTTATGTAATTTTATCCACCCTACTGACCGAGGATGCGTCATCAGGCGGTACTCCACCATCAGCATCACCTCATCCCTCTGGGCACATTATAATTAAAAGCAGTGTGGAGCCGGTGGTTTGTCTTTCGCCGTATTAAATCGTTATGTAGGCTAAGGAGACGCTTTTGGGGAAATGTTGCAGGGCGGGTATTCAGTCAACACATAGCCACTTGTAAACGATGTGCCATAACCTTTGTGTGTTTATGCACGACAGTAACTGTGTAGGCAGTAGACACTGCATGGCATGCTAGAATAATTACAGTCTGTGTGAGTGCAGCTACAGATGTATATAAGGATGGTACATTTGAGTGCATACAATTTATGTAAAACAAAAACTGCATATAGGCTGTAAATAGATAAGGGAACAGAAACGGAAACACAAGGACAGATACAGAGAGATAGTTATCATTTTCATTAGGCCAATCAATATCTCACCACTGTCTGGTGAAAACCACATACTTCCAAAATGTCAGCTTTTGAGCTCAGAAAAACAACCCTGTTTTCAGCTGTGCATTTAATGTTGTTTTTTAAAAATTTATCTTAAGAAATCTAAGAAGTAAAATTCAACAAATTTGGAAACTTTCATGTGCCTGTTTATCTATATTATCATTTCTCACTGTCACGTTTTGTCTTCCTTATATGTTGTATCATACCCTCAATGGCCACTCTGCCATGAATTCTTCTTCTATGAAGCCTATGCATTTTCAGTTTTTGTTGTCAGAAAGGTGTTGATTCTTCATGTTTCTTATTATTGTTTATTTTGTAGTACATGTTTACTAAAATACAAAATACAGTACATTCACCCAACTCTCCCCTTTCCATTTTCCTTAAATAAAAACGTTTTTACACCTGTTTTTTAAAAAAACTCATAGATTCAGAGTATCTCACATGGTCTGGTAAACTGTTCCAAATTTCAGCCCCCACACACTGAAAATATTTAGAGCCAAAAGAACCACATCTATGAATTTTGGCTATGGCTAGTATGCTGGTCTCTTGTACACTAAAACACCAGTTAATACTCTGGACCATTTAGGAGTTTCTACACATGATTTGCTGCTAAAAACCAACGTTTAACCATTCTAATGATTCAAAATGTCCCGTGCTTGAATGGGTTATTTTAGTGTAATCAAAATTGTAACACATCATCTTATTTTTTTACAAATATGATTTGTATGAATGCACAACAGCCATTTTTTGCAAGTAAATAAATACCTTGTAAAATGAGTAATACCTACAATAATTAAATTTGCACATTACAACTTTCACACTTTTTTGTTTTGTGAATATTTGGACAATGTTGTTTATGACAGAGTAAAACAAATATTCGCCCCATGTGACCTACGACCATCTTTTAATGTCTCCAGGTATTCGGTCGTGGGACGTCGACTTGAAATCCTGTAACCTGAACCTCTATCTCCAAGAATTTCTCTCCCATCACACAGCGTCTTTCAAGGGTTCAGGTAGGTAACAGTGTGTTTATTTGACTCCTTGCCCGAACTCTTTGACCCTTTATAGCACAGAAAGCCCCGTCCCCATGGTAACCCGCCAGTTTGGTCGGTCTGGGGTCAACGAGGAAGGAAGGAAGGAAAGTGTAGGAGCAGACGGGCTATTGTTAAACATGGGTGGGCCCTTTGGACAGAAAACAATAGAGGCCTGCAACCAAGCTGTGCCACCTCTCCGTTACAGCCTTTTACTGTTCAGAGCCAAAGACAACCAGGGAAAATGGTAAAAAGGCAGACAAATATCAGAGTCAGACAGCCGTGTTTGTAGCTGAGCTGTGAAGTGAGGTGATGAACACAGACGAGAACAGACACATCTCTTTCTAGAGAGGACAACATGGCAGCCAGAGAGGTTGCCTGTATGTGGTAAATACTGCTGTAGTGAATTCTCTTGTAATGAAGTGTAGCGCTAACGTGTTATTTTGGATGTCAGATGTTGTACAAATAGAGGATTTTGACATTTTGTAAGAGATGGAAGGTGAGAGAAAGAGAAGAGAAGAAATAGACGTTTTGGGAAATACGCTTGTTCGCTTTCTTGCTGAGAGTTAGATGAGAAGATCGATACCTTTACCGTAGACCTGATTATGTAGCTGTAGCAAGCAGCTTGTTAGCTTAGCTTAGCATAAAGACTGGGAACTGGGGGAAACAGCTAGCCTCGCTCTGTCCTAAAGTAACAAAATCAGCTGACCAGCACCTCTGAAGCTCACTGATTAACACGTTGCATCTTGTTTGATTAATTTGTACAAAAACCAAAGTGTTGAAACAACAAGCTGTAGTTTCACAGGGGTCTTCGCTAGTTGCCTAGCAACTTCTTATAAAACCACAACTTGTCATTTTTACATTTAGTTTTTTGTACGAATTAGACAAATTCGTTATAATGTGTTAACTAGTGAGCTTTAGAGGCTGGAAGGCAGATTTTGTTTGGACAGAACCATCATATTTCCAGTCTTTATGCTAAGCTAAGCTAACCGGCTGCTGGCTCTAGCCTCATATTTAGCGTACAGACACGAGAGTGGTGTTGATCTTCTTACCCAAGTCTTGGCAAGAAAACAAATAAAATCTATTTCCCAAATTGTCTTGAAGTGCTGAATCACAAAGATACTTCACATTTGGATTTGTGCAATGTAATGCAGGGCAATAGCCAGTGATGAATGGCTGTCATTTTTATCTTTCCTTTTCTTTTTTTAGTTTCCAACTTGAATTACAGACAAAGAAACTTTTGTACTTATTTGGGTCATTATTTTCCAGTCGGCTGTGTCCGGCTCTGTGTCCTCCAACGTTGATCCAGTTCCCCTCAGACTGGATATTCACTGCAGACTGAGTTAACTTGGCATCTCATCCTCAGACAGTCCCTCTGACTCAGCTGTTCCACTGTTCTTCCTTCCTCTTTTTCGTTCAGGGGGTCAATCACCCGCCCGGTTATCCCAGATCACTTTCTCATGGACTTCTTTGAGTTCCCCTCCTATTAGCTTCTGGCCTCTCGCTCACTGCTCAGATCCGACGGCTTGTTCCCTAACTCCCTCAGCTCTGACTTTCCCCATCTCTTGTTTGCTTCCCCTTGGCTGTCTGCCTGTCCGTCCTTCTCTTTCTATTCTTTGTTTTTCTCTCTGCCTCTTCAGGGCACAAGTGTCTGCGCCACAGCACCAGAGTGTTGGACACTCAGGTGCTGATCAGTCCATCTCAGGAACAGGTTCGTTCAGAGGTGAGGGCATAAATCCTGGCTCCTTCAGAGATACACCAAGTTCTTGGAAGATAGTTGACCAAGCCAGGTCTTATAGTGATGCAGTGGTGCAAGTATTTTTAATGTTATATATGATATTATTATATTTTTTCAAAGTTAGAAATTAGAAATAGAAATGTTCATACAACAATTTGACAATATATGATTGCAGATGTCATACAAATATACTGAAGTCTTTTAATATGATCATAATGAGGGCAGCAGCAAATATTTTATTTTCATTATCGATTACTCTGACGATTGTTTACCTGATTAATAGTTTGTTTTGTCTAAAGAAATACAGAAAATGAAAAATGCTCATCACAATTTCCCAGAGCTCATGTCTTCAGGTGGCTTGTTTTGTCCGACCAACAGTCCAAACCCCAAATATATTCAATTTACAAAGATATAAAGCAGAGATATCAGTAAATAGTCACATTTAAGAAGCTGTTGTCACCAAATTGTTGGTATTTTGGCTTAAAAAGTGACTCCAATGGTAGTAATAAATGATCAAAACAGTTCTTAATTACTTTTATGAGGATTGAGCTCGAAAAGGTCATGAAGTATACTATGTGTTATTCTTTGATTTTTTTTCCCTCTCTCCCATTATTTTTTTATTTTTTTCTCTAATGCTGTTCTTGGCCAGGTGTTGGCTCTGCTGTCCAGGGAATCGGCCCATAAGCTGTTGCTTTTGGCCGGCCAGAGCGTGGAGGACAGCGGAGACCTGCTGTTTCACAGAGGACTGTTTTCACCACACCAGCTCAAACAAATACTGACAGAGCAGGTATGACAATGTCTCTCTCTCTGACTTTTATTTCTTCGCCAATAAATGTTCAGTTGTTACTTCAGCTGCTTACTGGGTGCATGTAATCTTTAACATATGTAAGTTTAGGCTTATTTTAGAGTTGAAACTAACAATTATGTTCACTATAGATTAATCTGCTGATTGTTTGGTCTTAATTAAATGGCAGAAAATGTGATTTTGAGAAATGCAGCTGTTCACAATAAAGAAGCTAGAACCAATGAATGTTTGGCAGTTTTGCTTGAAAAATTACTCGATTATCGACATTGTTCCCAATTTTTTGTCGATTGATGGACTAATTGATGAATTGTTTCAGCTCTAGCTTATTGTACTGCTAAACTCATTCGTCATTATCAGCTTCTGTTTCAAATGTAAACATAAATGTATCATTAAGATGGTACTTTAAAGTAGAGGCTGACCTATACTGGATTTTTGAGGCAGATACCGATTACCCATCAGATATTCTGTTTATTTAGTTTTTTAAAAAACACATAACATAATATCCTTAATAAGGATTCCTTAAGTTGGTTATTAAGTAATTTGGTTTTCAATTTTACAATTGAAAAATAAACTAAGCATTCATTTTTGTACTTCAGTTTCTTGTTCCTTTTCAGCCGATGTATATGTTGTTACAATATGTCTGTAATAAGATAATATTGGCCCGGCTAATTTATCAGTTGGCCTCTACTCTAAAGTACTGCAAAACATTAAAAAAAAAGAAAAATAATCTATTGGATGTATGCTGAGAAAATGCTCTGTCTTTAGTTCATAGATCAAGAAAGCTCTGCCTCCTCCTCCTCCTCCTCCAAATTCAGTCTGACCCTCAGCTGTCCCAACATCGGCCAGTGGAGGAAGACCCTCTTGGGAAACCAGCCTCTGCAGGGTCCTTTCACGCTGCACATCAATCCCCCAGAGGTGCTGCCTGCCATGGAGGCCCTGGGGGAATTCACCTCCCTCATCTCTGGTACCCTTTCCCCTCCATCTCCTTTTGACCTCCTGCCTCCTCCCACCACCGTGGGTTTTCTCAAGCTGTCCCGCCCCTGCTGCTACGTGTTCCCTGCTGGCCGCGGTGATTGTGCCTTTTTTGCCGTTAATGGGTTCACGGTGTTGGTGGACGGCGGCTCGGACTCTCAGGCCTGTTTCTGGAAGCTGGTCCGCCACCTCGACCGCGTTGATGCAGTTTTGTTGACGCACATTGGGACAGAGAACCTCCATGGGGTCAACACCTTCCTGGAGAGGAAGGTGGCTGAGTTGGAGCTGATCTCTGATATCAAAGGTAAGAAGTCAAGTCAGTTTTATTCATATAGCCCAAAATCACAAATTTGCCTCAGCATACATCACCCTCTATCTTTAGACCCTTGGTTCGGATAAGGAAAAACTCCCCCCAAAAAAACTTTAATGGGAAAAAAGGTAGAAACCTCAGGAAGAGCAGCAGAGGAAGATCTCTCTTCCAATGATGTGATGTTGCTGATCTTCCTGCAGGAAGAAAATATAATGAGGAAATGTTGTTAGGAGATTTCTCTGTAGTCCTCTTTACCTGTTTCATGTTCAAATTTCCTTTTCGTTTATGTGTTTCTCCGTGTCTTTATATTCTTTTGTCTGAACAGATGACTTGTCTAAGAGGCTCATCTCCCCAGAGCTTGGAGTTGTGTTCTTCAACGCCCCCAGCAGGCTGCAGTTGGACAAACAGCCTTGTGCGTAATGCATTCAAACCTACTGTAGTACATTACTGAATAAGATATGACTGAGCAGGGGAAATGAGCTAGAATCCCTGTTGTTAATCAAATACATGTATATTAACATATACATTGCAATATTTTGGAAGATACACGAGGTGTATCTTCTGTGTTGGCCTTCTCCAGAGTTAAAGGTGCCCTATGAGTTTTCTTTTAAACAAACACTGTAGTTACGTTTATGTTCAGTGTTTCTCACCAAAATGTATTCTGTGTATCCTTGAAACCTAACAAACAAGTTTGATGCATTTCCTCTCTAGTATTTTCAAAGCTGATTGTAAAATGTTCATTCTTGACCTTGGAAATAGTCATTTGGCTCCATTTACTAGCTTTTCCCAAAATTTTTAAAGACATCTCACAGCCTTCTTCAGTTGATGAGTTTGCTCAGTTGTCATGGAGATGATTTGCTAGGTAGCTATGCAGGAAAATGACTGCGACATTCGTAATCCAGCCTAAAATGCTCTGAGTGGCCGACTGTTTCTCTAACAGCCGTCAATGGGCAGAACATCAGACCTGTTTGAATCACTGAACAAATCAGAGATGTGGGCAGTGATTCAGAGGTCAGGATCCAGGCTAAATTACCACAACCTGCAGTGAAACAAGAACAAAGTGCATTATTTTATGTTTTGGTTCATATTTGTTTGTATTAGTTGATATGCGTTACTGCCCTCTGCATTTGGTAGGCTTGTGTATATGATTGTCTTTGTGCGTGTGCTAGTAGAGCACGAGATACAAAGAAAATGGCTACACATTCATTGAAATACTAGCTCAACTAGTGGTCAGTAAACTCAACAGGGTACCTTCACCTGGTTATTCCCTAGTCATGGGGTAATGACCAGGGATCCCAGCTGGATTTATAATGTGAGTGATTGCTATCAAGTAAAGTTATCATTCTTCTCATATCAGGTGTGGACAATGTACTGAAGAGCACACACCAGGCGGCCCTGACCCTACAGCTGTTAAAGAAGTTAGACATCCGACCACAGCCTTTGTTTCGACCGCAAGGGGTCCCCATTGAGCCGCTAACCTTGTTCCAGAAGATGGGAGTGGGCCAGTTGGATTTATACATCCTCAACCCCAGCAAAAACAGTCAGGAGTACCAGACATTCATGCAAAACTGGCCTGATGCAGTGTCATCAGCATCCAAATCCCAAACTCTCCCTCTCACCGCCCTGGCCTCAGTGTCTGCCCTGCTTGTGTGGCACCCAGCGTGTCCCCAGGAGAAGGTGGTCAGGGTGCTGTTCCCTGGCCTTACCCCACAGGCAAAGCTGCTGCAGGGGCTGGAGAAGCTGAAGGGGCTGTCTTTCCTCCAGAAACCCACGGTGACCACCGGGGACCTGGAGAGGCTGGGAGAGGACAGAAAGACCAAGAGGACAGAGAGCCAGGACAGTGGCAAGTCACAAGGGAAGGAGTCAACAGCCAAACATGGAAAAGAGCGAGGAGTTAAAGAAGAGGGGAAGGAGGTACTGATAAGGGAAAAAGGAAAGGTATTAAATGGAGTCACTACAAGAGATGCTGATAAAAGCAGAATCAAAGAGGCAGGTGTGAAGCAAAAGGCAGCATTGTCAGAGAAGAATACTTCAAAGAAAGGAGGAGGGAAGGATGGGAAAAAGGAGGAGAAGCCTGGCAATAAAGAGGAGAACGCTGTTATGAGGAACGATCAGGGGAAAAAGGACGTTTTCCCTTCCAAACCAAAGAATGAAAATAAAACTAAGCTCAAAAAGGAAGCAAAAAATGATTCTAAAACAGGGGTGAAGAAAACAAGAAAACCATCAGGAAAGGAGGCAAAGAATGGCAAGAAGGTACATGTAAACACTGAAGTGCCAAATAACAACTCAACAAAACCCGACGCTGGGACTGTGTTAGAAATCCAAGAGCCAGGGGGTCTTGATACAGAGCAGCAGAATCAAAAACCAGAGAAAGAGTCTGAAGAGAACCCCTGTGGCTCCAAAATGTCTACCCCCGAGGATATGACAGCAGATTTTCTCAGGCTCCGGGAGGAAACTGAAAGAGAAAAGGCGCAGGTGGAAACACCAGATAAAAGAAAGCAGAAAAGCAGTGAGTCAGGAAATGAAAAGAGCCTTGGAGGTCTGAGCAAAGAGTCAAGTAATGAAGCTACTGATTCACTAGGGGAAAAAGCAGCAGGTGCAGGGATAATGGGAGGAGAGAGTGGTAATAATGGAGCGCAAGATAAGGCTTGGATTGGAGAGAAAGGCCACGTAGACCTGCAGAAAGCGCTTGTAGACCAGCCTGGAAATGCTGCCAAATCAGCAAAGATTATAGGATTTCCTTCTCCCTTGAACAAGGCGCCAAAGAACGAGCGCACAGTCCAGCTAGACTTAACCCCAACTGAATACACTCTCCTGGACGGGGCTTTGAGAAACAGCCCTCCCTCGCGATCTTCTCCAGAGAACCAGGCCCATATCAGCCTTGACGAGGAGACCATAGAGCATGCCTCCCCTGATTCACGGCCCAACAGTGCAGGCCACACTCCTTACTGTCTGTCCCCAGATGATGTGTGGTGCAACAGGGCCACTCTCAGCAGGTTACAGGCCCAGATGGGTAACTTAGAGTCAACTGATGTCAACCAGCCAAATGGATCATCCAAGCAAAGTGAGGGGCAGCAATGCCAGTCCAAAGGCACTCCAGAAGGCCACGCAAACCCCAGAGAGAAGCAACTAAGTTTCCTTTCTTTGGGTACATTTAAAGATGGATCTTCAGACCACTCTCCCTCTGTCGCTACCACCACTACACACTCCATGCCAGCAGAGGTGAGCTCACCTCAGTCCACAGAAGTAGATGAATCACTATCCATGTCCTTAGAGCAGGGACCAACCCCTGTGAGCCACAGTGACAGTGTTCATAACTCCCACTCCAATGGAAGCCATTTTGTGGGGGTGTCTTTACCAATGAAGAAGCCCCCAAGATCTTTAGGGCAGGGATCAGAGATGGGGCGGCCTCCAGCTCCTAACACACTTCATTTTGAGACGTCAGCTCACGATGTCGATTTATGTCTGGTTTCCCCCTGTGAGTTCAAGCATTTCAAAGCGCCTGACTCCGGCTCAGGTGCGAGCGAGCCCTCCAGAGGAGCCTTCGCTCCACATCATCTCGGCAACAACAACAACAACCCCAAGGACACGTCGCCCAGCGAGTCAAACGCCCCCGTCTGCACGGAGGACTGCCCGTCCACCACAGCAGATGGAGCTCTGGATTCAGATGATAATGAGTCATACAGTGAGCCGTCTAACTCCCCTCGCACCAGTCAGGTTCTGCCCCAGGACCCTCTTCCAGCCCCTCTCAGGGACAGTCCGCCCCTGCCCCCACATCCTGACGCCTCCATGCCCGTTCCTCAGTCTGACTCTGATGCTCACGGGAAGAGAGCAAAAGCCACTGGCATGCGAGGGAAAAAAACACCAGCTGTGAGTTTGTCTTATTAGCATAGAAAAAAAGGTGCATGAGTTCATGTGTGTTTTTAGGCTACATTTTTTGGTTAATATGTTTTTATTGTTGCTGCAATCAAGCCTTTTGACACATGTAGTTTTAAGTATAGGTCAGGCCCGCAGGTATCTTTCCAGCTGTTTTTTTGCTAAAAACTTTAATTAAAAATGTAGAAAATGCAATTAGCTTCCAGTACAAAAAAACATAAAAGAAGAATAGAAAAGAAATGCGAGAAAATATTTCAAGGCACTCTCAATGTGAGATACAAACTTAAACCATTCTGTTATTATGCTGGCAACAAAGTAGTGCCTTAAATTTACATCCTAATATTTGCATTTCAGTACTTTTCTCCATCCAAAAATCACCTACAAGTAAGGAGATACTTTCTGAGCATTCATAAAAATCGTAAACGCTCAAAGTAGACATTTTGAGCACCTAGATGACTTTTTAATATGATGCATTTAATGAAATTTGAGTCACATATTTGTCAAGTTATTATGATTCTGAGGATAAAATTATTGTTTATTATTATGGCTGGAGTGAAATCTAACATTGAACCTTGTATACAATTTTGCTTCTGTGTTACCAGGTTATTGAGGCCTCCCCAAGATCAGGCTCAGGGAAAAGCAGGACAGGAGGCCAAAGTGGAGTCACAAAGGGGAACGTCTCTTCTACTCGTACGCCTTCCTCCAGCACCCGCTCAGCCCCAGCAAAATCCTCACCCAATTCAGGTATGAGTTTGTAAAATGTAAATGATTTAAAATACTGTAAATGTCTCTGATACTTTACCTTTTTGTATTTTGCAGTCTTAAGGATGTGCTGTGTCTTGGCTATGAGCAGTTTCATACAGCCGCAGTTTCTCCTCTCTCTCCTGTCACAGGCTCTAAGTCTCCCTCTGCTGGTGAAGTCAGTGTGTACGTGGACCTGGCCTATATTCCCTCTGGAGCCTCCTCTGCAACAGTCAGTGTGGACTTCTTCAGATGCGTTCGCTCCTCCTGTTACATCATCAGCGGCGACAGTCCAGAGAGAGAGGAGCTATTGAGGCACACGCTGGACGCACTACTGGACGGCAAGATATCCTGGCCTGACACCATGCAGGTAGAAACACACACATACATTTAGATTCTTCATTGAAACATATATTACATGATGTTGGTGATTGTCTTATATAGCAATGAGCCCTACCGAAGAAAGAAAATACTCTTTGTTTTATCTTGGTTTAAAAAAAGATAAAGCATTCAACAGCTCCCATTAGCTTTTGATAGCATAGCTACGGATAAGAGTCATGGGAGCTGTAGTTGTTGTATGTTAAACAAACTTATTTTTTTATTTATCTTGGTTAAAATGACAACGTGCTCAAATTTTTACAAAATCCCACTGTCATTATTTAGCTTTTCAGAAGCACAGATTAAAGAGACCCACTGTTGCAAAATACATTATGAACTGAAAGCTAGAGAAACAGAAGCTAACCAGAAAGAGCTATTGACTGAAATTATATTTGAGATGCCCTGATGTATCAGTGGTCCTCATAAAGATTATTTTTCATTCGCCTATCCCTTTCTCTGGATCTCCAGGTTACAGTGATCCCTACCTTTGAGTCGGTGCCGATGCAGGAGTGGTACCAGCAGACCCTGGACAGGCAGAGGGAGATGGGCATCACCGTGCTGGGATCCAACAGCACTGTCGCCATGCAGGACGAGACCTTTCCTGCCTGCAAGATAGAGTTTTGAGACAGACTTGAGGATGCAGCAATGGAGGATGGAGGGTGAATATGAGCTGAAGAATGGAAATGTGTGTGTGTGTGTGTGTGTGTGTGAGGGAAATAGAAAGTTAGAAATGCAGATTATGGGGAAATAAAGGCCCCTTTCTGCATGAACACAGCTGAACGGGTAATGACATGGGACGTTCACCCCGTCCCCTCCTGGTTAACCACTTTTTTGTGGGCTACATTTGCAGCAAAAGCTCTAATTTCTCTTTATCCACGGAGGTCACACATTCCTGTGGGGAGTATTGCATGATTTTTTCTGACCCATGACCCTGTGCAAAGCAGGAGAGGAGATCGCATTGGCTGCAAGAGAAGCATGTCGGGCTGCAAACATGTGGATCCACATGAAAGCTGATGTTGTAGATTAGTCAATATAGTGAGCATACATGGGGTTAAAGGCACTATGTGTAGGCTTGTTTTCTTTATACAGTCAGCACTGAAGTGTGATAGTAGTCTGTGCTATGTTTAAGGGCCCATTTTGCTGCTTTTACTGCATCATTTACCAGTCGCTGTTAAAGGAATTATAAGATTATTCAGCAAATCAAACTACTCCAGATGCTCCCAAATGGCAAGAGTGTGCAAACTTTTGTTCATGAAAGTATTGGTCGGATTGTATTTCTCTTATTTACTAAAATTATATTTGTCTGATTAGCACAGAAGGTGTCTATATCGTCAGGTGTGTGTTGTGAGCGCTGTAAGCACACACGAGGGGAGCTGTGTGTGTGTGTTGTAAATGCTTTAAAAAGTATTGTACCACTGGGGCTTCACTGTTGACCTCGAGATCTCTGCAGAGCAAACGGGCCAGATGTGACGTATCTGATGTTAGTGAGCGATAATCGCCCGCTGAATCTGAGATTACTGAATCTGAGTGTGCAAAGACAAATCTGTCTGCAGGGATTAGAGTACCAGATTAAATTGAACAGCATTACAGCAATCATTTTAGTAATTAATTGTAATCCATTACAAGTGCTTAAAATCATACTAATCAGGAATCAGACAGCAAATGCTTTTGTAGAAATAGATGTTGACTTATCTTACTCAAAAAACAAAAAAACCCATTAAAAGTGATGACATGTATTTTGGTTGTTGATATGATGCATATGATCATACAGTTAATTGTAGACAAATCTTTTGCACAGCATACAGTCATGGTGTAGTCACAGTGGGGTGGTAACGACAGCTTTCCAACTTGTGTTTTGTAAATACGAATAAATTAAAAATCATATTCTATTTATATTTGGAACAAAGTAATCCTGAAACTGAAAGTCATCAAATATCACGCTGCTGAGCTGCTGTAATTAAATCAAGTACAGTACACAGTAACGCTTTATTTTATGTGCCCATAATTTCTTCATAATTTCCTAGAACGTTTTCTGGAATTGAGTAAATAATTTAGTACTACTTATAGGGAAAACAAATGCAGTGTGCAACTCATTATTCTAATTAATTCCTAGCATAACAGAATACAATTTGACATATATACAGAGTCAATTTTCCAATAATAAATGACAAATGAATGAATATTTACTTTGGCTTAAATGGAGCAGTTCCTTCTTTCACTGTCAACGCAACTAACTAAATTAATTCCCCTGTAATTAGTACCAAATTACATAGATTTTTCCAAGACTTCCCAGGAAATTATGAGGAGATTTGTAACTTTGTAACATAGCAAAGTAATTGGTAATATGTAATTTAATGGATTATATTGTAATATATCTGTCTGTCCATCAAAAAAAAGTAATTTTGATTCAGTATCTCTAAATTATCTGAAAGATATTTTGTAATTATATTAACGCACTGTTAAACTGTTATCATGGATTTGTTCTTTCCTTGAGATATGTTTTATTTTGTGCAATCATCTTTCTTTTTTTATCACTTTCTCAAACAGTGTTTATGCACAGATGTTGTCCAGTCTAAATTCATTAAAATCCTAATGAACCCCAACCACCCCACCCCCCCAAAAACTAATCATGTCTGTCTTTTTTCTGCAAAAGGCTGCCAGATTAAATGATTTATTTGGATTGTAATCATGGGTAAGAGCTACTTGAACCCCACAGTAGCAAAGTGAATTGTAACTATGTGTATGTGTCCCGCATGTATCAAATACTGTATGTACTGTATGTTGTTTCATTCATGATATTCATGAAGACAGAGAGCAAAGCACTGTGGTGGGAGAGTGGAGGCAGGCAGAGATGGTGGGATGAACACTGAGAACCTTTCACTTTGTAATTGTCTGTAAGTACATACAGTAACAAAATGTGTGGGTTGTGGGGCCGTGAGTAATGTATGAATAAAGAATGTGCATCACCATTCAAAAGTGTCTGTTGGAAGCACAAATTCCTCAGCAGCGCTGCCTTGTGGACGTTGAATGAAGTTATGAATATGTTGCAGCTCAAAACAAGTTAACCCTCTCTGTATTTGCAGTAACATTTTCTCTAATATTTGCTGCTCAGGCTGAGCGCCGCTTCGGGATTCAGAGTTTCATCCAACAAAAGATATATACTGTTGCCTGTGGAAATGCTCTCTGCCATTACAGTGACTGTGGCCTTAATGGTTGAAAACATCTTGAAAACATGTCACATGTCTGACAGAGTTAGACTGGATTTAAATGCAGATCAAATAGAATCCAGATCTGAAATCAAATAAGGTCAAATTTACCGGTCAAACACATTTTTGACCTTTTTACACTTACACTAGCTATTAAACAAATTCTCATCTGTACAGTTCAAACTTTCCATCGACTAAAATTAAAATGATAAAAACTCAACCACTTCAGTTATGTATAATTTTGAGGTACTTGTACTTGAGTATTTATATTTTTTTTAACTTTATACTTCTACTCCACTACATTTATGTCACGGCTATAGTTACTATACTGTTTAGATCAATACTTATACACATACCTATACTTATACAACATATGATCAGTTTATAAAATATCCATCGTTATTATATTATTTGACTATCCAACAGTATAAATGGTTAAACTCAGTTCTACCTTGACAACATTAAAATGCTGCTTACATGTACACATCAATGCATCAGTAATAATATTCAAATAATATGTATATATATGATAAATATAACAATTTTGCATAATGAGTACATTTACTTTTGATACTTTTAAGTACATTTTGCTGCCAAAACGTATGTACTTTTACTAAGCAGGATTTTGAATGCAGGACTTTTACTTAATAATAATAATGTAATGGAGTATTTTTCCATTGTGGTATTGTTATTGTTACTTAACTGGATAATTTGATGACCAAAACAGGTTAACCGAGTTAGTAACGTAAACATAGCACATGAAAATATTAAAGTCTCATTAGGGTTACGAGTCTCATCTCCAGTTAACTTCAACTGTTGGGCATTTTATATTGAAAACTTCAAAACTCAACGTCTCAGATAAAACCTTGCTTCATAACAGAATCCTACTGCCCACGGTGATTTTTATAGACTATAGAAAAGGGCGGAAACACCCAGAGGGCTTGTCATGTTAACGCCAGAAAAACAGTTTCACTTATGTTTTGACCTCGACGGGGAAACACGCACCAACTGAGCCACAGCGGCCTGCTGCGTTTTACCACAACACTTCTTCTACTGCGGGTGAGTTTGATAACATTTAACTGCATCGACTGAATTCAGATTTAACATGTTTGTGTCGTATAGCCGTTTTAATTATCGATCGACTGTGTGTGATTCCCCCCCCCCCGGCCGATATGGAGTTACTTTCGCTTTCTATTGGATGCTTCTTCCAAACGTTTCCTGCATTGTTTTGTTTTTCAATCAGACCAAGGTCTGGGTTGTGGACCGTCTTTGCTGTAATGATGCGTGTAGCGTACAAACACCCAAAGAACCAGTGTCTTTCTCAGCTTTCTAAACATTTATTCATCGAGGAAAATGAAACTAACCCCTTCGATTATTTGAAGAGCTAGCTGAAGAAACACAGGAAGTTATGCTAAAGGAGGATATAGGCTACACTTGCCAAATTGATTTTTCACAACCTGGCAACCCAACATCTGTCATTATTAATGGTTTGCTGATCCATAAAGCATCTCTAAAGTAGAAAACCATTAGGTAGAATTTATAAACACTTTATAACCCTTAGAAAATAAAGCACATGTACTTTGTCACACCATGCCCTATGTTTGAACTTAATACATCCATCCAAGATTTATACTTCCAAGAAAGAAATCCTAATAGAAATATAATCCATACCACAATATCTAATCATAGTGCTGCATCCTCAGGTCTGTTTGGACAGTCTACCCTCCGCCATCATGTCTGAAGTGAAATCCAGCCTGTCTAAAAATCAGCAGAAGAAGCTGCTAACTCTCCTCGGTCACGTCAGACTCCACCTGCTCTACAAAGCCACCGTCCACGACTTCACTGCTGCTGCTTTCCACAGCCGCTGTGACAAACAGGGGCCCACTGTCATCGTCGCCTACAACGCTGCTGGGTTCGTCTTCGGGGCTTACACGTCTAAAGACTACACCCAGAGCGGGCAGGGGGTCAACGACGAGGAGGCCTTCCTCTACAGCATCAGTGCAGAGGAAAACAAACCACTGAGGGTGGCAGGTATCAGCGGACAGTGCGCTTTCACTGATGGAGGCACCGGTCCGAATTACGGCGCTCTGGTGTTCCTGCATGAGGACAAACCCCAGTTCCAGTCCAACCCAGGAACAAGCTTCAACTTTCAGGCTGCAGCGATGTACGGAGCAGACCTGACACTGACTGAGTTTGAAGTGTATCGAGTTGAAGGTGTGTGACGATAAGCACGTCCTCTTATCAAATATAGATTGCTTATTTTATCCACATACTTTCAGACAATCGTTAAAGTACATAGTTGGTCTTTTTTTTTTTACACTAAAATAGCTTATAACGTGATTAAAATATGCAAGTAAATTGACTAAGAATGACATTGTTAGAATAATATAAGCCATCATGTTACAGTGACTTTATTTTCCACATGCAGCCTTGGGAGATCTCCTGGCCAAACCCTGGAGGAACATCCAGTGGAGTGTTGAGTATGTAGAAATCTTTGGCAACTTCTTCCACGATGACTGAACTCATTTAAAAGTTGTGGCGAAAGTATTTGAGTATCCAGATGAAAACAAAGCACAAAGTGTCTAAAACCTAAATTCAATGCTCTAATTTGTGATTGCCTGAAATTCATCAATTGTTACTTCTTATTTCTCGAAGGTGACTCCATTTGTCAACCATGTTAACTTTAAAAAGTTTAGTATTATCAATCTGAGATTGTCACCTATTTTAATTTTGACTTTAAAGAGCAACTTCACAGAGAGCAAGTCTTGTTTTTGTTGCCTTCCAGTGGTTTAACTCCTCTCCTTGCTGCAGTGATGTAGAAGTGTACTCCAGGGTGTGTAGGTACACTGTGACATCACTATTGGGTGTGGTTACGGATGCAACAGACTTTCAGACTCTCTACATTAAGCTAATCCTCTGCAGCTAACGCGCATTAGACCTGTAAATGTTTGTGTCGTTTCTGTTCACCTCCAGGAGAAAGCAGCATTTGATGAAGGCCATTCAGAGCTACAAGCCTGACATTAAAACAGTTCATCAAGCCCGGGTGTTGTTGGTGGGACCCGTCGGGGCCGGCAAGTCCAGCTTCTTCAACTCCATCAACTCAGTGTTTAGAGGCAACATGACATCCCAGGCCATCGCTGGTACAGCAGACAAGAGCGTGACCACTCAGGTACTGGCACAAGTTTGACTCTTGTCAAACGTGATACTCTGATATGTTGAAGGCTAAAATTTGCCCTTTTTGGTTGCTACAGCCAAATAATAAAAGTCATAATTGCAACCAGGGTTAGCAGCAGCAAAACAGCAGAGAGAAACATGGAAAAAAAAAAAACCAACTGCTGCAACATTTCCATTCCTTGACTGCTTGTAATATGAATATAAAACTGTCCACATGCTCTGATTGTACAGTTTGTCCCATTAAATTACATTTTATGTCTCATCTGTAGTTCCGCACCTACACCATCAAGGCAGGGAAAGGCGGTGGAGCTGTTCCTCTGATCCTGTGTGACACAATGGGGCTGGAGGAAAAGGCTGATGCTGGCTTGGACATCGAGGACTTAGTCAACATCTTCAAGGGTCACATAAAGGACCGCTACCAGGTCTCCTGTTTAACTACCTACCTAATTACCTGCATCTTCATGTAACTGAATTAATGGCAAGAATGTAGGATATACGCGCATGCTTTATTGAGTGATTCATAACAAATGAATCTGCCTCTTGCTTTATTTGTTCCTCAGTTCAGTCCCTCCACTCCTCTCCTGGCGGACGCTCCCGGCTATAGGCAGAAAGTGACTCTGAACGACATGATTCACTGTGTGGTTTATGTGGTCGACACCTGCAAGGTCTCCCTCCTCTCCCAAAAGATGCTGGACAAGTTTGCTGCCATCCGGAGAAAGACCAACCAGCTGGGTTAGCAGTATAATAATGTTATTTTCAGAAATGTTATATATATGAATTGTAATATATTAGACATTTCTAATTTGTGACACCAACTGACACCAGCACACATTAGTTTTCTTTGTGTGCATCAAATATTTTTGCCTTTTTTTCATGCTGAATTATATTTCTTTTGCTGCTGTAATGACTTTATTTCCTCTTAGGGGTCCGTAAGCTTTCACTTTATCTTCTCCCCCTCTATTTCTGGTCTTTTCTATTTTCTTCTAATCTCTCTCCACTTCTGATCCCTTATAGGACTCCCTCAGATTCTGCTGATGACTAAAGTAGATGAGGCCTGTCCGCTGGTGGCAGAAGACCTAAAGAATGTTTATCGCAGTGTTTACATCCAGAAGAAGGTAATTTTTTGTTTTACAGCCACATACTAATGACCTCCACAAGACCACCATGTTAAGATGCTCAAGAAGTCAAGAATCTTGGGAACAATGATGCTGTAATCACTGAGGTGGTATTGATAACTTCATCCATGTACACTTCTTTTGCTGTCTTTCAGGCCCGGGAGTTGAGTGAGTCTCTGGGCATCCCCTTGACATGTGTGCTGCCGGTGAAGAACTACAGCGAGGAGCTGGACCTGGACCAGGACGCTGACATACTGCTGTTGACTGCCGTGCAGCAGATGCTGAACTACGCAGACAGCTTCTTTGAGAACCAGGTTATTGAGGACCAAGAGCTGAATGATCAGCTGGAGCTCTACAGATCCAATGATATGATCCGCCCAGATTTATCAGAACAAACTAAACATCCCAGCCAATTCCCACACCATATTAATTCAAACTAATGAGTCAGTTGATCAAATATATTAAATGAAATGCATGGTTGTTTAAAAGTTGATAAAGATGGAGTAAAGATCATGTGACGTGATGAAAAGCTCCGCACGTGCTAATGACGTTGTTTTGTCAACTGGCTTTTCCAGGATCAAGATTGAACTGTGAAACTCAACTTTTAAGCCAAATTCAACATGTACAATTCCATGACAACTGGGCAAACTCCATCTGCTGATGAAGATCATGTGATTTGATCAAAAGCTCTAGAACAACTACCAAATGAACCTTGAAATGAGATTGCTTTGTCAACTTTGAGTTTCAGATGACTTGACAGATGACGCAGACTGAATGTGTTCATACTGTAATTGTGATTGATTGACTCCTAAAAACCATGTCAGTTGTGTTTTCAGTCACTATGAAGGTGACACGTGATCGCTGTTTTCATTTTAATTCACTTTTAAAGCACTTTCTTGGGTTTTCTGACACAAATGCATACGCTTTTATATCCAGTATTGAGAGATTGTTGTCATTGTTTTGCTCTTGTTTTCATTATGTTATTATGTTTTCATTATTATACAAAATGAAAGTAGATAGAAAATAAAGGCCTTTGTTTGCGTGAACGTCTTGCTCGACCATGTGGCTGTTTTCTATGTATGACTTCAAACTCCTATCACTTTCAGTTTTACAGTAGTGGGAAGGTTATTCAGACTTTTCTTTCCCTCAGTCAGCCACCAGATGGCAGTCATAATTTCATAATCACGAGTTCAGTTATGGAAACTTGGGATGTTATGAAAAGATGAGGAGCTCATGTTGCACAACTGCGTGTTGTACAACATATTGAAGAGGTTGATTTTTAATTAGTTGATTTGATTGATCATATCTTTTTATGCACTGTAATGTCACATAGATCACCAAGTCATGATGACAAAGCGAATGTACTTCCATGTTGTGTAAAATCATCACTCAATGTAACCACACAAACAAACCACCAGTCCACATGACAAAGAGGGACGTTGGATTTCTTTGGAGCCAATTGCAAAACTCGGTGCCGCCCTCCTCTCAGCTCCGGTATAAAGAGTGTTTGGCAAACGTTGCCAACAACAAACGCTCCTGCACAGCCTGAACGCGCTGAGGGAAACATTCAAACCACCGGACTACAAGCTACTACACGCGTTTCTCACTGGGATTAATTTTTAATTTTGCAAACATGATTCCAGAAGAAAGCTTTGGGTCCATCGAGAACAGGTGAGATTTCTTGCTCGGGTTTTCTGCACTTTGCCTGGTTTAGCGGTCGTTTTATGGCTGTCTGAGCCATGTGGATGGAAATCATGTGCTGGACAGGAATGCATTTCGTCCTTTGACCTTTGCATTGCCCGATCTGCTGAAGGTGATGAAGTAAAATCACAGTTTGTGACCTTTGGATTTCCGACTTTTTCCGGCTGGAGTGCAGACAGCACCAAATACTTTATATCTCGGTGCCAGAACTGCTACCATCTTTTCGTTTGACAGCATATAAGTTGATGCATAAATCATTTTGAAGTTTTGAAAGTCATATCTTCATTACTCCTCGTTATTTTAGCACTTGCTAGAGCAATACTGTGCATGCATGTTGCACAGCCTGCAGGGAGGCTGCATGTGGACCATAAAATATATATTTAAATTAGTCTTAAAATCAAAGTCATCCACATGCAACATAGCTGCTGAAACGGATGTGACTGGAGGATATATTAATAACTCCTGATAGCTTTTTATCTGACATTTCTTGGACTTTCTCATTATTTAGACGTATTTTAACATTCAATTAAATTGATTAGTACAATAATGGACCCATTTATTAAAGAACTTCAGCAGGTGTATGACATGACCAGTGTTTTTTAAATTATTTTTTTATTTCAGAATACAAAAGGTTAATTGTTCTGTCTTTCCCTCCTCAGGATGCAGTCTGTGGGTCTGGCTCTGGAGGAGCTGCTGGTGACGGCTCAGAAACAAGACTGCCTGACCGTTGGCATCTATGAATCAGCTAAACTTCTTAATGTGTGAGTTGAAACTACTAAGTTTGGCTTCACAATGCCTATAATGTTTAGAACACTCAAGTATATGCTTCTCTTACATTTCAGAGAATAACTTTGCCCAACCTAACCATCTCAGACATGTGAGTGCAAATGTCTGTAAAACTCTTTTTTTTCCCCCTCTTTCCTCCTCAGAGACCCAGACAGTGTGGTCCTGTGCGTTCTGGCAGCTGACGATGCAGACGACGTGGCGCTGCAGATCCACTTTACCCTGCTACAGTCCTTCTGCTGCGACAGCGGCCTTACCATCCTGCGAGTCTCAGGGGTTCAGCGGCTCCAGCAGCTCCTGGGTGCTGTGGATGCCAACAGAAACCAGGAAGAGCACAGAGACCTCCACTGCATGCTGGTTACGGTGTGTTGACTCAACACAACAGCCCTCTCTTACGTAACTGAAAGGCCAAAGTGGAAATGTATTACTACAGATTATTTTCCTGCAATAGCTAAAATGTTGCTTCATACTTTTGGCAGTATGTGAGTGAACTTTTTATTGTACTTGCTGGAACTATGTGTCTTTTTTCGCTATTTCCTTGTGATTTCGTTTTGATACTGTGAATTACAAAAGCTTTCTGCAGACCAGATTCACCTTAGAGCCTGAACATGAATTTGATTTTGCGTTTGTTTCCCGTTCAGAACCCCCAGGCCAACCACTGCAGACTACAAGAGGTGGGGACCTACTGCCAGGAGAGCCGACGCCTTAACCAGTGGGTGCCTGAACTGGTCCTGCAGGAACGCTGAAGGGTCTGGAACCCACATACACCAACAAACACAGGAGCTTTCTGGGTTCAGATACTGATGAACTGAAGGATCCGTTGTTGCTCATGCAGGGATGGCCTGGGGTGAACTGGGACGTGCTATCCTGACTGATGACAAGCAGGAACCAAGGAGTCTCCTTCAGTGATTACTGAAACAGAGTGGAGACTAGTTTACAAAATCTGTTTTGTGCAAAAGATACAGACAGAAAAGCAGATTCCCAACCAGGCCACATTGTTTTTACATTGTCAGTTAAACTAGATCTAAGCCTCCATTTTGTGCTCCTGTTTGTCACACCCCATAAACATTGTAAGTAGCCAATCAATAAGTGGAGTAGTGGCATTGACGAAAACATGTCCACACCCCAACTTGTACCTGGAAGACCTGTGTTTCTATGGACTGGACAGGAATGTTGTAATGAAACTATGCCCAACATTCCTGTGTATTCTGACTTGGGAGAGTCCTTGGAAAGAAGGTGTGTGTGTAGTATGCATGTACAATACTTGGGTCTTTCTTTAGAAAAGACTGGGCGTGCAGCGTGTGCGTTCTTGAAATGAGCAGCTGAACCTGTGGAGGACTCGTCACCATGGAAACTGAAATGGAAATGATGTTTGAGTTAAAGTCACACAGGATATATTGGCCAAAGAAAATTGCAAAAGGGGCACAGAACATGATGTTTTTGGTCAAAAGAGGATGCAGAATGGGCAGTATCATGAACTGAACATAAGAAAACACAGTCAATATCTTTGTGCCTTCAGGAGTGCTGCTTTTTTGATGAAATGCTGTTAAACTAAACGGTGCTACAGCAGTAATTTATTGATTGTATCAGTTGTCTGTGTAGCTATTTATGGTCTAAGTTTGTGCTCTGTCAATAAATTAGTGTATTCATAATTGATTTACTGCTTTATCAAGACATGCATGCTCAATTTTCAAAACAAAAGCCATGTATGCGTCATGAAACTGGAACAAGAGCTGAGTCATGCAACTGCAGTTTACATTTGGGTTGAAGTAATGGAAAAAAAAACATGCGCACTTGGGGCAAAGTCTTTGTCAGTGACAGGGCCTTTCAAATTGTCTGGCAAGCTTTCTTGTTGTAGTAAACATCAGTCAGTCAGAGAGAGAAACTGGGGTGGAAACAGAAACTCGTGTTTGGAACAAACAGGCAAAACAAGCTGATGCAGACCTACTGTCCCTACAAGTGAAGAAGCAGGGGTTGGGTTGTGGGGGGGATCTGCAGGAAAGATGCATTTAACTTCTCCCAAGCTTTTTGCATTCTAGTTTTACGTCACACAATGCAGTTAAACCTGCAGATGCATGTTCCAGAGCCAAAGCATGTGCAAATTAGTCTTGATGTAACCCCACCCATGGCATGGCATCTCCACATGATCAGGTAGCAACACAGTACAAGTGGTTTATCCTCCCCTCTGCCCTCCTTTCAGTCTGTTATGCTTCCCGCTCCACCCTCCGCTCTCACATGTCTGTACACAACTGGGACTGCAGCACAGAGGAGAGGGAACATTCAGGCACATGGACCTCCCATTTGTTTACTATCAGCTGGACAGGGGAGTGACTGGTGAGGGGACTGCCTTCTGATTGGCTGTGGTTCATCCACCCTAAATATGATTGGCTTTGATTTGTAGAGGGGTTAGGTGGGGCTATGGTTTGAAACTCGGAAGAGACTCGTGACTGTTGAAGCAGTACTTCAAAGGGCACAGAGACGGCTTGAGACAGAGGCCTTGTAACAATGACATTCCTGTCAAATGACCCAAATGGGAGGCTTTACCTAATTTTTCATCTTTGTACTGCACACAATGTACCCATTAGGCCATGGAGCATGCGTGTCCAATGAAAAAGCCAGACCCACCTACTCAGACAACACAAAAATGAAAATAAAAACAGAAAATAAATTCAATAAACTGCAGCTAATAATTAACAACAGTTAAGAGTCTACAGACATGCTGGCAGGCGGCTCTGTGAGAGTATACTTACGCCGTGTTCATGCCATGTAATTGTAATTAGGAGTTTCCAAGTTGTAAATAGCATTCACATCAATTTTGTAATTACGACTGGGAAACCAAAGTATGGATGCCTCACATCAGCCAATGGCCGTTGTTCAGTGTAATTAAACCCAAATTTAATGTCGATGGTGTTATTTTGTCAGTGCACAGTATTTTACCCCTCACATGGCCAATGCTAAAATGCTGATGTTTAGTCGGTATAATATTTACCATATTCACCATCTTAGGTTAGCATGTTAGCATGCTAACAATTGCTAATTAGCAGTAAACAAAAAGCACAGCTGAGGCTGATGGGAATGTCATTAGTTTTACAGGCATTTGGTCATAAACCAAAGTATTGGACAAATACAGGGGGTCACCAAAGTCATTAGGATTCATCTTCTGGGAACTTTGAATGTCTGTTTTTCATTTGCATTGCATCCAATATTTGTTTAGATATTTAAGTCTGGACCAAAGTGGTGGACCAACAGACACTCATCCATCCATAGAGCCATACTGCCAGCATGGCTAAAAATAAAAGTAAAAATTACACAAGAGCACGTGTTATTATATCATCTTTTTATTAATGTTATCTACTTCTTCAATATCATCTTTTTAACAGCAATATCCACAAAATATTAACAGTGTGCAAGAAAACATGAGTTATGGCACATCAGAGAACAGTTACAAAAAATAGATATATTTTCTTCATAATCAATCAAGGCAAAAAGATACATGTACTGTATGCATACACAGGAGATCAGAACACAAAAGATGAGTCTCGGGAAGGGCTCAGAGCCGATTCAGTGATGTTTGATTTCCACCAGTGAGGAGCCTCAACTCTCCCCACCTGACCAGAAATGAATTTCACCGCGGGCTCGCTTTGTATCACAACACCAGTGGATTTCCATCTCGAGCACGTGTTCTACTTTAACACTGTTCATTCTGTTGATCTGATAATCCCAAGACCAGCATTAACACAATATACGCCACTATAAGGCAAATTAACAACCAACCAATCAGACAAACTGTCAGCCAAACCAGCGATTCAGGCTGGCTGTCTCTGATTGTAAGCCCAACCAGCTATGGAATGATTGAAAAAAAAAAACAATAACGATAAAAAATAGCATCTCCAGGACAACATCAGTGTGTGTATGTGTGTGTGCTGATATGTATGCATGCCTATTTTATGTATTTTGTGAATCTTTTGCAGTTGTAATCCTCTTTGACTTTAGCAGCACCTCATAAAGAAATTACAAGGAACTGCCTTTCCTTTTCCTAAACACTAACAATGAATCAGTTTTTAACTCAGTCTTACAAGAGATCAGATTCCCGGAAAAGTAAACTTATCCCAGATCAGTAATTCTGAGTAACTTCCTACCTGTCACTGCAGTTTGCACTCAGGTTTCTGTTTGTATAGTTATTATATTTCCTCAGCTGGTTCCTCAGGTCTAAGCATCTCTTCAATTATCTCTACAGATTAGATAATGGTTAATTTAAAGGAATATTTTGACATTTTGGGAAATACTCTTTAATGGACTAATTGCTGAGAGTTTGTTGAGGAGATCAATACCACTTTCACGTCTGTTTGCTAAATACAAAGCTACAACCAGAAGTTGGTTAGCTTAGCATAGCATAAAGACTAGAAACGGGTAGAAACAGCTTGCCTAGCTCTGTATAAAGAGCCGAGGGGAAACGGGAACTTCTGGGTTCTTCTGGGAAAACCTCATTCAAAATCTCATTGACATTTGTAACAACTCTAATCACTAAAAATCCAGCCTTTCTCAACATGTCGTGTGGCTCGATACGCCATAGACGTTCGCAGGTTAAACGTCACGACAAGTCCATGAGCGAGTCGAGGGGCTGGTGCAACGATGTCATGGTGCCTGCGCTGGTTGCCTAGCAACTTCATGATGATGAGAAAGACTCCAATGAGATATGACTTGTTAATTGGTGAGCTTTAGAGGAGCTGGTAGGAGGATTTTATTTGGACAGAGTCGGGCTAGCTGTTTCCCCCTGTTATCAGTCTTTTGGCTAAGCTAAGCTAATTAGCTGCTGGCTTTAGCTTCATGCTGAGCTACAGACAGATATGAGAGTGGTATCGATCCTCTCATCTAACTCTCTGCAAAAAGCTAATAAGCGTATTTCCCAAAATGCCAAACTATTCCTTTAGGTCTCTAAGGCTTAAACGAGTGGTGAAAATAAACTGCAGCTAATATGATGTAGCTGAGTCAGGCACAGATAGAGCTGAACAGAAAAAGAAATTCTCTCAAAAAGTGAATTTGACAGCTTTGTGACTATTGTTGGGGTTATTATTTGTCATCACATGAAAAATAGCTTCCCACACTTCAACTGAACAGTTTTAGCTCGTGACATAATCCTTTTTTGAACTTCTCCAGAATGTGCACACTAACCTCTGACTGATAAAAAGAGTGACAGAGTGGAGGCCATACATGCTGTCACATGACCTCTCCTCCGGTCAGACTCACCCTGACCTGGAATTGCGGGGCCGCAGTACTGTAACATTACTATGTGACACTCTGTGCAGCACTGGAGGCACTGTGTGTCCTTACACACTGTGTCCCTCCCGCAAACACACACACACACACACACACGTGCACCTCTGTTTTCTCTTCTCCACCTACTGCTCTGCCAAGTCACCCATTTTAGCCACCAAACACTAGCACCCGACACCCCCACACACACGCACACTGCTCTCTCTGTTTGGAACAAAGGCAAATGAAAGATGAAGGAACCATCGCCTACAGTGAACAGGCAGGAATGTTAATTAGAAATTTAAGTTGCATTTGTTTTTGTTAAAGAAATTGCTTTCACATTTGAGGAAATATGCTTATTCGCTGTCTTGCCGAGAGTTCGATGAGAAGATCGATATCACTCTCATGTCTGTACGGTAAATATGGAGCTAAAGCCAGCAGCCGCTTAGCTTAGCTTAGCATAAAGACTGGAAACAAGGGGAAACAGCTAGCCTGGCTCTGTCCAAAGGTAGTAAAATCAGCCTATCAACACTTCTAAAGCTCAACTCTCTGTACAGATTAAACAAATGAGATCTAACATGTTAATTGGTGAGCTTTACAGGTGCTGGTAGGTTGGTTTTGATACCTTTGGACAGAGCCAGGCTAGCTGTTTCCCCTTGTTTCCAGTCTTTAAGCTAAGCTAAACTAATCAGCTGCTGGTTTTAGTTTCATGTTGAACGGACACATATGAGAGTGGTATTGATCTTTCCATTTAACTCTCGGCAAGTACTTCCCAAAATGTTAAACTATTCCTTTAAAGACAAGTTCACAAATTGGCCAAGGTGGCTTAATTTCAAGATATTTTCATTCTATCACAAAAGCTTTACATTTTGTATTAAAGAAAATACCATTTATTTTTTTCAATGTGGGTATTTTTGCAAGTTGTCCCCAGCGGACTGTCTGCTTTTCAAACTGTGTGCACATTCTCACGCACACGAGCAGTTGTGGACCCATCAGCACACAAACAACTGCTCACCTCTCACCACCTCCAAAAAAACTCCAGACTCCCAAGAGTCAGTGTAGCAGGTGGCTCATGTTGACCTAGTGATTAGAGAACAGAGAAGCAGCGGGTTCAACTCCCCTGACAATCCATCAGCAGCCGTAAGTCCTGTCCATGTGACTCCACCCTGCTCTGTCACTGTGTGCTACCCCTGACAAAAGCCTCGGCTAAATGCTCGAATGTAAATATGATGGCACAAAGCTCCCTTCTTTCAGCAATTAACCATCAAAAGCAGCTCTCAATGCCCAGCCTTAACGTCCCTTTAGCCTTTGACCTCTGACGATCAAACCTAAAAAAACAACTGCAAGAGACAGTGTGTGTTATGTGTGTGTTGTCCCAGTTGCCCACCAAAACCAGCACTTGAGAAAAACCTGTGGGCTGCTCCGGTGTTAAAGGATAGATCAGGAGGCTGGATTTTGCCACTGCAATGAGGTCCGATGTTAATTCGTCCTCTTAACAGGGTATGATCCCAAACCTAACAGGGCTTTTTATCTTTCTACATTATTTTAATATATCCTCATCAGGTGTTTGTATCTGTGGTCAAAACCATCCTCTGCTATCGCAAACCTCCAAAACCTGAATGAATGAAAAATGAATGAAATAAAATAAAATAAATGAAGACAGACATGATCCTGACTGACATAACAGAATAAGTAGTACTAAAAAAATCCAACATCCACAGAGGGGGATTCTGTGTTTAGATTTTGTATCTTACAAACACTGTACAGGGTAATACTGAACTGACCAGGTTCCATGGACTCCATAGAAAGAAGAAACTCAAAAATAAACCCAAAACAGCTACTCTTCAACTTATCACTTCTGCACATGTCTGAAAGAAAGTTTATACACTTAGTTTGTTTCTCTTGACTTCATTTTTTTTTCACTTTATCTTCAGTTTTTACAATCAAGTTTGGTTTGTCAGAGAGGAGGAGCATCGTGGAGGAGAGGAGGAAACTGGCTCTTACTGACCCACTCCTTGGCCAGTTTGAGCTCACGCTGAAGCAAGCTCTTCTACTGGGGAGACTGGAAACTTTAAAGACTGGTAAAGCCAGGTAATACTTACTCTAATCTGATTTAAATCCAAAATTATTATGCATTAAAACAAGACGTATCCCCCTTGTCTACTGTAGAGGCAAACAAAACAAACACCTCCATCTATCCGATGCAATAAATCTCTTCTTTTCCTTCCATTAACCTTTTAAAAACTGCCAATTGAAAGAATCAAACATAAGCAGAGAAAGTAGGAAAGGGAAAGCTTAATTTTTTACTTTTTGGGACAGCTTCACTTTTACTTTTGAAGTTTGGGTTTTCTCCTCCAGCCTCACAGTCCTTGCAGACTGATTCTCGGGTGTGGTCGTTCTGAGACCTTGCCCTCTCTCAGGGTAAAGCACAGGGAGGCTTGATGTACAGTAGAAACTTTTGTTTAAGATCCTAGCAGGTATCTGGTTAGGTATTACCCCTGGCTTACAACCAGATTTCCTGTCATTTCATTAGCAGTTAATGTCAGACAGGAAGGGAAACCGGATCAGCCAGCGGCAACACCTATGTCAAAGCAAAACAATAAAAAGAAAAAAAAAGTACAGTATTATCTTATCTGTTAAGTAATGTTTCAACAAAATATCAAAACATACATTGAGTTCACAAACAAGTATTTCTTAAGAAAAATGCAGTAAACGTCCAGGGTTAATAGCTTGAGTTCTGTGTAGAGCAGTTCACTATGTTCCCCTCATAGGTGCAGATCTGAGGTCAGCTTAGACATCAATTTCAACCAACAGCAGCCGTACTGAACTGCAGTGGAATCGGTGACAGCAGATCAGCATCTAGAGACGACTTTCTGTACAGGTTGGCACAGCTGGAGGTTTGGCCAAAGGCTGCAGACGGCCATAGTGAGGCCACAGGCAGAGAAGGTCTGTTGAAACAGGTTTGTTTGGGAACATGCTAGCCCGACAAAGGCAAAGGCTTCAGCCACTCGCTCCAAAATAGCCCGCCATGATTTAGCTCAGGCAGGCTCGAGGGCAAAGCTCTCATACCTTTTCAATTACCTCCAAAAAAAAAAAAAAAAGCATTTATTGAGCTTTTAATGGCAGGTCGTGTTTGGCATGGTTGGCAGGAGCGCCTACCATCCATTTCTGTTGCCCACATGCATCCTCCCACTCCTTGCCCAAGGGGCACTGCTGTCCATCCCTTACCCAACCCCTTTTTTCATGACAAAAGAAGGGGGAAAAAATCCTGGTTTCCTACCGATCATTAATGTCCAAATCCCTTTTCAAGTTAAGCTGACACTTGTAGTTAATTTACCAGCATATATGAATATTACCAAAGCACCTTGGATCATACTCAGTGATATTCTGACCTCAGCCACTGTGAGCACAAGATACCTGCCCCCAAGCTGTGGCTCCGGGGTATGGCGCTTTTCCAGAGTGGCTATTTTGGGAATGCGTGTGTCTCAGTGAGCGTGTGTGTGTGTGTGTGTGTGTGTGTGTGTGTGTATGTGTGTGTGTGTGTGCTAGATGGGCTGCTTGAAGTGTGTGTTTGCATGTGTGTGTCTGGGGATCAATTTAAGTACTGAATGTGTATGTGTGAGTGTGTGTCTGTATGTGCATGGGTGTATGTGAATGTGTGTGTGTGTGTGTGTGTGTGTGTGTGTGTGTGTGTGTGTGTGCGTGGCAACAGGAGGGGTGTAGCGCGGCTATAGGATTATGCAGGGTTTCTTGTCCTTGAAAGGGTTTTCGGAAGTGGGAACCCCAACCAGCAGAGGGTCGCTACGAGCGTGCTGCTCACAGTAACTCATCAGGTCTGCTGCTGCTTTAGACACCTGACAGGAGAGAGGAAGGGGTGAGGGAAGGCCAAGAGGTGGAGAGAGAAAAGAAGGTGAGGGAGGACAGAAATTGGACAAGTAGGGTGACAGGAAAAGAGGATGGTGGACAGGAAGCAACAGGAGGAACAAGAGGAAAAAGGAAGAGAAAGGTATAAGGAGAGAACGGTCAGATGTGGATCAATAGTCACACTCACACATACACAAACATGGCAGTAAACTATCGTCCTACCTTAATTCGTTCAATCCCTGCCTCAATCCTCAGCTGTTCCACCAGTTTTCTGGCCTGGGCGATATTATTAGTGGTAGACATACTGATCCATCAGACTACACCAACACAGGAGAAAACTGAATGAGAGAGAGAGAGTAAAAAATGTTTACTATGCAGAGAATGATGGATGGTTTCATCAAATATGCTGGCACGCCTTAGGTGGATACGCAGGGAGAGGGAGGGTTAGGTGACTCCTGGCTACTGAAAACTGACTTAGGAACATAGTTTTGCATGTACAGACTGACATGCTTTCAATATGTTTTGATTTGTGTCTCGTGTGTAACCAGGACAAGATTGAGTGTATCATCCTGGTGACATAAAGGTTAAATGTGAGATCTGGCTTGGACATTTACATTTAAAGTAAAGCAAAGAATATACCATGTGTACATAGAATATTTAAAAGATAACATAAAAGATAAATTTGTTGTGGTCGATTAAGTTAGTTGTTGACTGTTGGTTGTTGCTAGTGATGGTGTAAATACATACATTTAGCTTAGTACTGTACTTACAGTAAATACAGTTTTGATGAACTTGAGAATTTTCATTTTATGCCACTTGTACTTCTACTTCTCTACATTTCAGAAGGAAATATTGTACTTTTTACTTCATTTATCTGACAGCTACAGTTACTAGTTACTGTGCAGAATATAATTTATCATACGATCAGATTATAAAATATCATGGACTGTTAGAGAGTAAACTACCCAACATAAAGTAATTTGACTTAGCTTTGATGCAGTGATCCAATAATATACTCTTTGCATTTGCATAATGAGTATATTTGTTGATGACACTTCTGTAGTTTTACTTGCTGGGCTTTCATTTGTAATGGGATATTTTGACATTGTGGTATTGATGCTTTCAAAAAGTGAAGGATCTGAACACTTGCACTGAACAAAAGCCTGCAGGTAAAGAATAAACTGGTGACAACACTTGTGAGTTGGAGGAGGAGGATCACAGATCAACATGAAAGAGATACATACTGTATAAGCTATGTACTGTAACTTAAACAAACAAACGTCCACTCAGATTTCTGATATAATTGTTTCACTTCTCTCTATAAAGCCAACTATATATTTTTTTGACATTGCAAAATCAACCTTTGTGAAACTTTTTCCTCCTTAGCCATTCTGCAGTAGTTTGCACTACACAGCAGTATTCTACATGATCTATTTAAAAAAAAAAAAATTAAATAATGATTGACATTAGCCTCTGGATTTACTGGCATACTGTATATGAACATTGCTTTCAGACTGCACTGATTTATGAGCTGAATCACCCTTTAAATCATCAATAGCTTCATTCAGGGGGACTGTTTGGCCTCAGTTGTAGAGTTATAGCACCATTGTGAGGTGACTGCATGGTGGTGCAACACTGTTAATGAGTGAAATATGGCAGTTTGTCAGTTTGTTGATCAAAATACAGTTTATGGAGGCGATATGCACAGTATGAAGGAGATTGACTATTTTAAAAGCAACCTAGATTATTAGATATATGTTTGTCATTCATAAATTTTCTGCAAGCTTTCAGCATGTAGTCACACACATAGATAAACACACAGAGATAATGAGGGTGTGTTACCTGACTGATGGTAGGCAGACAGGACTCTCTCTGAACACAGCTGGATGGAGAGGATGATCTGAGTGCTGCAGGGACAGTTGCCAAGTCAAAACGACAGAGCTGGACGGCAGCTGAGCTCACATTGGCTTGTCTCTGCGAAAAAAAGGAGAACAGGTGAGGTGGCTGCTTTCAAAGCTAGGTTACAGACAGGCAAACATTTCGCACATTTCAAATTTCATTTGCATGTTTGATGTCACAGATCCCAAACCCTCACTGGATTTTAGATTTAGTTCCATGGACCCATATGGGGAGATTTTCTGTTGTTTTAGTTATGAGAGTGAAATCTGCATTCTTATACAGTTTTGAGTTGGGATAACTGCTGACTTTAATTGTAAAAATCTCAAACTATCCCACATTTTGTTTTGTGTAGGGCCAAATTAAATAGTAGTTCAAGTTTTCATATTTCAAACAAAAGAAACTACAACTTTTTTAGATCATGAGGGTGGAATTTGCTTCAATGCCAAGCTGTTGTATTACTCATATTACAAAATCTGTCATCACAACTTCATTTTTCTTCACAAAGCACCGGTAATACCATGTAATTGATCAGATGGCAGGACATTCCTGCACTGCTGATCCAAAAACAAAAGGGATTTTCAAGTCCTTTCATACCTGTGGTGTCCAAAACCCATTTAATAAACCTCCAATCTCTTTATTTTACACTTCTGTTAGCACAGCGTAGAAGTTTCCCCATATGATATGATCAAAACGCACCTCGCTCCTCACATACATCACTACGAGTGTGTTACGACTGTGTCTCTCACTCTGTCTCTCTGTCTGTCGCCCTCTCTCCTGGGAGGAGAGTCCTGCTTTAATTACTCCTACTGTGGAGTAGCTCAGAGATTCATGTCTGTAATTAGGGCTTGTGTGTGTGTGTGTGTGTGTGTGTGTGTGTGTGTGTGTGTGTGTGTGTGAGAGAGAGAGAGAGACAGAGAGAGAGAGAGGGAGACAAAGAGAGAGAAAGGAGGGAGTGAATAGACTTTTATTATAACACCTGATGAAATTCTCTCTCTCTCTCTTTCTGTCTCTGCACACACGTTTGTATCATTATACTTGTGAGGACATTTATTGATTGTCCTCCAACCTAACCCTAATTCTAAATCCTAATCCTAATCTTAACCCTGAGCCCAAATCCTAATCCCAGCTAGACCCTTCGAGGAAAAATGCCCCCACTTTGGTGGGTTTTTGCTTGTCCCTTTTCTGTTTATTTGATCTCTCTCACACACATGCAAGCTTGTTTTTGACTGCACTGCGTTTACATAAATGAATTCCCTGGAGATTATGGGTGGGTGTATCGATACTGCTGATACTTAAGTCTTGTTTTGAGTATCAATACTAGTGTTGATACAATTGATACCAAAAAGGATACATTTGTGCCATGCTAGATTAAACGTGAACACTTGTTACTTCAGATAATTTGTTTTTAACCATTAAAAACTGTCTTGTGTTTTAACTGGCATGTGATTAAGCAGCCTATCAAAGCATAATGTTTGGCAAATTAGTGGTACATAAAATGTATGTATTGTATGTATAATAATGTATGCATTTCCCTCATAAATTATGGCACATGGCTCTCCCTAAATAAGCTGCTTTTAATAGTGAAAAGTATACATTATTGATATTGGTGATTCTATTACTTGGTATTGGATTTGGCAATTTTTGAGGGTTTTTTGGGGGTATTACCCACCCCTAGTGGAAATTTACCCTAACATTAATTTAACCACTACATGCCCAAGCCCAACCCTGACCTGAATGTAACCATAACCTTAAGCAAAAACCCTAACATGTAATAGTTTACTTTGTGGGGACCTGCTCTTTGTCCCCAAATAGGAGGTGAGTGTCAATAATGGGACTGTGTGAACAGATGTGTGTCCCTAAAATGTATTTATTACAAGTGCACATACACACACACAGACACACAACGTTTCCATCACAACATACATGCTCATTATCTGTCAAGGTTTTGAGGAGTGTCCCTAAATCACCCCACGTGCAGCATCACTGACAGCCAACAGAAGAACATAGATATGAACAACAGCAACTCCTTACAATAAACCAAGTAAACAGCACACACTACAGCCTGAAAAACTACCAGAGTTTAATCAACACCGGTCACAACAAAAAATGAAAACTACAAGCTTATTGAAGGAGTAGTTTTTGTGTGCAATATGCTGCAACGGGTTCTTATTTTGTTGTCAAACTCCTGTATAAGATCTGCTTCCTCTACAATAATAACTGGGCAAATATTGAAAGGAGGTGACAGCACCTTTATCCTCTTTGTTTACAACCTTTCACAAACTAGATCTTTTACGGTTTTAAAAAAACAACATTCAGATGCAAATGGGGGTTTAGCTTAGAAATGTATGTTTTCATATTCTCTCATTTGAATAAGCAACAAAAGTGGCAACTCGCAGGGGCATTACAATTAAGAAATATATTGCCTAAATCGGTTTATTCCCACTTCAGGGTTATTAGAAACCGAGTGCTTTGATTTCTTCAGCCTGTTGATTTTTCAAACTTTCTGCTATTGCGCATTCCGAGCTGAGAGAAGGGAGCTGTACCCTTAAAAACCAGCAGAAATGTGAATGTCTGCCTCTCTCCACAGTCAAATCTCTGCTCTTCTACGCCCCCAAATTGAAAACATTTCCTTGTGAAGCCGATGCACAGAAGCAAAACCTATACAGTAAGCTGGTCATTTGTCTTGTCCTGGACTAAAAACATCACCAGAGCTGGACAGGCCCCGGCCAGCCAGCCAGCCAGCGAGCCCAGAGCCGCTCTCAAGACGCGCAAAAATGCATCAATCCTTATTGATCCTAGCAGCTCCTGAGCGCTGATCGGGCCTGCACTTCGAAGCCATGTCCTCCGCTATAGGCCCTGCTTGCTGCTCTAACGTGTGAAAACACAATGCGGGCATTTTGATGGATAGAACAGCATGTCCTCTCTCTCCCATGGCTATCCACACTCCACACACACACACACACACACACACACACACACACGTATACATACACACGCATACGCACAGGCGCGCAAGCACAGGCAGACCTTGTGCACATATCAAAGCCAGAGATATTTTCCCAAGTGAAGACCAGACTAGACCGCTTCAGGTCTGCAAATAGGCCCTGATTGTTAGCCGTGGGAGCAGGGTGGTGACATGTTTTGAAGGAGGCAGGATCCAGCAGCCAATATGAACCCATCCAGCGACAATGGGCACAAGACTGGAGCGCATGCCTTTATGTTCCGCTATTATGCAAATCGATGGGCATACGGCCTACACTTCAGCATATAAAATCCAGAGGTTTTTGGATACAGTGGCGTGTGCGTCCTCAGAGTCCAGCCGAGCTGTAGGAAATCTTCCACTGACCCTGTCCCCGGTCCTCCCCACCCTCTCTGCCGGCAAAGGGCTGGGGAAAACCGGATTCGTGACACTGATGAAGCCCCTCTCCGCTGCAGCCGCCCTCGGTGACGAGAAGCCGGGGTTGCAGAGGCGCACAGACGCGTTACAATTATTATACACAGGGAGAAAAATACCCGAATATCTCCAAAACTCACCTCCGAATGCGCTGTATTGGTGATTTAAAGGGCCAGATCCGCTGGTTTCTCGCCCTCTCTGCTCGTTCACTCCCCGTCTTCGCCGAGCCAAACGCCTCCCCCTCCGCTGCCAGTGTCTGTCCACTCCTCTACACCCCCCTTCCCTTTCTCCCTTCCTCCCTTCCTCCCTCTCTCCTTCTCCCTCCCTCCATCCGATCCGGTGACAGCACCTTTAACCCAGGGGCTCCCAAACAAACATTTTTAGACGTTTACGCAGATCGCCCGAATGCATCCTCTAAACAAGAAGCGTTTGAATGGACATATTGTATTATATATTATATATCCAGTTAAGTTCGATTAAAGAAATTAATAATAGTAGTCTATAGTATAAGTCGTCTATTTTGTTGGGGACCCCTGGTGCCCTATCAGGATCCGTAAAGGTTTCTTTTAGCCCTGTAAATTTGGATATTTTGGTGGATATTTTGAAGTGTAGATTGGGTAACACTAGTATGAATGAAAGCCCCATTCAAAATTAACTGCCTGCTCTCATTGTGTGCACGTTTATTTAACAATGAAGTCAAAAATGCCTTGCTGGATGACCTCGAAAACCTCTTTTTTTTTGTAACCTTGATCTGTAGCACACTGGCTCAGTGGCTTGATTTTCCCCCCAGCAGATTTAATCTCTGATCTTTTTACTGTGAATAACAGCTGTTGCAGATTTCGGGCAAATAATCAAACAGGTTGCTAGACAATTAGCCTGAATATTTTCATTGCATACGAATAACTAAATATGCCTTTTACTTTTAGGTGACCCTTATTTAAAATGGGCTACTGTATAATCTAATTTGAGTGGCCCAAATCTTGTATATATTTTCAGATTTTTGTTGTCTATATATCCATCTTTCAGATGTCTCCAATATATTGCTTTACATATTCTTTTGATTATAATATGTGATCATAAGTACCCTAAATGCACAAAGAAACATGTTTCTAAGATGTTAAAACTTAAAAACCCCTTTATAATCCTCTTCTTCTGTGCAGGATTTAAGAAGGGAAAACAAAAAAACATAGCTTATCTGTGCATTTAATGAAGATTGCAATGCATTTAACCCTTATATATTTTCTACATAATATGTATTTTTGGACTACTGTTAGTGCTCAAATAAAGCTCACTGGCCAGCCCCTTTTTCTGCTGCAAGCCTGGCCTAAAATAAACCATATTTCACAACTCTGTCATGACCTTAACCCAGCTCCCTACTTATCCAGCCAGCAAGTTGTGTATTTTTCCTCTGTTATGCACATCTGGCTCCGTGTACCACACAAGAAAAATGACTCTTCTCCACACAGCGTCCACTGCGCTGTGCTGCCACGCGGTGGCGCCATTGGCCCAGCTGTAGATCCGTCTTCTCCAGGGAGGTGTGGGCTGCTCCTCAAACACGCATCCTCCGTAGTCCACTCCTCCACACAGAGCTAAAAGTGCTGCATCTGCTGCATGATTGTTGGCTGGCTGTGGACGGTTTGCTCTGTGGTGAAGGGGGCATAAAGGTCTGATGTGTAGGATAGCATTTTATTTTTACACTAGGTCTTTGTTTGTGGGCCATAAAACCCCGGTGATGCTGACAGAGATGGAGACGCTCACTTACGCATATACACTCCTACAGCTATATGTCTTCTGCCTGGCTGCAAGGAAACCTTTTTCTAGCTGCTTATTATAACCACAGGAGAGCTATTTATAACTCCCACAGAGTACCGCATTGGCCTCATTTCCACTGATGTGTGAAATTATGCTGATGCCTATACATTTCTCTCTCATTTCCTCACCTTTTAGCTCCCTTTCTCCTTCTCCCTCCTTCATTTGTCTCACTTCCTTCTTCCATTTCACTCTCTGTGCTTCACCTCCGTCACCCCTCCCTCTTGTGTGTCTTGTATGGTTACAGTGGATTACAGCAGAGCTCTTCATTTTCTGAGAAATGAAGCGGTGGAAGCCCATGAGTCACGACTAAAAGATGCTCCCAGGCTGACAGAGGTGGCACCCCCACCAACCCACCCACACAGACCTTTTTCTTTTTTGTCTCTTGCTCTGAGCTGTCATATGTGTGTGCTGGCGGGCTTATGTTTGACCTAACAGGCTGCATAGACTTTCCCCAATGTCCAGAAGCACATGTTTGTTTCTCTGCATGTGTGTTTGTGGACAAGAGGATCTGCTCACTGAGATCCAGCAGAGGGGTGGATCTCAGGGGCCTGGGGTCGGGGTGAGAGTTTCCGTCTTTCTGCGTTGTTATACACCCCAGCAGCAGCCCGGGAGACCTCCGCCTGTCGTAACGCATCTCTGTCCCCACCGGGGTCACACCACGCTCCGATGCGACAACCGTCGTCAACGTCACGCCGTCTCCATAGCAACCGCGCCGGGCACAGCATCCCCAAGCAGATGTTGGGGGGTTAAGGGAGAAGTGAGAGTGAAAGGAGGAGTGGGAGACTGTGAATGCAGCATCTCTCTCTCTCTTTGTGTTATATATTTGCAGTGGGAATACAGCCACAAGAAAACAAAAATGAGTCTTAGGCCTGCAGGCATGGCTGTTAGGTAGCTACAACGGTGCTTTGAGCTAAATGCTAACATGCTCATAATGTAAATGCAAACGTGCTGATGCTAAGCAGGTATAATGTTTACTTTGTTCACCATCTTAGTTTAGGGTATTTGCATGCAGTTGCTGAATGTAAGCACTTTTACTCAAGTACAAATGTGAGGTAGCCTTGTAGCCTACTTTATAGGTTATGTATAGACTCCACTACAGTTCAGAGAGAAATATTGTACTTTTTACTCCACTTTATTCAATTGTGGAATGTAACTAAGTACATTTGCTCAAGTACTTAAGCACAAATTTGAGGTGCTTGTGCTTTACTTGAGTAGTTCCATTTTATGCAACTTCATTAGGCCTACTTCTACTTCACCACATCTCAGAGGAAAATATTGCAGGCCTGCTGTTTACTCCACTAACAGCCTTAGTTACCAGTTACTTTACAGATTACACTTTTTCATACCCTTCCTGTGGTGATTTTGAATTTGAAATTTTCCCGATGAAGGAAGGATTAAGTTACCTTTATGGGTTGAGAAAATTCTCCAACTTCTTAACCAAAAACAAATTCTGCATAATGCATACTTTTACTTTAGATACTTTAAGTACAATTTCCTAATAATAATTTAGTACTTTTTTGTGATACTTTCAGTTCAGGACTTTCACTTGTATTGGAGTATTTTTACATTGCAGTATTGCTACTTTTACTAAAGCAAAAGACCTGAATGCTTCCTCCACCACTGGTAGCATGCTAACATTTGCAAATTAGCACGAAACACAAAGTACAACTGATGCTGATGGGAATGTCATTAGTTTTGCAGGCATTTAGTCATTTAAAAAAGTATTGGACAAACTGACATTTTAACCTGATGATAGCATTAGAAGAAAAGTCAGACGGTGACCAAAAAGATAGCAATTCATCCTTTGGGGGATGTGAATGTCTGTACCAAATTTCATGGCAATCCATCTAATAGTTGTTGAGATATTTCAGTAAAAACTAAAGATCATCAGACCTCTGTTAGCAACGTTAGCACAGGTGAGGTGGTCATCATAAACGAGCAGCAAGCAAGAGGGAAAAAAATCTAAAACAAGGAACACTCAGTTCACATTTTTATTAGGAAAATCATTTTGCAGATTTGATTATTATTATCATCTTTATATATATATATATATATTGTTATTTTCAGTTATTCAGAGGATGCATCAGCACAGTATATCTTAATAGGAAGACTATTGCTAGAATAAATATCTATACATCATAATTAGTTAAATTAAAAAAAGTCCCAACAGAAAACCAAAATCAAAAACAACAGAATAATTTACAAAAAACAATAAGTGCTTAAAAGAAATAAACCATTTGCAAAACCGAAGCCGTAAATGCTGCTGAGGAATTTATTTAAAAAATACAAAGATGATTCACAGTTTGTGTCCTTGTTCTCATGCTGGCTGGAACACCAATAGGGACCATGCAGGAATGAAGGGCCAGAGCGACAGGATAGTACCAAACTACATTACCCACAAAGTCTATATGCCCCACTTTACGCCCCCTGTACGCAAAAAACCAGCTTGTGAGGATCTGAGGCGATCAGATGAGACGTAAAGGGGTGAGCCGGAGAGGTTAACGGGGTCAGTTTTCCACCTCCATCACTGATTTCATTCAGATCCTCTGCCTCTTAGCTCAACTCAACAGGACTGTAACCTGCCCTCGTTGGTAGAAATGAGTTTATGGAACATACCTTAAGGGTCATGTTTCCCATCCTGCTATGGAAGAACACGTGAACCACGCTTCCTCTGCTGTACAAGACTCTTCAGCAACGTGACCAGTAAGTTCCTCACTGATGGCAAACAAGGTGAGGTGAACTTCTCCTGGTCCTAATCAAAATTTGGTGCTGCCTATGTGGATTTCCATGGAGACCCAAAGTGTTCAATATTAAATAAATAAATATGACATGAAATAAAAAATGACATAATAACAAAATATATAATTTAACCATGAAACTGTGAAATAAATCTCAGCTCAATATCATTAAATATTGTTTTATCATGCTTCTTTTCACAATAGTATAATTTAATTGTAGGACATTTTTATTTAATTCCAGCAATTTTTATTTCCAAATGTTCTGACTGTTTTATAATGGCACTTTTCTTCAAAACAAACAAGGAACATTTTGTTATGTGATTGTTTAATCAGACAGAGATCAGCAGCCAGACAGCCAATCACATACTTATGTTATGTTTGCCTTGATTGACGGACAACGATTTTGTAATCAAAAGTGGCGTTATGGAGTAAATATTAATTGGGGAAAATAGCATTCTGAAATTAGAAACAGACTTTGTAAAATTGGCATTTAAAAATAAAAAAATGCTGAATGAAATTCAATAAACTTGGTTATTGTGACAAAAAGCAGGATTAAAATTCATAATAATAGCTGAATTTTAAACATTTATTGGATTATGTCAGAATTGCATGGTTACATTATACATTTCTGTCTGTATTTAGTTATATGATTATTCATTTTACAACATTTAATTAATCTAATATTGAACACTTTGGGCCTCTATAGATTCCCCTCATTTGAAGTCAATTTGCTGTTTTTCTTGCAGTGGAAATTAGACCATACTTTGGAAAAAGACCAAAGTTTTATTGACTTCATGACAGCTGGTGGAGTTGACATGAAGTCACCTCTAAAGGAAACTCTTACTTTTGCTGTGTTGCTTCTAAATTTGGACGCTTTAAGTGTAAGAAGGAAACACAAGTGACGGCACCTTCCCACGACAGCATCCTTTCCTCTGCACACTCTCCTCTCTCATCTCTGAAATATTAAGTCCTTTGAACACTATTTACAACTATCTACAGTCAGATGTGAGCAGGGTCGGCCTTCAGTCTGTTCAAGTGCAACCGACCCACAAAAAAAAAAAAAACACACACACACACAAAAATAAAGAAATTTGGAAGGATGAATGTGAAAGAAACTTAAGATTTCAGGGGGCAGACAGCTGATTTATGGAGAAGTAGTTTTGACAGGGCTGCCTGTCCAACAGCGCAGAGCAGAAAAACAGCCAGTGAGCGGATGAGGTTTCACTGACAAGGCCTGTGTGAGTGTAACGTGTGTGCATAAGTGTGTGTGTGTGTGTGTGCAACTAAGGGCATGCAGTCTGTCTATTTTGCCTCCATGCCTGTTTCATATGCTTGTGTGTGTGTGTGTATAGGGGTGTGTTTGAGCAGTGCGGGATGACTCATGCAGTGATGTGTAGGCATTCTCCACAGGAAAGCTTCAAATATCTGACAGACATTTCATTAGATGGTACAACAACGGCACACAAACATGCACAAGTACACGCTCATGCAGGCCAGAGTGACTGCAAATGCAAATAGGTGACTGATTGCGCACACACATGGATGCACCCGTGGCCACACACAGACACAGACAGCAGCAGTGAACATGCTTCATTGACAAAATGAGATGAGACAAGCCACGGGAGGACGGGGGCAGAGGTGTCTGTCCGGATTCATGCCAGCATTTAACTCACACAGCCCTGAAAACTCAACGGACGCTCACACACTTCCCATGCACGCCTCCCCACATGCACCATCCCACACAGGCCACGTCCACATTTTCACACTATGAACAGCACAGCTCCCTCTCTCGCTCCAGCTTGTTGTCCACACTGCCCTCGCACGCTGTCTCTTTGTTTTTCCTCCCTGCTGTATCATATTCCGCACAGGAACATGAGCAACGGCAGTCTCCTGTAGACGTCAGCAGAACAACAGATTGCACAAACATGCGCTCGCAATCTGGCGTTTGCGTGAAGCGAGAAGACGTGTCAAGCTCATGTTTATGCAGCGTGTGCATCACCGCATCAGACCCGAACTGTCTGATAGTTGTACAGATCATTCCCAGCTTTTGTTGTTTTTCAGCTTTTCAACCTTTAAAATGGACACATCAGGTAGGTACATGACAGAAATCACTCCATCCTTCTGGTGTCTTAGCAGGCTAAAACAAAGCAAGACAAACAATTTCAAATACATACTTGTTTTTTTTTTAAATATAAACTGATGAAAGAAAGAAAATGAAAGAGTACGAGTGAGCATCCCTGGCATCTAACAGGTAAAGGGTACGTTTACAATGCAAATTTTTGAGTTTAACAGGACCTCACATTAGTGCAAAGTACAACACATCGATAACAACGGATTCATTCAGCTTTCAAAAAAACAAAAAACAAAAAAAGGAACAGCCATGGAGTGGAACCTTTAGTTACATATTCACATTTTGCTAGTATTATCTGATTGATAGATCTGAAGAGTGGATGTGTCAAATACAATATATCATGAGCATCATTATTAAGCTGTATATTACAGTACATAGCAACATCGAACCTCCTACTGTAACAACATTTCCCGGTTACAAAGGACTTATTCCCAGAAAGACAGCGGATACAGTTTTTCTTTACATGGGTAACATCTTACTTGAAGCTCTTATAAACATTTCATTCAACTACCATATGCTTATTTACAATAACTACACATTTGAAGTAGTTTTTTTTTACGTGGGTCTGTGGGGCGCGTGAATAATGCAGGAGGGACATTTTACATGGTGCTTATAAATGAGGCATTGCTGATTAATAAGAAAGTCTTCAAGTAAAATGTCACCCTAAAGTGCCCAGTTGTTGATTCTGCTGCACACATAAAGACAGAGAAGGAGACAGATGAAAACTGTTGCTGTGCTTTGTCTTTTTTGTTTTGTTTTGTTTTTGTTTTTTTTCCAGAGAGATGGACACACAGTTAAAAGGGGGCATCATCTGTGTCTTTGGGTTTAACAGTACAGGAGCAGATTATCCTCCACCCAAATTGTTGTTAAAAACCGCCTGAGAGATGGAGAAATGTACACAAAATAATCTGACCCTCCTCTGCGTCCTACGAGCTGTGATTCCTGCCGGGTGACGTCACATATGCACGCTTCACGAGCACCACAGCTAACCGGTCACATCACGATACCCTGTTGTTCAGCAGAACCACAACCTCATTGTGCCATGTACCGGGACGAATACAACACTTTACATCTATATCGAGATGGACAGCTACCTATGATCATGATGCGATTGTTCCTCCATGTTCAGGACTGGTGAATAAATGTTAAAAGATGAAAATCGCACAAAGGAGACAAAAAGGAAACAATATACTAAAAAAAAACCAAAAGAAACACAAACAAATGTACAAATAGATATGTCGGTAAAAAAGTATTGTGCTTTTGGCTGTCCTGTGTACACTGTGTACAATATTCAGAGCTCCTGTGTGAAAACAGGGTGTATACGTGCACTTTGGACATACACTAGAGCTATTTAATGGCTCCAGGAGGATATTCTGTGTTAAGCGGAGATCATTAATACATAATGTAGGCAAAAACATGACAAATTACAGTTGTGTGTTTGCGTGTTGGGTGTGTGTTTATGATATAAAGTGCAATGTGAGGGCATTTAGGCTGAGTGAGCCCTGTTTGTCTTCATGTAATCAGTCAAATGTGTTACTCAGGTTGACTTTTATTTATTTTTTTATACTTGCATGAATGCATTTGTGCGCATGCTGTGTGTGTGTGTGTGTGTGTGTGTGAGACCCATTCTGTTTCCTGTTTACCGATGCCTGCATGAGCGTGTGAGAGGTAATGAGACCAAACCAACCAAAGAGGAAACAGAATTACCGATTCAGGTCGCACTGAATAATCTGCATCCCTCCATCCCTTATTTATTAATCTTTCTCTGTGTGCTTTTTGTTTAAAGAGGTTTTTTTAATTTTTTTTTTTTACCTTTACATGAATTGAAAGATCATCATAAAGCAAAGAAACAAGAAAAAAAGGCAAAAGAAGAGAAACCTTCATGTGAAAAGTGCCAAAGCAAACTGACATTCTCGACCTCAGAACCAAAAATCATCCCAGTTCTCTTCATCTTACCAGCTTGGCATTGATTATCCAAGTGTATGATCCTCAAGGCATACTTGTATTTTTCTGTTTCGTATTTTGATGAGAGTCCAGCTTCTTTTCATCCAGAGTGATTCTACACTAGATGAGAGTCTTAAAAGGATTGTTGCGTCGTATCAGTAGCGTGTGTCCGGCATACCCTGCCGCTGGATGCTTCTCCGCTTCAGATGAGGACATTAAGAGAGTTCGCAGATGAGTTTTTTTTTAACATAACGGCAGCTTGATAGAGATAAAGTAGGGTCTTTTTTAAATCTTTCAGGAAGGATGGTTAGGATGAGAAGATGAGAAGATTTGTCCTCTAGCCACAAATGTAAGCTTTAATGCTTCTAACTTCACCCTATTCCTGTGACTGATACTAGTTTGGGCAGGGCATGTGTAGACTAGTTGGAATATATTTAAATATCCCATGTTTATGTACATCAGAGTCCTCAGGAGTGGCTCTGGGATGTAGCTGGGTCGTACATTTTGCTGCTGTAATGTAATCGTTCATGCTAGCAGTCTCAAACCTTCGGGGTCCTGTGCTTTCTAGCACCTCAGTCTCTTAAAAGACTGAGGTGCTGATTCTAAGTGTGTCGCCTCTGTTACATATACATTACGTTTCTCTATACTTGTTATAGTAGGCGGGTATGTGAAGGATGAGGGTGCTGGGATGACGAGGGGGAGTTAAGGTGTGAGCTGAGCGGGGAGGGAGGGGCGGGTGTAGAAGTGAGAGAGGACACTAAATGTTTTGTGTAGATCAGAAACCTTCAGTTTTTTTTTCAAGCGGTGCTGCAGTCTGTGGTCTTTATTGCAGTCCAAGGTCTTGGTGAGCTCCTCGGCCAGGTTTTGTGGCACTTTGATGATGCAAAAGTCCACACCAACACTGTTTCCGACTATGGCTGACGTCCACAGGTAATTCATCTGTGACACACACTTCTTATTTTTAATTTGCTTCTCGATATTCAGCGTCAGCCCCCCTCATCTCTCCTTTTAGCAGAATGCACGTGGATGTAATGCTCCAAACTGAAATCCTGTAGCCTATGTTTTTAAAATAACTGCTGATTTGTGTTTGTGAATGCAGTCAAACGGAGGAGGATGTGGATGATGAGATTTCTGTTGCCTTCCAGACTTTTGCTCTGAGTGATACACGTTTAGTGAGTCTCTCTTCTCTCTCTCGTCTTCCTTCTTTTTCTCCTTTTCTCTGTATTTCCTCCCTCCTTTCTCGCCTTCACCTCCCCTCTCCTCCTCTCCTGGATTTACATCACGCTGCATTTGCCCTTCAGTCTCTCAGCACGGGACTGCTTCCCCGAGCGCTTGCCGTCGATGTTGAGGCTCATGTTTCTCTTCTTGTCCAGGTTAAGGAGCTCCTGGAAGAGCTCGGTTACGTTGTGGTTGGTCTTGGCCGATGTCTCCATGAAGGCGCACTTCCACTGGTTGGCCTGGGCTTCCCCATCCTTGGTCTCCACCTCCCGCTGGGTCTCATCACTCTTGTTGCCCACAAGCATGATGGGGATGGCCTCAACGTTGCCCTTGATGGCCAAGACCTGCAGAGGAGAAGGAAAATAAGGGGAGTGGTTGTTATGTTGGCCAATCTCGGAACCCATCGGCTATCGTCTAACGACAATTTGAATGCAGATAAATTAAAAACAAGCTAATAGGGTTCAGAGGTTGATAGAAAGCTAAATCGTCATCAGACGATAGCCGATAGATTGCATTTCGGCCAATGCGTTCCACCTCTTTTGCTTAAATCTATTGTATTTTTTGGGTTCTGTTCCAGAAGTAAAAACATCTAATTCAAAATCCCACTGACATTTGTAATAATGTAAATAACTAAACTTACTCAACAGTATGTCGTGTGTTTC